>CM031243.1:519275497-519875497 GCA_018340775.1 Taxus wallichiana var. yunnanensis | reverse complement strand
ATGAGTGGTAGCTAGATGTACCAATGTAAATAGATGTGTGGATGAAACAAAAGAAAATTCCCCTCCTATGTGTGTATGCAGATTTAGTAGTTCCTCGTCCCTTGTATGAAGCTAAATGGATGCTTTGATTATCTTATAATACCTTAGGATGAAACCTTAGGTGATGGTAGTAGATGCTTAGAGCTTGGTCCTTTAATTGGATCACATAACATTGTATTTATATGATTCCCTTGTTTGAATTTCATAATGAACCACTAAAAGGCCCACCCATAAGAAAACAAGATTCTTAATGGCTATAAGAGGCCCAAAAGAGGCAAACAAGATACAAAGAGGTTGGGGGCACTTGGGAATTGGCGTCCGGCTGGGTCAGACTAAGAAGTAGGGTGTGCAAGGGTAAGTAGGAAACCATAAATAAAAAAAAAAGTCCAAAGATAGTGGTCAATTAGTACTTTTCTCCCTTAAGAATCATATGAATGCAAGTATGGATTAGGACCTAAAAATGTATCCAAAAGTGTGATTTTGTGTCTACATTTACCCCTACTTAATTTTGTTGAGTGAATGCTCGATAACATAAAGCAGATAAGAGATGTGTACCTGATAACCATGTAGATCAATGAAAAAATCATGCCAAGGAGACAAGTGAAAGCATGGAGTGATAAAAATGAAGCGTGGAAGATAAGGAAGAGGAACCGACCCTAGGGTTGAAGTGTATGTGTTGTGCCATGTTTTACTTGCTATTGTTGTAGCTTTGCTGATGTAGGGTTACCGTACGTACCCAAAATTGTAAGGTACTGTACTGTGGAACGGTGTAATAAGTGCCCCAATGATGATACAGGTCTCTTCGCAAGGTGTTCGGGATCCAGAGAAGCTTTACGGATATGCGTTAACATCCCGCATGCCCCGCTTAGCCCCTGTGTGCTTTGTTTTCCCCTTTTTCCCTCTTTTCTTGGCTTTTTGGTCTTCAGTGACGAAACCGCCGCCTGCCTGGGCGGCGGTCTCGTGACCGCCTCCCTGAACAGGGTGGCGGTCCTGTAACCGCCGCCCTGGGCAGGGCGGCGGTCCTTTACGCGTTTTCCAGAACGTTCTTTTGATGAAATGCACACAAAGTTCAATGTTTCACCAGCTTTCCTTGCCGACTTGAGCATGCATTTATGTTTTTGGTCCCCTGGAATAGTGTTTTTCCTTTGTTTATTGTTTAGGAGTTCAGTTTGGTTTTGGTTCTTGGATGTTTGAATTCCTATAAATGCATGGTTTGTGCACATGCAAATGGGTCTGGAGTTTTTGGTCTGAAGCTTGTCTGGATTTGGAAGTTTGATCTTTGCTCTCATTCCCTCTTTTTAGTGTTTTAGTTAGTTAGCTTGTTTAAAAGCCATAGCTAGATTTCACTTGCATCTTTTGCTAAATTGCTCAGTTGTTGGTAAGCCATAGACCCATCTTATGCGGCAGTCTTGTCATCTCATCTAATCCAGGTTAGAAGTTTCCGCCTCTCAAGTTTGATCCCTGGTTTTCTCTTGGCATTAGACTTAGTTTTCCTTTTGCTTAGAATGTTTAGTTTTCTTTGTTTCATGTTTGGTTAGTATTGTGTTGCAACTGGTAAGCCACATATCCAACTTTTGCAAGTGCAAACATTACTTGGGGCCACCATTTTCACTCAAAACTTCTCATTCTCGGTACTGTGGACTGATAGGTTGCTTTGATTCCATAGTTTAGCTCTTTACATGCTTAGTTAGCATTTGTCCAAGCTGTTGGTAAGCCACATATCCAACTTGTGCAAATAGTATTGTTGTTTTATCCAAACCATTGGAGTAGAATAGCTTAGGTAGCCGTTAAAGTTGCAGGTTTTGCTCTTCATACAGGATAGTTTCAGGTTCTGGATGCATTTTGTTGCACGATTCGTAGTAGATCCGGCTAGGAATTGCATAAGCCAAGCTCTGTACTCTTGTGCTATCCCTCTCCTATCCGCGTTCTATTCATCTGCATTCTGAAGGTTGTCCCTTGTTCCAACACCTATTCCCGTTGATGCAAGCATTACACGCTTTTCTGGATTCACGTGAGCACAAAGAACGAAGAGATCATACTGAGGGGACAAGAACACACACACCGTCGGATTCGCCATTGTTCTGCGAAATCCAGGTTCCATCTTTCAAAGTTTTAGTTAGAACTTATCAAATAAAGTAGTTAATCACTTTATTTCAGTTATTTCCATTCTCGATATTGCCAGGAAGTTGTGGGGATTGATAGTTTTTGAGAAACTATGATTCATTCCTCACTTCTGAGGTAGGATCGAGAATCTTGCAAATAGATTAGTTATTTCGTTGTTTAGAATATATATACGAAATTGCATAGACAAATAGCTACACTCGGCTATTTTGTTTGTTTTAAGTTATTAGTTTAGTTGTCAATTTTAAATATTTTAAATAGCTGCTTTCTTATAAATTGTCAAAAAATACAAAAAGAAGTCATAGATGCTAGAAGTATACTTAGATTTCACTTCATTGTAGTTTGTTTTATTATCGCTTTTGCATGACAATTACGGGACCTAGGGAGCCCAGGGAATACATTTTCGAGCCAATCGTGCCTCAGCCCAATCTCATAGCGGCAATAACTGACATTGACCAGAACCTTAGGATACAAGTCTTCCAAACAACAACAGATTTCCAACAGGTCAGGTCACAGTTGAGAGGATTAAACATAGAAGACGACCAAGCACATACATTTTGGTCAAATCAGCCAAACTACAGGTTATCCTAGAAAACATCCACATGACTGTAGAAGGGTTTGAAAGAGAACAAACGTTCGGGTGTGATCCCTTAGTTCCACAGCCAGATGCAGGAGACACCCTCACAGACATAGATACCGGCCTAAGAATCCAGATTGCAAGAACACCCGTAAGGTATTCTGAGAAAATAGCACAGTTGTTGGTTCTAAACATAGAAGCTGAGAAAGCGTATGATTATTGGATACTAGGGATCAGGGCTTGATTCCGTGAATGACCATAACTGGTCCACAACAACCACGAGTCTACGGTTGTGACCCACAAATCCCGCAGCCCAACAAATCCATAAGAGAATTAGATATAGAAACTGGCCTACGCACACTGGTATTCCAGGTCTACTCCGCTTCCACCTATCATCATCTAACAATTATCCTTGCTGGACACAAATGACTAACAAAGCTAGAGAATTCTGGACTAGGCCAGAGAATCGTCCATAAAGCAACCTGTCTTACCATCTACCATATGACCTTATCTGGGGACATACACGAAACTATCCCAGGTCATTTCCCACGTATTCCATAACCCATAGATCGAATCACGCCAGAGCTCGATATTGATTGGAGCCTTCGAGTAGTCATCCTTGCTGATCGATCTATCACACCGGTCCAGGTTAGAAGGGCTTTCTTTGCCTTAGATTCGCAAATTCCATTAGTGCGTGTCGAAGACATTAGATTGCCTAACTAGTCTGTCTGTATACTACCTATATTCCATCCCCACCGGCTGTCTCGGCATGACCTCGGGAGGTCGGGTACGCGGAAGAGTCACTTGTAGATTCCCATGCTCGCTTGTCACTTTTCCGGCGTACAAAATTGGTGAACCCAACGTGAAACAAACCAATGTTTCACCTTCTCCATCTCACTAGCTTTCACATCAGCTTCACCTACAAAATTGGTGAACCCGACGTGAAACAAACCACTGTTTCACCTTCTCCATCTCACTAGCTTTCACATCAGCTTCACCTACAAAATTGGTGAACCCAACGTGAAACAAACAACTCTTTCACTTTCTGCTTTTTCAAATCACCTTCATTCATTCCCATTATTCTCGCGGTATTCATATACCCCCCGAATATGTTGAGATTTGATGCATATGGCGGCAGACCCCTCCCACCTGGGTCTTGAGGCATACTATGCCCAATAGAATAGACAATCGTCACCCTCACTCTCAATGTGGGGCGACAACTATTCAACTAGTCAATTATCAACACAAACTCCAAGGACTAGATATAGCTCGTCCTTCCAAGCAGAGGGGTTGGAACAACTCGCTCAAACACAAACAGAGCCTTCAGGCTCAAATAATATGACATTCACTGGAGAATCTGTTTCATCTCCTCAGGTACTACTTAGACCACATATTAGTAGACAATCAGACCCATACTTGGTTCTAGATGACGAGTACTCAACACGTTATTCCCGAAATGAACGACGCTCTCAAGGCATGTACCCACCTATAGGAGGTTTACAATTACAACCCGAGTTCTCTCCTCAAGAAAATACCTCTATGCCATCACGTATAGAAAATACTCTTAGAGATGCTTGGCAAGATGACGATCAGTTCATAGCAGGATATCACATACCTCCGCAAAATCATAGTATACAACAAACGCCACCAAGGCAGAATATCATGACTTCACCAAACGAGGTCATTTCAACTCTGATAGAAAAGGTTAGAGGATTAGAACTTGCCCAAGCAAGTCAAAATTTGAAATTCATACAAACAGGGAGTTCCAATCCTCCACACCATCCTAGCCAAGTAGATCTCCTCACAGGAGTAGGCACGTTAGGCATGACTCCTCAGTATTCACAACAAATACCAACTAGACCCACCAACTCTAGCACCGTTCCTCCTGGTCTAGTGCAAAACAATCCATTTCTGGATAGTACCCCTTCGTACTTAAACATGTATTCAAAATCACCGCAAGGGGATATGTACTCATCCCCCGGCATGTTTACTCAAATACAAGGGCTTCCTTATGCCCCTGCCAACGCGTATGTTACGCCATATCAACAACCCATTCCACCCCCTCAACAGACACCGTCAATGGTTGAAACATATGCGATAGGGACTTATTCAGAATATTTGAAAGAGCCCTTAGATTTCACCATACGAAGTGTCATGCTTCCAAGGCCTCTTCCCGATTTGCCCAAATACAAAGGTGAGGGAGATCCGAATGCGCATATCAAAGCTTATGCTACAGCCATTCGGGAATTACTCCCATGGGATGGGGTTGTTGCTAAAATATTCCCTAAAATGCTGGAAGGCATTGCCCTCGATTGGTATTACAGAATACCCGAGGCTTCCATACATTCATTCAAACAACTTGTGTCTGAGTTCATCAAAGCCTTCGACATGAACAAACTGTTGAGAACAGGAATCAGGGAGTTCTTACACATCAAGCAAGAACATAACGAATCATGTTGCCCACTTCATTCAAAGATGGCGCACGCCTTCTTTATTCTTCAAAAAGTGCTCCAAACATGGATCGAGATGGAACTATGTGATTTATTCCTTCATTCCCTCAGCAGAGAAGTGAAGGAAGAAGTCCAGAAGTTCCCGCTAAGAACTTACGATGAAGTACTTGAAAGCGCTCTTCGAATAGATCAAGCAGCAATAGATAGCGGTCGTAAAACGTATGGAGCAAACGGGAAGTTAATTGCTCCCAATCAAAACACTACAAATTATCCCGCTACCACAAACGCTAATCAAGGACCTAAAATCCTTAATAAAAATCGGGGTGTAACAACCGATGGAGTAACCGACCAACCAAAGAAGGTGAATATAGCCAATACTCCATCACAAACAAACAACCAAAGAAACAACAACTTTACCCCGACAATCAATACAGTGGATTTTAACCATCCGCAACAACAACAACAACAACGGCGTAATCCCATACAAGGGGTAGGTCAAAACTCATTTGGTTACCAAAACCAAAGCCAGAAACAACAAATGCAGAATTTTAATCCTAATAGGCAACAGTTTGATCAGAATTTTAGACCACAATACAAACCAAACCAACAAAACACGAATTACAATCCCAATTCTTATTGTGGTTTCCACAAAATTCGGGGTCATGACACTAGAATGTGTCGTGACTACAACAAATTCATGCAACGCTTGCCAAATGAACAAAAACAATTTTTTATGGATATGTTCTTAGCAGATCCTACGTCACCAATGGCAAGTACCTTCGCAGGGGCAGTTTCCCCTCAGAATGCTCCTCTCAAGATCTTTAACGATCCACTTCCAAATCATGATAGCAATAGGTTGAAACCAACTGGAACAAACAAGGGTGCAATGACAGGAAACAACGATCATGAGGCCTCGACTTCGCTAAATCCATTAGTTGCGCCACAACTAGGGAGTCAACCACGACCTAAGGTAGTTGGATTAGTAGAGTTAGACTCGGAATTACCCATTGAAGCTATAACAAGGACACGAGAGTATTTCTCTCAACCAAGTCCAAGCCATCTCTTTAAAATGCAGATAACATCCAAAGAAACCGTAGCGAAACTCAGTGGGTGCTTACGATTTAATTAATGATCTAACAAAAACCTTCTCGCATATTTCATTCCTTGACTTACTAAAGAACTCCCCTGCTCACAGGGCTGCTCTTTTAGAGGCGTTAGGTTTAGGTCATTTAATTAGTATCACTCCACCACCTGAAACACAGGTAAATCATATAGACTTTGATGTTCATCCTCCGGGACAGGCGGATAGGGATGTCGAATTCATATTCGAAATAAGTAAAATGCCTACAGATGCTGAGATCGCACGCCGAGGCGATCCAGCCTTACACTTGCAAGTACAGGTTTATAATAATTATGTAAAACGGGCAATGGTTGACGATGGGGCTGCGGTTAACATAGTCCCCTTCTCTTTCCTCCAAAAATTGGGATATGGTGAAACAAACTGTTCCACTACTCGAAATACATTAAGAGGCTATGATAGCCTTAAAGCCACTTCGATAGGAACCATAATACTACCGGTCACCTTAGGACCCAAAACAATCTTGACTGAGTTTTATATTATAGATCGGGAAACTAACTATAATATGATCCTCGGCCGACCATGGATACACCGCATGAAGGCAATCCCTTCTACGTTATTTCAAGAAGTAAGATTCTTGCATCTAGGAAAGGTATTTGTAGCCAAAGGTGATCCAAAGCCATTTGATGTACACCTAGCTGACTTAAAGAAAAGACCAGGTGTACACTCGGAATTTGAACTTCCAACAAACCAACTCAACAAACCCACTGACTCAAAGCCAAAGGAAAAGTTGGTACCTACAACAGATCTTGAAACCATCAGCATAGCCAAAACAACCCCAATTCCTGACGGTAAAACTAAAGAAACTGTATCATTAGGGACTACTGCAAAAATCGTTGAATTAATAGAACAAGATTTACCAATGTTCTTACCTTTTGATTCGGCAGGCATAGGATATTCCCTAGGGGTTGGCTCTCTTCCAGCAGAAGATCTCTGCATGGTCGAAGTAGAATGCGCAAACGCAATGAACCCCCCAACCTCTATATTCCCAGCTAAGTATTGGACTCTCCATTTTGATGGGGCTAGGTGCCGTTACGGAGCGGGGCAGGTATAATTCTTACTTCACCAGAAGAAAAAGTCCTGCCATTTGCCTTTAAACTAAATTTCGAATGCACAAACAACAGCATTGAGTACGAAGCCCTCCTCCTTGGTCTCACCTTAGCCAAAAGAATTGGTATTGATAATATCAGAGTTTTAGGAGACTCGCAATTAGTGGCAAACCAAGTTTCAGAGGTATATGAAACTAAAGCCGAACACTTGCAACTTTACAAAAATGTTGTTTTAGATTTGAGTAAGGCATTCAACTTCATATCTATTGAAGCAATCCCGCGAGAGAAAAATCTTCTCGCTGACTCAATAGCAACTTCAGCGTCACGTTTACTCCAAGCAATGAATTAAAAGATGCTCACTTCACAGTGTCCATTCGTGACGAGCCGTTGATAAAAACAACGACAAATCCCCTTTCAAGCGAAAGTGAATCTACCTCCCCAAACCATATCGATAATGATATGGCCACTTTGGAATACTTAAACGCCTATGCGGCATTGCATCTTTCCTATCCTATGCTAGATTTGTCCTTAAATCCACATTCGTCTTCCCATTTCGGGAATTCCATGAGAGATTATCCCTCACGAATGGAACCTAATATATACACAGTAGAAGATGGGGATGACTTGAATTTACCCCCAGCACCGCCTGAGTTCGAAGAGGGTAACGCCTCTTTGATCGAAGAAACAATCGATGTCAACATCGAACAGAAGATGAGCCGAGAATTTTAAAACTAGGATCTTCGTTAACACCAGAGGAAGTAGAAATACACACTCGGGTCCTCAAAGAGCATCAGAAGGCATTTGCATTTAATTATAAAGAAATGACAGGAGTTGCACCCCACATTGCGGTACACAACCTCGTCACTAAATCAGATGCAAAGCCAATTAAACAAAAATCAAGACCCATGAAACCCAAAGTAGCTCTCATGGTAAAAGAGGAGGTGATAAAACTCCTTCAAGTAGGATTCATCAAGCCAGTTGACTACTCCCAATGGGTATCTAACATCGTTCCCGTTCTCAAGAAGAATGGAAAGATACGCATCTGCATAGATTTCTGGGACATTAACAAAGCATGTCCTAAGGATGACTTCCCATTGCCATCTATCGATGTCATTGTTGATGCAACAGCTGGGTTTGAGCTTTTGTCTCTCATGGATGGATTCTCGGGATACAATCAAATCAGAATATCCGAGCAAGATCAAGCTAAAACTACGTTTATAACTCCTTGGGGAACCTATTGTTATGTTGTCATGCCTTTCGGTCTTAAAAACGCTGGTGCTACGTACCAACGGGCCATGACATACATATTTCACGATCTAATTCATAAAATTGTGGAATCCTACGTGGATGACTTGTTGGCTAAGGCCAAGAAGCGCTGTGACCATCCGGAAATACTCCGCGTCATTCTTTCACGCCTAATAGAATACGGAGTCACGCTAAATCCAGAGAAATGCGTCTTTGGTGTAACAGGAGGAAAACTCCTAGGTTACATCATATCGTCACGAGGAATAGATGTTGACCCAACCAAAATTCGGGCTGTTCTCGAAATGGTTCCACCTTCGGATGAATCTGGAATCAGGTCATTTCTCGAAAGCTGGGTGCAATCCGAAGATTCATCCCGGACTTGAGCTTCGCTATTCATCCAATTAACAATCTACTCAAGAAAGACTATAGCATTAGTTGGACCGAAGACTGCAATGAAGCTTTTAACGCAGTTAAGCATTTCTTGCTATCACCACCTACGCTAATGCCACCTAAGCTAGATCGCCCTTTAATTTTGTACTCACGGGCTACCAATGTCTCGTTAGCTTGCATGCTAGCCCAAGAAGACGATGACAAAAGAGAACGCGCAATTTATTTCATTAGCCGAACATTGCTCGACTATGAAACACGCTATACACAAGCAGAGCGAGAATGTCTCGCCATAGTCTTCGCAACCAAACACCTAAGACACTATATGCTAAATCAAGAAACGAGGGTCATGGTAAAAACTGACCACTTACGAACTTTCCTCACACAAGGGTCCTTGTCTAAAAAGGCTGGACGTTTTATAACCTTAATGGGAGAGTTCGAATTAACTTTTGTAAACCAAAAGTCAGTTAAAGGACAAATCATTGCGGATTGGTTAGCTGATAACCCGTTAGATGGGGAGATCTAGTAGATTTGGATTTTCCAGATGAGTGCGTATACTACATCGAAACCCAACCCGCTATCTCTGAGTGCCCTTGGTACGTTGATATCATTAGCTATATCATGGACCATACGTATCCGGAAGGAGCTACACCGCAACAAAGAAGGCGGTTACGCATTATCGTAGCTAAGTACGTTATTATAGAGCAAGTTCTCTATCGAAAGGCGTTCGATGGAATGCTCTTAAGATGTGTCGACACAGAAGAATCCAAGAAGATTCTCTATGAATCTCACAGCGGAGTATGTGGAGGCCACTTCGGTGGCCACGCCACTGCTCGGAAAATACACCGAATGGGTTATTTCTGGCCCACTCTCGAACGCGACGCAATAGAGTTTGTACGCAGGTGTCGCAAGTGCCAAGAATTCTCCCATGAGATTCACATGCCGGCACAAGTTTTGCAACCAATCGCTACTCCTGGCCCTTTTCTATAAGGGACCTGACTTGATAGGGAAGTTCTCTCCCTCATCCACGGATGGCCATAATTTTATAATCACGGCCACCGAATATTTCACCAAATGGGTAGAGGCTATGCCTCTTACCACCGTACTGGTTCAAGAATCGCCAAGTTCATCTTGAACCAAATCATTTACGAGATACGGTATCCCGCAAATCATTATCTCCGATAACGGAACTTCTTTTAAGAATGAAGAAGTTCATGAACTATGCAACAAATTTAAAATAAGCCATCATACGGCTTCCTTGTATTATCCCCAAGCCAATGGACAGGCTGAAGCAACGAACAAAACATTGAAGCCATTCTCCTTAAAACGGTAAAAGAAAACAAGCGAGATTGGCATTTGAAGTTGTACCCGGCCTTATGGGCCCACCGAACCTCGATAAGAACACCAACAGAGCAACTCCTTTCTCACTGGTATTTGGGTCAGAAGTAGTTCTCCCACTCGAGGTCGAAATACCCAGTCTCCGCATTTCACTACAAGGGATTCTGGATGAAGAAGCTTATAGAGAAGCACGTCTTTCCCAACTAGAAAGCCTAGATGAAACCAGGTTAGATGCTGAACAACGACATAGAGTCTATGCCGACCGGATGTGCCGGCAGTATAACAAGAAAATCTATGAACGTGACATATACGAAGGCGATCTAGTTCTAAGGTTGGATAGCCGGATCGACAAGAAGACCGGCGAGGGAAGGAAATTCCGGCCCAAATGGTTGGGCCCATACCGAGTCACGAAGGACTACGGAAATGGTGCATACCTCTTATGCACACTAGAAGGTGAGGAGTTTGGCGAAACAGTCAATTCCCTCCACCTCAAACGTTTCTACGCATAAGCAGCTAACGCTACTTGTATAACTATCTACATTGCATTTTCATATAGATTAAGATCATTTTGTCCATTTGTTTCTTACACAAATCGTGATCAAGGAATCTATTCTCAAAGTAATTCATTACAAACTTATGATGTTGTTGGCATAAACTCTTTAATCATACTTCTCCATTTTCACAATATCATCAATTGCTTCAGAATCTTTTATCAAATAAAATGGACATGACAAAGTCTTAACGGTAACCATACCAAGATCTACAAGTCTTTTCTCACCTTGATTTCTTCTTAGAATAAGTGTCATTGCCTATGGTCTGTTCTAGAAGCTTCATGGTGTCACATCTATCCCATATGAATACCTCTTTGGAAGTAAGGACATACTGACATTTTACTCAAATAAACAAGTCAAACGTTGATCAAAACAGAAAATTTTAAATTTACACATTTCCCTGCCCCACCAACCTTCGGTGATGAGCTTGCGTCTCTTACTAGTGACGTAGGGTTGGGAAAGGATGGAAATTCCCTTACTCGCCTACGCTTTGCCCACGGTGATAAACCCACGCTTCTTACTAGTAGCATGGGGCAAGGTGTAGGGGGTCCTCTAAGACAAACAAATACAAATGGTCATACGAAAGCAATTCAAACTTTCAAACTTTGAGTCAAAAACAAATGGAACAGATGTTCAAAATTCCGAAAGAGTCAAAAATCCTAAAAACCCAAATTTTGTCTGCCATGTGGCCATCTACGGGTCTAAATCTGGATAAACCGCAAGGCAAGTTGCATCCAAAACTATGAAGTCACTCGAGTAGAGTTGGCTTGTAGCTTCCAATTTGGTTCCACCAAAACTTTGTCTGTCTTTCATCACTATCATTTCACCACATTTCATAACTTGTGCCCTTCTTGGCTCTTGGTGATGAGCCCTCGCATCTTACCGGTTGCGTGGAGTTAGGAGTGGGGCAAGTTAATCTGTTCATCATATTGGTCATTATCATCACTTTTCCAAAACAAACATGAGGTATCCAATTGCTCACAGAAGCTAAGATTCAAAATCACATCATATCTACATTATCATGTATCAGCATCATGAAATACAAAAACAAAATTAAGCAATTACATCATTTGTTCACCATTACATACATTCTAGAAAGCATATAAACATACATCGTAGTATACACAAAGCAGTTGGAAATAAGAAGGAAACACGAGTGACAAGTTTTGATCCAAAAATCAATGCATATATATAAATAATCAATATTTGTATACAATGCCATCATGCACTAGGCATGGTCAAAACTCTCAAAGAGCCCGTTATATACAAAAGAATCTAAAAATACAAAATATACAAAGAGCCAAGTGGCCTCTCAACCCCTACGCGATCCCGCCGAAGGTGCACGCCCTCGCCTAGGACTCCGGCTACGCCGGCGCTCTGAATGAACGGAAGGCTCGGGGTCTCGAGGGGCAGCCGCGGTCTCGCCATGAGAATGACTCCTCATAAGGCGCTCGGATGTCCTATAGCCTACCAACTCTGTACGTAGAGTCGACACCATCTTGGCCATGTGCCAAACAGAGCGAAGACGTCGGTATGCTGCCACGCCTACGAGGGCTCCCTGGCATCTACGGATAACTCCGCACGAGTCCTATCCATAGGGATCATCAGGAATCAATGCATACCTCGGATGAGATCCCACCACTCGTCAACAGCCTCTCGTAAACAAAGGAGAAAAATGAATTAGAAACTAGACAAGAGTTTAAAAAATTCAATATCAAAACATAGGAAGGGTCAGCAATTAAAAACAAATCCTAAAACAAATAAGCATTGAAAGGAAGAAATGATAACTTACTCGGATCACCGGGCCTCCAAGATGGGTCACTAGGGCCAGCACCGCTACAGATGCCGCTGCCGACTGAGGAGCTGCTCCTGTAGTTGGGGCAACATGACGCCCCGCAACGGACTCATCATCTCCACCATGGCCCCGGGAGAGTGGCTCCTCGGAAACCAGAGTCTCTCTCTCTGCGCTCTGCTCCGCCCTCTCCGCCTGCATGATATCCTGAGTGTCATGCCACTCAGGATCACTCTCATCCGTCTGCTCCTCCGACCCTCCCTCTGTAAACTCCTCAGAATCGGAGTCAATATCTATAGGGTCGCCACTTTGTATGAGCAGGACCCGCGGTAATCCGAAGTAAAGGTGCCCGAGGCGCACCAGCTCTCCCTCTGGCCCGAACTATCCCCCTGGCTGCAATAGGAATGCCAGGGGTAACCACTGTCCAACCACGGCCTCTAGGCCCCCCTCTAGCCTCCCGAACTGATCTGTAAACTGGTGCTACTGGAGGAAGCATGCCCACATATGGGAGGCCGAACTGCTGAGGAACCCTGCTGAAAGGATGTACCTCCACCCGTCCCACACGGTCAATAAGCTGCCCTGTGATGGAGCAGGAGACCAATGTCATGGCCTCCTCTCCCCATACGCCGGCCATAAGCTGGTACGGTGTGGCCTCCATGTCTGCTGTAGTGAGGGAGGCTACTGGCTGATGAGGTGCTCTAAGCACCGACATATCTGACCATCTGGCTGCCCTCACAGCCCCGGGATCTGCCACCTCCACGCCTCTGCCATAGGGAATGAACCGCTCATACACCCAACTCATGACTAGAGTTGGGTGGCTCAAAGATCGCCCTGTAACGACCACCACCTGTATAAGTCATGATAAGTGGTCCCTAAGATGTTGCGCCCCGTGCGTATTTCCGGCCATGCCCCTCTCTCGTGCAATGATGGGGGCCCAACAAGATAGTAATGTATCACCTCCCTTGTCCCCGATCGGTCTCGAGGCAAGGATCCCCATAATGGCTCAGTCGAAACACGGGATGGGCAAAGAAGGAATGGATCTCGACTCTCACTCCCTTCTTCGGCCCGTGGAGATGGCCGCATCCCCATATAACTCGCCCACTGTGCAATCTATGCCTGACCTCTACTGTCTCTGGTGTGAGTCTCCACCCGATGATCGGGACCCCCAAAATACGGTAAACGTCCTCCAGAGTAATAGTCCACTCACTGCGGACCCCTGGCAATCGGAAAGTGTTCCGATCTGCATCCCAATAAGAAAACAAGTCACAAAGGATGTGACTCGAGGGTGCGACATGAGGCACACGCGATATACACAGCATGCCGGCCCTCTGTAGTGTATCCTCCTCGTCTGGAGAGAGGGCATCCACTACCTCGGGCAGCCACCACACTCTCTCTCTGGATCCATCCGATATACTCCTCTTTTTCCTACATACACCCAAAAACACACAAAACAGAGCAAGTTAGTATCTAAACGATATCAAGAGAATCATAAAAACATATAGAAATGCTAAAAATACAAGTGTAAGTTTTCAAAAGAGGTTCTTTTGCATTCTGTGCAAAACCGCCGCCCTGGGCAGGGGGCGGTTTTGTAACCGCCGCCTTTAAGGCGGCGGTTGCGTAACCACCGCCCGATCGTGGCGGCGGTCGTGTAACCGCTGCCCTGGCCAGGGCGGCGGTCGCGGTCCGAAAACCCGTGCGGGTTTTTAACTATAAAAACCCAAAAACAAGCAAAAAATGACCATTTTAACTAAAAATGAAGCCTACCCAGTAGGTGCCCCCCCTAGATGGACCTTTTGAACCTAGCATTTTCAAAAATAACCCCCCCATTGCAAAGAATTTGTCATTTCAAATTTAAAGGGGGAAAAATGCAAAATTAAAGAAAACCAACCTGTGATCTCGCGGGGTGGCGTTCCGCACGTGGAGGCATGCTCACTATCTCACTGCGGACGTTTTGACTCTATTCGCACGAGAAACCGTCACCGTGGGTCCCAGAGCTCAAAATCAATCAAATCGACTCGCGCAAATGAATAGGAAAATGGGCCCACTTTCATATATATAGCGCCCTGATTCGTTTTAAATGCCTTTTTCACAGGTTCGGAGCGCCGACGGAGGTAAGTTTCTATCCTCGCACAAATGGTACGTCCTCTTTCCCTATTATTTTAGCGTTTATTTTCCAAATTATTGTATCTATCTGCACTTGAGTTCTCTAGACATTTCGCGAGTAGCGGGAATTTTGGATGGCGTCATTTCAACACATGGACGTGTAAGGTATAGCTTCTAACTTCCCATTTCGGTACGGCCATACTTGGACCCACTATTTTACGCCTCTTCATGGCTAAAACGCTTCTCGAGGGGGGCAATATGTACGTACCCAAAATTGTAAGGTACTGTACTGCGGAACGGTGTAATAAGTGCCCCAATGATGATACAGGTCTCTTCGCAAGGTGTTCAAGATCCAGAGAAGCTTTACGGATATGCGTTAACATCCCGCATGCCCCGCTTAGCCCCCACGTGCTTTGTTTTCCCCTTTTCCCTCTTTTCTTGGCTTTTGGTCTTGATGTGAAACCACCGCCTGCAGGGGCGGCGGTCTCGTGACCGCCGCCCTGAACAGGGCGGCGGTCTAGAACCGCCACCACAGGCGGGCGGCGGTCTTTACGTGTTTTCCATAATGTTCTTTTGATGAAACACACGCAAATTTCAATGTTTCACCAGCTTTCCTTGCCGACTTGAGCATGCATTTATGTTTTTGGTCCCCTGGAATAGTGTTTTTCCTTTGTTTATTGTTTAGGAGTTCAGTTTGGTTTTGGTTCTTGGATGTTTGAATTCCTATAAATGCATGGTTTGTGCACATGCAAATGGGTCCGAGTTTTTGTCCAAGCTTGGCTGGATTTGGAAGTTTGATCTTTGCTCTCATTCCCTCTTTTAGTGTTTTAGTTAGTTAGTTTGTTTAAAAGCCATAGCTAGATTTCACTTGCATCTTTTGCTAAATTGCTCACCGTTGGTAAGCCACAGACCCATCTTGTGCGTGCAGGTCTTTGTCATCTCATCTAATCCGGTTAGAAGTGGTCTCTTTTGATCCTGGTTTTCTCTTGGCATTAGACTTAGTTTTCCTTTTGCTTAGAATGTTTAGTTTTCTTTTTTCATGTTTGGTTAGTATTGTGTTGCAACCGGTAAGCCACATATCCAACTTGTGCAAGTGAAACATTACTTGGGGCCACCATTTTCACTCAAAACTTCTCATTCTCGATCTGTGGACTGATAGGTTGCTTTGATTCCATAGTTTAGCTCTTTACATGCTTAGTTAGCATTTGTCCAAGCTTTGGTAAGCCACATATCCAACTTGTGCAAACAATGTTGTTGTTTTATCCAAACCATTGGAGTAGAATAGCTTAGGAAGCCATTAAAGTTGCAGGTTTTGCTCTTCATACAGGATAGTTTCAGGTTCTGGACGCATTTTGTTGCACGATTCGCAGTAGATCCCGCTAGGAATTGCATAAGCCAAGCTCTGTACTCTTGCGCTATCCCTCTCCTATCCGCGTTCTATTCTGTCTGCATTCTGAAGGTTGTCCCTTGTTCCAACACCTATTCCTGTTGATGCAAGCATTACACGCTTTTCTGGATTCACGTGAGCACAAAGAACGAAGAGATCATACTGAGGGGACAAGATCACACACACCGTCGGATTCGCCACTGTTCTGCGAAATCCAGGTTCCATCTTTCAAAGTTTTAGTTAGAACTTATCAAATAAAGTAGTTAATCACTTTATTTCAGTTATTTCCATTCTCGATATTGCCAGGGAAGTTGTGGGGATTGATAGTTTCTGAGAAACTATGATTCATTCCTCACTTCTGAGGTAGGATCGAGAATCTTGCAAATAGATTAGTTATTTCGTTGTTTAGAATAGATATACGAAATTGCACAGACAAATAGCTACACTCGGCTATTTTGTTTGTTTTAAGTTATTAGTTTAGTTGTCAATTCTAAATATTTTAAATAGCTGCTTTCTTATAAATTGTCAGAAAATACAAAAAGAAGTCATAGATGCTAGAAGTATACTTAGATTTCACTTCATTGTAGTTTGTTTTATTACTACTTTTGCATGACAATTACGGGACCTAGGGAGCCCAGGAATACATTTTCGAGCCAATCGTGCCCCAGCCCAATCTCATAGCGGCAATAACCGATATTGACCAGAACCTTAGGATACAAGTCTTCCAAAAAACAACAGATTTCCAATAGGTCAGGTCACAGTTGAGAGGATTAAACATAGAAGACGACCAAGCACATACATTTTGGTCAAATCAGCCAAACTACGGGTTATCCTAGAAAACATCCGCATGACTGTAGAAGGATTTGAAAGAGAAGAAATGTTCGGGTGTGATCCCTTAGTTCCACAGCCAGATGCAGGAGACACCCTCACAGATATAGATACCGGCCTAAGAATACAGATTGCAAGAACACCCGTAAGGTATTATGAGAAAATAGCACAGCTGTTAGTTCTAAACATAGAAGCTGAGAAAGCATATGATTATTGGATACTAGGGATCAGGGCTTGATTCCGTGAATGACCATAGCCGGCCCACAACAACCACGAGTCTACGGTTGTGACCCACAGATCCCGCAGCCCAACGAATCCATAAGAGAATTAGATATAGACACTGGCCTACGCACACTGGTATTCCAATCTACTCCGCTTCCACCTATCATCATCCAACAATTATCCTTGCTGGACACAACAGCTAACAAAGCTAGAGAATTCTGGACTAGGCCAGAGAATCGTCCATAAAGCAACTGTCTTACCATCTACCATATGACCTTATCTGGGGACATACACGAAACTATCCTGGGTCATTTCCCATGTATTCCACAACCCATAGATCGAATCACGCCAGAGCTCGATATTGATTGGAGCCTTCGAGTAGTCATCCTTGCTAATCGATTTATCACATCGGTCCAGGTTAGAAGGGCCTTCTTTGCCTTAGATTCACAAATTCCACTATTGCGTGTCGAAGACATTAGATTTCCTAACTAGTCCGTCCGTATATTACCTATATTCCATCCCCATCGGCTGTCTCGGCATGACCTCAGGAGGTTGGGTACGCAGAAGAGTCACTTGTAGATTCCCATGCTTGCTTTTCACTTTTCCTGCGTACAGTTACTTCTTGCTTCATATTAAGAACGGAATTACAAAAGAAGAAACAAAAAAGTAGTCAAATATGTGTATATGAAAAATTCGATCCAAATATGTGCAAAACATGTAAAAAGTGTGTAAAAGTATGCAAAAATGAAAGTGTGCACTGATCTGTGAAGAATGAAAAAGATAGAAAATTTCCTAAAATGTTGGAGAAGAACGAGTTTTTTGGGCGATCTCATGCCAAGTGTGAATTTTTTGGGTGATCTCACACTAAGTGTGTGTTTTTAGGAGATCTCATGCCATAACGAAAGAGTGTTGGGAGAAAGGCCCAATGTTATTCTCCATCCATGACTACTTCCCAAAATTTATACACCATTATAGATGGTGTGATTCTATTTTGTTCCTGTTTGATCCATGTTTGTTCAAGTTCTATCCAAGGAGAAAATAGAAGAAGAGAATGCATTTTGATTTCTGGAGGACTATGCCTATACTATCAAAACTATTGTGTAGAATGCTGAAAATTATTTTCATCTGAGAAAAACTATGTAACTTCCCTTTGGTCATAGGCACCCAGGAAAGTTCAAAAGCGCTAGGTGCCCATGTATGTATCTGGATACTAGTGTCTCGTGTTGAGCCGAGGACCCAATTTAGAATCAGGTCGTCTTGTGATTGTGTTGTTCTTTGTCTCTATGTTGTGCGAGATCTAGATTGTGACTATGTGTTGTTGTGTGGGGTAATCGATTCACATAATATGTGTCCCACCTCATTTGGGATATATGCAACGTCATTGAGAGGATGCAACCTAAAGGAGAGGACCCAAAAGCACTCTGAAACTCATACCCTATAGGGGGAAGGGAATTTGTGTAATAAAAACCATGACACATGAAACAAAAATGACTAGGAAACAAGTGTTAGTGCAAACAAGACAAACATGTATATAAAAGAAAATGTATGAGCTAATAAGCAAGCAGCCAATATAGACCATGAAAAGAGGGTTGTAAACATGGGACATCACTCACAATTTCAAAAGACAATAAGAGCCGAAACGGCCAAAAGAATACAAGAAATGAACATACAAAGCATAGGGAAAATCTCGTAAAACAATAACAGACAATGGAAAATAATGAAAAACAATATCACACAACCATGGTGGAAAATAGTTCCTATGTTGCACATAAAGTTCCTATTTGCATGCTAGAAACATATAAAGTATGTCAAAGCACGTATAGATTGATATGGAGTAGTGTGCTAGTAGAAGTAGGAAATAGTAAATAATGAAATGATAACACCTATGATGTGTACGAATGTAGATGCCCCCAAATCCTCGAGGATTTGGTAAGAGGTACAATGCCAAAAATCAATGCTATGTGTAAATGTCAATGAAAATTTTGCATTCACAACTCAAGAACAAATGAATGTGCATGTGTATATAGAAATGATAATGACATGCAAAATATCTTACTAGCATAGTAAAAAAATTGTACATGTTAGTCTAAGAAAGTAAGAACAATGTGCAACCAAGATATGAAATGTGTTGTGTATGAGTGATATGGAATGGTATGCAAGATAGATGTGATAGGGGTAATGTTCCCCCTGGTCGTATGTATGCATGAGTGAGATGAGGTTCATTTATAAAAGACCCCTCGACAGTCAAGAATGAACCATATAACAAGAGTGTGTTATTGATAAATGGTTTGAATGATGTGTATGCTAGAAATAATGATCAATGAAGTATAGCGTGTATATTTTAGAATAGGGTAGTATGATGCATGAGAAGAATATGCTAGAAATATTGAATGAGATGCTAGAGAGATTGATCATGAAGTGCAAGCCATAGAATGTAGAATGGTGTGAATGAGTTCTAGAAAGACTAAGCATGAATCACAAAAATAAAAGGTAGAATGATGTGAATGTGGTGAGGTTAAATTCAAATTTAGACCCTCAGCAATCAAGTATGAACCATGAGACTAGAGTGTGTCATAGGGTAATGAGTGCAACGTGTATTAGTAGATGTGAAAAAGGTCTATCGTGAATGGATAGAGCGCAAAGGGTGTATGATGTGTAATAATATATGTGAGAAGGATATTTTGTAAATGTGTATAGTGTGAAATGTGTAGTATGTGAGGTTCATGTATGTAGTATGCCCTCAATAGTCAAGTGTGAACCGTAGCACAAGAGTGCATCATAGGGTAGTTATGATACAATTTGTGTATCAAGCTAGAAAGTGATGCTTAGAAATAGAAAGTATGAAGCATGGATCGTAATAATAGAAATGATAGACTCGATTGATGTTAGGAGAATGGGGGGTAGAAAGTATGATGCCCCCCAAGTGTGTAATAAGGATCTATCTAGGAATGGAAGAGAAAGCATGCCATGGTGGCGGATGTGGCAACGTGTTAGGAGTAGTTGATTTACCAAAGGAAGTTGTAGTAGTGAGAGAAAATGGAAATTTCTTTTTGTGATGGTGAGTATGTGAAATAGTGTAAACCTCAAGAGGATATGTGGAAGGAATAAAAGAAACAAACTTAGTTTGATATCTGAGGCCAAGTCTGGTTGTGTCGAAATGAGAGGTCATTTAAATATTTTTCATATTTTCCTAACCCATTTCCATTGAAACCATAAAAAGTGGATATTGATACCCAGTACCATACTTGTTGAAATCGAAGAAGGGGTGATCAAGTGGGGGATTCAGTGGAATGATTGATAGTGTTACAATAGGAAAATGGAGAGGGATCTGCTAAGGCTTCATAGACCACATCTTGGTATAAAAATTTAATATGCACATGAAGGGTTGAAGGGACTGCATGCATGGCATGGATCCAAGGTCGTCCAAGAAGAAGATTATAGTTAAGATTGTTAGGCATGACATGGAATGGGATGGAAAAAGTGCATGGCCCGAGAGTAATGGGAAGTGTGATTGTACCTAAGACTTGTTTAGGCATATTATCAAATCCATGAATGCAAATAGATGATGGAGTTAAGGAGGCTTCGGAGAGGCCAAGTTGCTTAAGGAATGTGAGATTACAAATGTTAAACCCAGATCCATTATCGACTAAAGCTTATTTAACCCCTATGTTATTGATACAGAACTTGAATATAAAGGGGGGATCATTATCTAAAATAGATTGAGAAGTGATTTCATCAGATGTAAAAGTAATATGATCTTCATGAAATGATAATGTTGTAGTGAATCTATGATACACATAGTCAAGAGAAGTATTAGGATGAAGAGAAGTAGTAGATAAAAAATATTGAATTTTATTGGCACACTCAGGATTGGCCTGCAAGAAGGCATTAAGGAAATACTCATGGTGGAAGGATCTAGAAAATAAGAGTGTTTGAATGTGGGTTCACCAAATGATTTTAAAAATATTGAATTAAGTTAAACCCTTGAGGATACTTCAGATTCACATGCAATAATATAGCATTAAAGTACAAAATGTGACACAAACAATAAATAATATGAATTAAAACTATAGGTGCAAGGAGGAGAGAAGACTTATCGAGTTGCAGTAAATCTGGAAGTATACGAGAGCTAGAAAAATTATGAAACAAAATTACAAACTATCGCAACCAAACCCAAAATTTGCAGGAGTGTCAAATATAGGCGGGACCAGGGGTGCACTGGTATTATTAGGGTACCTAGGCGCCGAGACCTGTCTCAAAGACTTTGTGATTGATCAAATCCTCATAAAATTATTTTCACAGTATCACAAGAGTGTCACAATCCTTCGCTGTTATTTTCTTATATGTCGCTACATGCTCGCAGAATTCACCTATAACCTGTAAGACAATATCCACCTGCAAAACCCCAAAATGCATAAAATCCTTAAATAGAAATAATACAAATGGGGAGTCAAACGGATCCTGACAGTCACCCAATAGAGTAAACTTATGACTGAGTGATGCATTACATCTCATACTCCGTGTTGTTCTCTGTCTGTGTGTGAAATCATGCCCTAGGAATCTCTTGTGCATAATGCACTTGATAGTGAGTGATAACTAGATGTACCAATGTAAATAGATGTGTGGATGGAACAAAAGAAACTTCCCCTCCTATGCGTGTATGCAGATTTAACAGTCTCTTGTCCCTTATATGAAGCTAGATGGATAATTTTATGCTCTTAGAATGATTTTGGATGCTACCTTAGGTGATGGTAACAGATGCTTAGATCTTGGTCCTTTAATTTGATCACATATCATTGTCTTTGTATGATTGCCTTGTTTGAATTTCGTAATTAACCACTAAAAGGATCACCCATAAGAAAATAAGATGCACAATACCTAAAGAGGCCCAAAAGAGGAAAGTAAGATGCAAAGAGGTTGAGGGTGCCCAAAGGGGATGAGAGCTCTGTTCATTGGCATCTTAGATGTGCATTGGTGTTTAGAGACAGAAAAGGTGAGGTGGAGAAAGTTACACTGGGTAGTAGGGTGTGTAAGGCCAAGAAGGAAACTATAAATAAAACAAAAATGCCAAAGACAGTGGTCAATTAGTGCTTTTCTACCTTAGGAATCATATGAATGCAAGTATTATGATTAGGACCTAAAAAATGTGCCCAAGTGTGTGATTTTTCGTTTACATCTTATAGCTAAGAGATTAAATTCTAAATAGATTAAATTTTTCCATGGAGACCTCTTAACTGATGTAGATTCTGTGGGGGAGGAATCTCCATAATTTCTTTGACTTTAGTGTGGTCAAATTCAATTCCCCTTTCTGATACTATGAATCCTCAGAGATTTCCTAAAATGATATAGAACACACATTTCTTAGGGTTAAGTCTTACTTTATACTCCCACAATCACTCAAATAGCACCACAAAATGGATGGAAGATATACTCTGGGTTTTCATTTGGAAAGGATATCATCTATACAATCTTCCATGATTTCATGTAGTAAGTCATGGAAAATGATAGTCATTGCGTGTTGATAGGTTGTTGTTGCATTTTTAATACCAAATCAAATTACCTGATAAAAAATGTGCCCCAGGGTTTTGTAAACATTATTTTATGTTGGTCTTCTTTAGCGATTTGGATCTCATTGTAACATGAAAATCCATCCATGAGAGATAACATTTCATGTCCCATTGTAGAATTGACGATCATGTCAATGTTGGGAAAGGGAAAATCATCCTTCGTAAAAACCTTATTTATATCATGAAATTCAATGCAAATTTTGATCCATAGTGTCTTCTTAGTGATGGGTACCATATTGGATATCCATTCTAAATAATCTATTGGTCTAATGAAGCCATATTCTAATAAATTTTGAATTTATTCTTTAATAAAAAATACAACCTTAGGATGCATTTTCCTTAGTTTTTTCTTAACTAGTTTCACTTCTGGGTGAACCACAAGGTTGTGAACTACAAGGGAAGGATTTAAACTCGACATATCTTTATATGACCTGTAAAAACATCCTAAAACTTAGCAAGAAGTGTCATGAATGCTTCTATTTTTAATTCTTATAAACTTGCACCAAGTTGTAACAATTTAAGATTATCATTTGCATCAATTATTTATACTATTATGTTGCTCATATATTATACAAATCAGTCCTATTCATGCTCGTAGCTTGATCTATCTTCCATTCGAATTATCTTGGAGCATTTACAATTGACAAAATCTTACAAATCAAAAAAATCCAACAAAGAGCATCACTAAACCCTTCTCTTTTAGTCCGATCTAATCCATGGTGACTTTGGGATTTATAATGGAAGGTTTGCATTTGTTTTGTATTGATTTTCCTCTTTTATTGTAATTTCCATGTTCTACATTATGGCACGCTTGGTGGGACTCCCACACATTTTAAAAATCATTTTTAGTTTGTTTCTTATTAATCTAACTTTTTTTTTGTGTTGTTTGATTTATTTGAGATTTACTGTTCAAATTTCAGGGTTTTGGTGCAGAAAATTGAGAGAAAATCCAAAAAATACGATCTTTTTACAATATTTCTCCATTTATGTCCATCTACATGTAACTTACACTTTTTATATGTGATTTTCGCTAGTTTATCACTACATGTGATAGCTTCAAAGTGCACACGCTAGTGTAGTACTTCACGTATTTCTGTAACATTGTATTTTTTCCATTCTTCTTGTGCATGTGCATACATACCTCTACATGCACTAGTGTAATCAGTTTTCCTTTAGAAAAATATTTGTTACACCAGCGCATCCACTTAAGAGTTCTATCGTGAGTAGTAATGCTAGCGCACCTACTTGAGTGCACTATCGTTAAATGTTACACTAATGCAGCTTATTGTATGTGCGAGTGTTATGTGTATCCAATCTAGTAAAACCAACCACGTATGCTCTTTTCTCGCACTCTCTTGGGTGATCTTGAAAAATGGTGAAGTTTATTTTTTTGTTTTATATTGTGTTTTCGTTGCACAAAAACTACTAATTTATTATGTGCAGGACCACATCATATGAATATTATCTTGAAAATTCAATCAAACTTCTAACTCCATGTTGCCTTGATTGAGAAAATCAACCAAACTTTATCTTATTAAATTTTATAAGCTTGTATTACAAGTTCGGATAAGGGTTTATTCCCATCCGCTTTAAAGATGGGAAGTGATTCGACATAATCTTAAAACTCATTGTGAAAAGTACCAAAAGAACCCCAAAATAGTTGGCACCATGAGGGAAGTGGCCAAAAAAATGGGTACCCCCACCTTCCTGACTAGTACACTCATTAGATGAGAGCCAAGGTTATCCTTGGTGTTGGCCTCAGATTGATTCTTTGAGCGGAGTAAAATCCAACTTAATTAATCAAGGGGGAAAGTAAATCTTGTAACTAGATTCTTCTAGTGTAAAAATGCATTCGGATAATCCTTGGTATTTAGAGAGAGATCCATATCTAAGAAGATCGACAAACCAAATCCAATAACAAAGTTTTAATCCAATTTTACTTTAGTCGATTAGGTTTTTTTCCACATTCATATCTTTAATCATATCATATACTTTCCCATCAATATCAAAATCACTTCTAAATTTTTTCATATTCTTTTATTTTTTTTGGAAACCCATTCCAAATTGAATTTATCACGTCTAAGGCTTACTCTACAGATTCATTTTCCAAAGTTTAAGCACATCATTCAATCCAAATCAAATTCTAAGTATTAAGTTTTGGATACCAATATCCTAATTTAAACACTCAATTTCAATCCAATTCTTATCCATTGGTATTCACTTTATCAAGGTTAACCAAAAATAAAATTCAATTATAAGTCTTTACTTTGAGTACATACTTTACCAAGCTAAGAAAATATGCAATCCATTTCATTTCCAAGTCTTATATTTTAACATTCTCTTTGTTAAAGTTTAAGCACTCCTCTTTCATTTCCACATATGATATTTGAACATTCACTTTGTTAAAATTTAAGCATTCTTTTTTTCATTCCCTAAGTCCTATATTTTGATATTCACTTTGTCAAGATTTAAGTAATCCCTTTCATTTTCAAGTCTTATATTTTAATATTCTCTTTGTTAAAATTTAAGAAACCTTTTTTTCATTCTTTAAGTTTTATATTTTGATATTCACTTTGTAAAAATTTAAGAAACCCCTTTCATTCTCTAAGTATTGTATTTTAACATTCACTTTGTTAAAATTTAAGCAATCCATATCAATCCCTAAGTCTTATATTTTAGCATTCACTTTGTTAAAATTTAAGCAATCCCTTTCATCTCCAAGTCCTATATTTTGAGATTTACTTTGTCAAAAATTAAGCACTTTCTTCCATCTCTAAGTCTTATACTTTGATATTTACTCTATAAAGTTTAATCAATCCATTGTATCTTAAAGTTACTAATATTTTCCAAATTCCGCATCTTATATTTTGAATTCACTTTTCAAAAGTTTAAGCACAACCATTCTTATCTAAGTCTTCTACCTTGACATTCACTTTGTCAAACATTAAGTAATCTATATTAATTATCTCTATATTATATTTTGACATTCCCTTTATCAAATTTTAATTGCAATAATTCCCGCCCAAATATTATATTTTGTCATTCACTTTGTCAAAGTTTAAGCACAATTATTTCAATCTAAGTCACATCCTTTGATATTCAATTAATCAAGCTTAAGCAAAATCATTTTCAACTTCCACATCTTATATTTTGACATTCACTTTGTCAAAGTTTAAGTTCTATCCTTCATATGTATAGGTATTCTACTTTGATGTACTCATATTATCAAGTTTAAGAAAAGTCAATCTTAATGCCTACATATTATATTTTAACATTCACTTCGTCAAAAATCGAAACACAATCAAATTTTTAATCCAAAATCTTAAGTAATTGGATATTCACTTTATCTAAACTCTAAGCACATCATACCATATTATCAAATAACTTTCCAAATTATCCATTTTGTGTACAAAATGGTGGGAAGACGGGTTAGAAATTATGACCTCTTTGGTAAAAAAGATGAAAACTCTATTCACATAGAAAATTAAGATGAAGAGGAAGAAAATAAACAACCAGAGGCTTCAGAACAAGAACAATAAAAACTTGACGCACTTCTATGACATAACAAAGATCAATTTATTCTTCACCTCTTCAATATGGGATCCAAATTGCCCTTAGAGTTTTGGGATGAAAATTTGAAACATATTATAGACCAACCTGAATCGAGTAAAAACCAAAAAAATAAAATAAAGATAAATCTAGAGCTTCCAAAAACAAGTAAAATAAAGATTTATTAGACAAAATCAATGAAATGACTCAATATCTAGCTCAAATGGCTTCAAAATTCCCAATGATTCCACTAAAAAAATAGATAAAACTGATTGATCAAAAAATCGAAGATGTCTCGAGTATCCCACAAACTAATTCCTCATTCACACAAGAATGACAAAACATGAAAGAAACCATCTTAGGGTGCGAAACAATGTAAAAATTTTAATTTTGAGGAATTATTCCCTTATACATTTGATAAGGACATATTGCCCTTACCCTTTCCAAAATATTTCAAAATTCCCAATTTGATAAGTACAAAGGAAAACATGACCCTAGGGAACACATTAAAGAATTATTTATAACTTGCCAAGAAGTCACCTATAATGATGTGTATCTCTTGTGATTATTCCCAAATATTTTGGGCAAGTAATCCTTAGATTGGTTCCTTCATATTTCAAATAGATCAATCACAAATTTTGCAGACCTAGATCGTAGAGAAGTTCGATAAAGACTTCTCTTTCAATTTAGACTCCAAGATTACAATTATGGACCTTTGTAACACAAAGAAAAGGAAAAGTGATTTTTTTTTTTGATTCCTTCAACGATTGTAAGGAATCACGAGTTGATTTCCCTGCTCTATACTAGAGAAATAGATTGTTAGCATTTTCATTCCTAACCTCAATATTGAACTATCTTGTCAAATTCAAATGCATTGTCTTACACATTTTGAGGAATTCATTGAGAAGGGGACACAAATTGAAAAGGATCTCATCATAAAAGGGTTAAACAAAACTCCTTCTAAGGATCAAACCAACAACAACAATCATTCTCAGGACAAATCCTAGTATATCAATCGAAACCATAATGTTGTCAACGATGGGGTCACTGACTCTCACAATGTACATAATGTTCAAAATAATAAAACAACACAAAGAAAAATTTAGATTAATAAGAGATTAATTAAAAATGATAGCACATGCATGGGAGT
Source organism: Taxus wallichiana var. yunnanensis (assembly GCA_018340775.1). Lineage (NCBI taxonomy): Eukaryota > Viridiplantae > Streptophyta > Pinopsida > Cupressales > Taxaceae > Taxus > Taxus wallichiana. The sequence goes on along the minus strand of CM031243.1, from coordinate 519,848,004 downwards.
CCCACTAGAAATGCCATAATGTAGATCGTGGAACCTATAATAAAAGAGGAAAATCAGTACAAAACAAATGTAAACCTTCCACTATAAAACCCAAATTCACCTCGATTAGATCTGATTGAAAGAGAAAAGTTTAGCAAAGATCTTTATTAGATCTATTTGATTTGTAACCTTGTTTGGTTTGTGGATGCTCCAAGATACTTTGAATGGAAGATAGATCAAGCTATGAGCATGAATATGACTAATTTTGATATTATATGAGCAACATAACAATATGAACAATTGATTTAATTCACCAAGAAATTACATAGAATAACAATATGAACTCTCAATCTTGTTGGTGGATGATTTGCAAAGGGAAGACCATTCATTTATAGCTGAGGAAAATGAATCTACAAGATATGTTTAGATTGATTTGATTTAGAGATAACTAAACATAACTGAATTGTTTAGTTGAGTTTTCAAATCGATTGGAGAGTTAGATTGATGTTCTAGATTTGCATGAATGAGTCATTGTTGAGTTGGTAAGAGGGTGCCATGACTTGTGAGATATCTTCACTTAACTCAAATGCATGATTTGAGTTAACTTGAACACACATTTTTTATTATAGTAATTATTTTTTTCTTATTTAATTAATTATGATATGAGAATATTTAATTAATTTAAATATGAAATTGAATATGTCGATTTATTTAATTAAATTGATTTAAAATTAGCTAATAAAATTAGCTAAGGGAGGTGATAAGGTAAGGTGCTATAAAATTAATTAAATTAATTTTAGAGAGAGACAATGGTTATAATGTGATTATGAATGTTTATAATGTGTAATAGTTATTTTGGTGTTCATTTACCATGTCGTTTCATAGAGAAATGGTCTTGACTAGTAAAAAAACATGAATTTGAATCATGATTTTAAATAAATATATTTATGTAGATATTATATGAACTTCTAAGTACAAGTTCAAATGTAGATATAAACAATAAGAATTTAAGAATCACTAATTATGACAAGCTGGTGGGACTTCCACACATTTTTTAAAATCATTTTTAGTTTGTTTCTTATTAATCTATCTCTGTCTTTGTGTTGTTTGAGATTTACTATTCAAATTTCAGGGTTTTTGGTTTAGAAATTTGAGAGAAATTCCAAAAAATACAGTCTTTTTACAATATTTCTCCATTTATGTCCATCGACATGTAACTTGCAATTGTTATATGTGATTTTAACTAGTTTATCACTACATGTGCTAGTGTTAAAGTGCGTGTGCTACCGTAGTCCTTGACGTGTTTATGTAACATTATATTTTTTCCATTCTTCTTGTGCATGCGCTTACATAGCTCTACATGCAATAGTGTAGTAATTTTTCCTTTAGAAAATTCTTTGTTACACCAGTGCATCCACTTAAGAGTTATATCGTGAGCAAACACGCTGGCACACCTACTTGAGTGCACTATCGTTAAATGTTACACTAACACACCTTATTGTATGTGCTAGTGTTATGTGTATTTTTCACTGTTAGGAAATAAGAGATAAAATATGCGTAATAATCCCTTACAAAATCGCAACAGTAGAAACTAATATGCAGAAAATATTACAGATCTCAAATAAAAGTGTAGAATAAATAACACAACACAGAAAGACAATATTTAATGTGGTTCACCCAATTTGGGCTACGTCCACTAAGAATCACTTGCTCATATTTTATTACAAGCCTCCACTCTCTCAATACAATACCTAGATCCATTTGGAGCTATGCTCAACAAACTCTACAGAATTCACACCCGAATTCAAAGCACATCTGCAATGCATTTTCTTGTATATGTATCATATGCATAAGACCATATAAATAGACAATTGCTTAAGCAGTTTGATACAAAACCATGGGTATCAAAACCGTGGGTATCAAAACAATGGGTACCGAAAAACCATGGGCCCAAAAACAACCCATAACGGTTACCCATTACCCATGGGTTAATAAACCACCCATGAAAATTTGCTTTGGGGATTCACCCTCGAACCCCCCTAACCCGCTCACCGGCAAGCGGGACACCATAAAAATACCCGAGTGTAACACATAGAAGGTGTACCACACTCTAACATGAAAATACGCTCCACAAACATAACAATCTCCCACTTGGAGACTGATTTCCACTGAGCAAGCTTCTCAACCCTTCACTATCATCCGCGAAGGCCAACCAAAGCTGAACATAGCTTTAGTTTATCCCTTGTGACCACCTTGGTTATCATGTCTGCAGGATTCTGACTGGTATGAATCTTCTCCAACATCAACTTATCTTCCTCCAAAGCTGTCCTGATGAAGTGATATCTCAACTATATATGCTTCGTCCTGGAGTGGAAAGCAGAGTTCTTAGCTAGGTGTATAACACTCTGACTATCACTATGAACTTACATTCCTCCTGCTTATGCCCCAACTCCTCAAGAAATTGTTGTAACCAAATCATCTCTTTGCTTGCCTCCGTGGCAGCAACATACTCATCCTCCGTGGTTGACAAAGCCACCAGCTTCTGTAGTCGTGAAATCTAGCTTACTATTGTCCCACCTACAATGTAAATATAACTTGTCATGCTCCTCCTTTTGTCTACATCTCTAGCCATGTCTGAATCTACATAACCACGTAAAGTGGTGTCTGATCCACTGTAGCATAAAATTATCCCCATGGTCCCTCTCAAATACCAAAGGATCCACTTTACTGCTTGCCAATGCTCTTTACCTGGATCACTCATAAATCTACTCACAGCTCCTACTACATGGGCAATATCAGGCCTAGTGCATACCATAGCATACATCAAACTGCCAACCGCTGATGAGTAAGGTACCTTGGACATATGGTTTCTTTCCTGCTCTATCTTGGGACACTACTCCTTTGATAACTTAAAATGGCCTACCAAAGGAGTCCCAACCGGTTTAGCATCCTGCATGTTAAACCTATCCAATACCTTCTTAATGTACTCTTCCTGAGATAAAGTCAGCTTCCATTCCTTCCTATCCCGAGTTATCCTCATACCAAGGATTTGTCTGGCAGCCCCAAATCCTTCATATCAAAGGATTCACTTAGTTGTTTCTTGAGTACTTTTATTTCTTGCATGTTTTTACCTGCAACCAACATGTCATCAATATACAAACACAGGATAATATAACTTCCATCCTCAAATTTCTTTGTATACACACAATGGTTAGAATGACATCTAATATAACCTTGCTCCATCATGAAGCTATCAAAATTCTTATACCATTGACGTGGAGCAGCCATACAAGCTCTTCTTCAATTTACACACCATCTCCTCTTTACCTTTGACCTCATAGCCCTCTGGTTGCTACATATATAGTTCCTCCTCCAAATCACCATGGAGAAATGTAGTATTTACATCTAACTATTCTAAGTGCAAGTCTTCTGCTGCCACTATTCCAAGAATAGTTCTAATAGAAGTCATTTTTACTACAGGAGAAAAGATCTCATCAAAATCTATACCTTATTTCTGTGCAAACCCCTTGACCACCAACCAAGCCTTATATCTTTTCTTTCCTCCTTCTTCGTCTTTAACTCTATACACCCACTTGTTCTGCAATGCTCTTTTACCTTCCGGTAGCTTCACCAAATCCCAAGTCTGGTTCTCCATGAGAGACTTATGCTCCTCATCCATGGCTTGCTCCCACTTCTTACTGACATCTACTTGCATTGCTTCATCAAATCTCTCTGGCTCTCCACTATCAGTGAGTAATAAATAATAAAGAGAAGGAGAAAAATGTTCAGGTTCTTTTCTTACCCTAGAAGACCTCCTCACTATAGGAGTTTGGGGTTCTTGTTGAGTCGGTTCCTGAACTGATTCATGGGTCACTATCCCATCCGGAAGATCCTCTACCACTGCATATTCTTTCTTGGATTCTTCCTTATTTTCTTACAACTGTTGCTTATACATGACTTTCTCATTAAAGACCAGATCCCTAGACCAAATGATTTTCTTGTCCTTAATACTCCAACATTTAAATCCAAATTCATCACCACCATAACCAATGAAAGTACATTTTTCTGATTTAGCCTCTAGCTTGGTCCTATCATCCTTGTCTATATGAAAAACACCTCACATCCAAAGACTCTAAGAAATGAATAATCAACTTTATTACCATACCAAGCCTCCTCAGGTATGCCTCCATCCAAGGAACTTGAGGGTCCTCTGCTTATCCAAGACACAACAGTGCTCACCGCTTCGCCCAAAAAGAAAGAGGCAGTCCTACATGTAACCTCATGCTCCTAAAGACGTTCCATTATTATTCTGTTCATCCTTTTGATACCCCATTCTCATCGCGGAGTTCCCGAACTGCTCTTTTTCCCTCAGATTCCATTCTTAGAACAAAGAATCATTAAATTTATTGCTACAATATTCCCTCAATTATCTCGACTTCGAGACATTTTAGCTTAAAACATGTTTCATTCTCTACCAAGGCTTTCCATTTAACAAAAGTCTCAAATACATCAGATTTGTTTATAATATAATAAACCTAAACTTTCCTTGTTGCATCATCAATAAAAGTAACATAATAACTTGAACCCCAAGAGATGATACTTGAGATGGCCCCACACATCAAAATGTACCAGCTCTAACTTACTCTCTTTCTACGTAGGTCCAACCTTGAGAAACCTTACTCAATTTTGGTTCCCATATATGCAGTTCTCACAGAAATCCAAACATGTTTCTGTATATCCAGAAAATTCTTCTTTATGATGTCCATGCCCTTATGGCTCATATGACCGAGCCTATAGTGCCTTAATGTTGTATCTGCATATGAAGCCACAAGATTACAATCATTAGTACTATCAGGATAAATACAAGGTTCCAACCTTCTTACCTCTTGCCACCACAAGAGCACCCTTGTAACCTTCCAAGAGTCACCAAATATCACAAGACAACCATCACTTCCCAATTGCCTCGCCGATATCAAATTTCTCCTTAATGTAGGCACATGTCTAACATCCTTCAATAGCCATGTATTTCCATTCTACATCTTAACCTGAATAGAACCTTTTCCAACTATACCGCAAGGCTCATCATCACCAAGAAAACATGCCCAAAATCCCTTGACATAATCAACAAAATAATGCCTATGTGGAGTAGCAAGAAAAGAAGCCCCAATCTAAAACCCAAGATTCAAGAATATTATGCAAAGAAAGAATCAAAGCATCCCGACATACATTACCCAATGCCACATTTGCCTCCTTGTTTTCTTCTTGTTGTTTCTTCTTATCTCGAAGCTCCCAATAGTCCTTCTCTCGCATGCCCAGGACTTTCCATAGTTCCAACATTGTTGGTCCAAAATCTTTCATTTGGGCAGATCTATGGATAGACAAGCCAACAGCAAGGTGGCATAGCCCTCTCTTGAGTCAGCAAATCAAAACTGGTTTATTGCTATTCTACCAAAGAGGAATATGTGCAAGTCTCACAATATTCTAACTTCGAGGGTTTGGGATCTCATCCCGATGGGGTGTCTCCGATTTGTGAAAAGAAAGGAATGAAGGAAAAGACAAAGATAGGGTAGATCCGAAGGGAGAAAAGAAATAAATTCCAAAGCGTAAAGATCAAGATCTATGTTTTGGGATTGGTAATAAGTGGAGCCAAACCTACTTGCGGTGATGTCACTGCATAAACGAACAAAGCAATATTGATGAACAAATGACAAAAAGTAGAGGTAGATTCAATAGAATAAACATACATATCTAACATAAGAAAGTTCTCGATGTATAACAGAGGTATTTAGCACAAAGTCTCAATATTGTATTAATAGTTTCTTTTGTTACAAAAGTACAAATCCTTTTCTCCTTACTTCTATTTTTCATCCAAAAGTGTCCATCGCTTGAATACAACAAGTATTCAAGTATATATAGGAGAAGGAGAAGAGAGAAGGCAAAAGGAAACCAACAACTAATTACAAAATATCTAAAAGTCAATTTTTGACTTTGGGCAACTTGATGGATGACAACATCCCATGGTGCAACATGAATGATGTCATCATTTGTGCCAACATACTCTTAGATATTTACAAAAAGAAAAACAAGAGGAAGAAAGCTATTCATCATCATCCCACGGCTGAAAGGGGGTATCTTGCTTCTGCTATTGTTCGGGAGAGGTAATATGGAACTGGGTCCGATATTCCATGAATTTACTGACCATCAGCTGAAGTTGATCCTGGGCAGGACCCTTGGTATGATCGCCGATGACCTCGCAAGTCTCCCACTCATCTCTGAGTTTTTCGGGGAGCTTGAAATATTCATTACCTGCCTCCATTAGGTACCCCACAAAATCACGGCAGGCCAGAAGATTATTGATGCATTCCATGTCAAAAGTGACTTCTGGCCCTAGCCCTTGCGAGATGATCTCCTTGAAGATCCGAATAGTTTCATCTAGCCTTCCTCAAGGCAAAAGGAGTGAGAAATCCCGGAGACATTCTTAGAACAATTTTCTCCATTTGATACATTACATCCAGGGCTTCCTCCTTGACCTTGTCTATCTTCTCCAGGACGAATTCCATCTGATCGACCCGGTAGTCCAATGTAATAAGGATTTTGCTGGGTACCCTGGGGTGATCGAAAATGCCAAATTTTACCAAATCATCGACTAAGCAGTCGAGAATTTTTTGGAACATCTCGTGTTATAACCTAGCATGGTCCAACTCTTCAGAGATAGGTCCTGTAATCACCTGGAGTTCCTTGTTCACCCGACCAATGTTTTGATATAACTTGGTGAACTTGACAATTACTTCCTCGCTATCTTTGAGGATCTGGTCTCTCTAGGCGGATACTGCCATACCTTGTTAGCCAATTTTGGCGTATTCGTTTATCTTATCCTGACTTAGGCCCTTAGGAGTTTTGGTGGCAGTTGTTGGAGGTGCACTGCCCATTTTCTACAGGGCATGGAGAAGATGCTTGTTCTTCTCTTTTAATAGCCTCTTCTCTTCCTTCGCTTCTTAGAGCTTCTTGCAAAGGGCATCCACCACAGATAGGGCCTCTCCTTGAAGGCTTTCAGATGATGTTCCCATTGTGACCTACGTCACTGTGTAATCGGATCAAGTTTTGCCTTAGGGAGGCAATTTCTTGGATCAAAGGTGGGCCTTGCCGGGAAATTGTGCTTTAGATTGAGTAGTTCTAGCTCTGCGAACATTTCCCGGGCTTTGTTGTGGGAAATGTAGGTGTACTTGCCCACTGTAAGGGGGAAAGGGGTTCCACCCTTCTTCCTTTTCAGGCACTTCTCATGGTATGTTATGAGCTATCTGGAAAGCTCCAACAGGATCAGCTTAGGGCCAGCATACCTTGGCAATTTGGTGGGCTCCCCCAAGAAGTTGGCTGCTCTGAGATAGGTGAAGGTGGGGAATTGGGTAAACAATGCTCCCCACTTCTCAGTCGCTGTGACTATGCTCTTGGTCGTCCAACCATGAGTCATATTTGGCCTCAAAAGGTAGATGATGCCATAAAAGAAAGCATCATTGATCTTGGTAAACTGTGAGATGCTATTTTCCAGCTTCAGCTCTGGGTAGTATTCGTATATCTTCACCTGAGGCCAAACTCCGCATCAGCTCAGTGCTAGATAATCCCTCTTTGAGGCTACAACGTAGACTACGTAGGAGTTCATGTAGAACCTCCCCGTTGTGGTGAGTTGTTGGAGCTGCTATGAGATGGTGCTTCTTATGATCTCCGCCCACTCAAAGCGCTGATCAGGCACATTCTTATTCATGGTTTCTAAGTACCTGAGCATCCATTTGTGAAAGTAATGGGCATCAGAAATCCCAAAAACTCTACTTAGGAACGTGATGGTATCGCTCAGTTCCTCAGAGAAGTCACTGCGGTGAATAACCTGTGGCCACCTGGTTATCACCTTCTTATTCTTTAGGTACACTTCATTCATTAGATGCATGTGTGTTCGTTATCATCCCACGCCTTGATGCAGTCTTCTTGGCTTACAACCACAAAATGCCAGTGGTGGGGAATGCCTAGCATGATCTCGAAGTGCCGGGCAGTGAGGTTGATTATGACCTCACCCTTTTCATTTCGACACACCTTGTGTCTTTGTTGTAACAACGGGCCACCACCATCATAAACTCATTATTTACTGCACTGACGGGGATTCCCCCAGCAAAATGTAGACCACTGCCCACCAGCTTGTCCATCCAAGGACTTCCTGTGACCCTCCTGGTTCTGGCCCAGAAATCTTCCATGTCGATGTGACCAAGTTCAGAATCTCTAATATCTAGGTCACATTCTGCCTAGGACTCGCATTCTGACCCTTTGATACTTGTATTTCATCTCTTCCTCTGTAAGCTTAGCCTTACCCTTTGACTTGGTTGGCCTTTTGCTTGATGTAGACATATGTGGATCTGAGTTCAGGTTGATCTGCAAGAAGGAGTGAAGTCCAACGCAAAAGAGCCATGTTAGCCGTCAGATCTTCCATTAAAGCATCACAGAATGAGGAGTTAGCAATTTTAAGGCTTCTGGGCGCAGGGCGTAGGTACACTGCAGGCTGCAGGGTTAATAGTATGGCACACTGAAGCAGAGTGTTACAAGGAATAAATCAGTGCCAAAGGGCGCAGGCGCAAGGATTTTGCATATAACATCATTGTTATTGTAGAAAGGGGTGCGCCTGCGCCATTATATGTGGTTTTATACTGGGTGCAAATAAGTTTGGTGTTACATGGGAGCAGGATGCGCCAATGGCATAGGCAATTTACATGTAACATGAAATTTTGGTGCACTGAAGGGCGCAAGATTAATGCATGTAGCACTAACTTTATGTGTGCAAAAGGGGGGGCTTTGGCGCGGTGCAGGAAATTATTGCATAACACTTATGTTGTTGTAAGCGGGATTGCACCAGCGCCGGGTTTAGGATTTACTTGGTTTATGCATGGCGCAGGGATTTTGTGTGTTGTAATCAAGGTCAGTGTGCCCTCTTGCAGACTGTGTTTTCTGTAACAAGGGTGGCGATTGCGCCCAGAGAGAAATGCGGCTCAGAACCAACTTTTAGGTTTTCTCTCCTTTCTTGATGGGTTTAAATGGTGAAGGGGGCATAACAAAGAGATTTGGGTTCACTTTTGAGACAGAGCCCTCTTGGCCAACAGATCTGGAAAGAGGGTGAAAATGGCTTGGGAGGGAAGATTTGCAAGAATGGCAGGAGGGGTTTATGGTTTCTCAGATCCATATCACCAAACCTCACAAACAACCAACAAAAATAAAACAAAAGAGAAATGAGGACCACTTACCCGGAATATATAGAATGAGAGGAACAAAGCGGGGTCCACGAATGTGACACGAGGATGACAGGTGCGCTGACAGATGCAGAGGAATAAAGTTTTTATGTGTTTTTGATTGTGAAAGTGACAGGGTGGATGTGCCTATATATAGCCAAAAGCGCAATAAATGTGCCAACCACTTTTTAAAGAGGCGCACCAAAACGCGTGTCAACATGGAAAACCTTGCGCCCTTTGGCATGGATATGTTTTTGTCAACATGGAATTATCTGCACCTTGCACAAATTTAGTACTATCAACACTGGATTTCGAGTGCCTTGGCACACCAAAACATGGCGCAACATTTTTTTGTTGACAGGAAGGCACATGCGCCTTGGCACAGCAAGAAAGGCACATCACGGGAAGGCGCAACAATTGATGTGTCAACACTTCAAAGGGTGCGCCAAAGGAAATAAAGGGGGCGCAGATTTAGTCTGTGTTGCATAGGTAAAATGTGCGCCCAACCAAAAAAGACCGAAAAGACTAAGTTCAGAAAACCAGATTTCCCAGGAAGGGATTTTACAACATTCCGAACACTGAGGAACCTCGACGAGAAACCAAAACAAAATTTTGGATGGTTACCTGTAAAATTACCCTCGTCAATTTTACAGGATAACAAACATACAATCTTTCTCTTGGATTTGACCTTGCCCGATCTTTCGATTTTCACGGTTTCCTCTATTCTTCTGTCTCCCTCTAGTTTCCACTATCAAAGCATTCCCAAGTAGAAGATTCCTCAGAGATTTTTCTTCACATTTCCTCACTTAGAATCACCCCTACAACATCCTCAAACTTCAACTTCGAGTTAGCTGGAACCGAGTTGCTTACCACCATTACCGTGCTATTCCAACTTTCACGTAAAGAGCACTCGGGGAGGAGAACTCAAAGTGAAGGCAACTACCTAATGAGATATAATGTCCTAATTAATAAAGCCCTAACTTCTTCATCAAATTCTATTGTAACCAAGCTAGCATATTAACAACCATATTGAAATGATTTAAATGATCTCGCTCTTTGAACTATTCTCGGACATCTTCATATTAAACAACTTTTTCATTAAAAATATCTTATTAGAGGCGAGGGTTTTTCAAACAACTTCCCTAATGCATCCATTAGATCTTTTGTAGTCTTTTCCTTTGAAACATTAAATAATATCGAAGATGCAAGACACATCTAGATCGCTCCAAGTTCCTTCCGATCCAAAAATCCCATTCCGCATCTGTCATACTCGAGGGTTTGTTCACCTTCTCAAACAACAAATTATAAAGATCCTTCTGATAAAGGTAATATTCCATCTGCATCTTCCAAAGACTGAAATTCTCGTCCGTTGAATTTATCAACCCTAGATCTTCCATCATCTACCATAGCTCCCACTCAAGATAAAACTTTCCCTGTGATTCAACACTTCAACAAACCAAAACTAGGCTCTGATACCAATTGTTAGGAAATAAGAGATAAAATATGCAGAATAATCCCTTACAGAATCACAACAGTAGAAACTAATATGCAGAAAATATTACAGATCTCAAATAAAAGTGCAGAATAAATAACACAACACATAAAGATAGTATTTAACATGGTTCAACCAATTTGGGCTACGTCCACCAAGAATCACTTGCTCAGATTTTATTACAAGCCTCCACTCTCTCAATACAATACCTAGATCCGTTTGGAGCTATGCTCAACAAACTCTACAAAATTCACACCCGAATTCAAAGCACATCTGCAATGCATTTTCTTGTCTATGTATCATATGCATAAGACCATATAAATAGACAATTGCTTAAGTAGTTGGATACAAAACCGTGGGTATCAAAACCATGGGTACCGAAAAACCATGGGCTCAAAAACAACCTATAATGGTTATCCATTACCCATGGGTTTATAAACCACCCATGAAAATTTGCTTCGGGGGCTTCACCCCTGAACCCCTTGACCCACTCACTGCGAGCGGGACCGCCATAAAAATACCCGAGTGTAACACATAGAAGGTGTACCACACTCTAACATGAAAATAGGCTCCACAAACATAAAATTCACTATTTTCATATTTTTTTCAATGTGTTAAATCATTTCTAATCACTTTTTTAGAAATATTTTTAACATTTTTCCTACAAGTTTTCATAAATAATTAGTCTAATTGTTTAATTTGATTTTAATTTTTTTAAATCCAATCTAGTAAAACCAACCACATATGCTATTTTCTCGCACCCTCTTGGGTGATCTTTAAAAACGGTGAAGTTTAAATTTTGGTTTTATATCTTGTTTTCATTGCACAAAAACTACTAATTTATTATGTGCAGGACCACATCATATGAATATCATCTTGAACATTCAATCAAACTTCTAACTCTAGGTTGCCTTGATCAAGAAAATCAACTAAACTTTATCTTATTAAATTTTATAAACTTTTATTGCGAGTTCAGATAAGGGTTTGTTCCCGTCCTCTTTAAATAAGGGAAGTGATTCGACATAGTCTTAAAACTCATTGTGAAAAGTACCCCATGAACCCCAAAGTAGTTGGCACCATGAGGGAACTAGCCAACAAAACGGGTACCCCCACCTTCTTGACTAGTACACTCGTGAGATTAGAGCCAAGGTTATCCTTGGTGATGGCCCCGGATTGATTCTTTGAGCGGAGTAAAATCCAACTTAATTAATCAAGGGGGAAAAGTAAATCTTGTAACTATATTCTTCTAGTGTAAAACACTCGTTCGGATAATCCTTGGTATTTAGAGAGAGATCCATATCTAGGAATCTTGACAAACCAAAGACAATAACAAAATGTTTATCCAATTTTACTGAGTCAGATTAGTTTGTGTTCCACATTCATATCTTTAATCAGATCATATACTTTTCCCATCAATATCAATATCACTTCACAAATTTTTCATATTCTTTTTTTTTTAGAAACCCGTTCCAAATTGAATTTATCACGTCTAAGGCTTACTCTGCATATTCACTTTCTAAAGTTTAAGCACATCATTCAATCCAAATAAAAGTCCAAGTCTTAAGTTTTGGATACCCATATCCTAATTTAAGCACTCCATTTAAATCCAATTCTTATCCATTGGTATTCACTTTATCAAGGTTAACCAAAGTTAAAATTCAATCATAAGCCTTTACTTTTAGTACATACTTTAGCAAGCTAAGAAAATCTGCAATCCCTTTCATTTCCAAGTCTTATATTTTAACATTCTCTTTGTTAAAATTTAAGCACTCCTCTTTCATCTCCACATATGATATTTGAACATTCACTTTGTTAAAATTTAAGCATTCTTTTTTCATTCCCTAAGTCTTGTATTTTGATATTCACTTTGTCAATATTTAAGCAATCCCTTTCATTTCCAAGTCTTATTTTTTACATTCTCTTTGTTAAAATTTAAGAAACCTTTTTTTTTTCATCTTTAAGTTTTATATTTTGACATTCACTTTGTCAAAATTTAAGAAACCCATTTCATTCTCTAAGTATTATATTTTAAAATTCACTTTGTTAAAATTTAAGCAATCCATATCATTCCCTAAGTCTTATATTTTAGCATTCACTTTGTTAAAATTTAAGCACTCCCTTTCATCTCCAAGTCTTATATTTTGACATTTACTTTGTCAAAAATTAAGCGCTTTCCTCCATCTCTAAGTCTTATACTTTGATATTTACTCTATCAAGTTTAATTAGTCCATTGTATTTCAAAGTATTAATATTTTCCAAATTCCGCGTCTTATATTTTGAAATTCACTTTTCCAAAGTTTAATCACAACCATTCTTATCTAAGTCTTCTACCTTGACATTCACTTTTTCAAACGTTAAATAATCTATCTTAATTATCTCTATCTTACATTTTGACATTCCTTTTGTCAAATTTTAAGAGCAATCATTCCCACCAAAGTCTTATATTTTGACATTCACTTTGTCAAAGTTTAAGTGTTATCCTTCATATGTATAGGTCTTCTACTTCGATGTGCTCACATTATCAAGTTTAAACAAAGTCAATCTTAACGCCTACATATCATATTTTAACATTCACTTTGTCAAAATATAAACGCAATCAAATTTTTAATCCAAAATCTTAAGTAATTGGATATTCACTTTATCTACACTCTAAGCCCATCATACCATATTCTCAAACAACTTTCCACGTTATCCATTTTTTGTACAAAATGGTGGAAATATGGGTTAGAAATTATGACCTCTTTGACAAAAAAAGATAAAAAAACTTTGTTCATACAGAAAATTCTAACAAAGAGGAAGATAATAAACAACCCGAGGCTTCAAAACAAGAACAATAAAAACTTGACGCACTTCTACGACATAACAAAGATCAATTTCTTCTTCACCTCTTCCATATGGGATCTAAATTGCCCTCGGATTTTTAGGATGAAAATTTGAAACATATTATAGACCAACTTGAATCGAGTAAAAACCAAAAAAAAAAAAGAGAAATCTAGTGCTTCCACAAACAAGTAAAATCAAGCTTTATTAGACAAAATCAATGAAATGACTCAATAGCTAGCTCAAATGGCTTCAAAATTCACCAATGATTCCACTGAAAAACAAATAGAGAAAACTGATTGATCAAAAAAATGAAGATGTCTCAAGTATCCCACAAACTAATTCCTCATTCGCACAAGAATGAAAAAACATGAAAGAAACCATCTTAGGGATGCAAAAACAATGTAAAAATTTAAATTTTGAGGAATTATTCCCTTATACATTTGACAAGGACATATTGTGCTTACCCTTTCCAAAATATTTTGAAATTCCCAACTTTGATAAGTACAAAGGAAAACATGACCCTAGGGAACACATTAAATAATTATTTATAACATGCCAAGAGGTGACCTATAATGATGTGTATCTCTTGTGATTATTCCCAAATATTTTGGGCAAACAATCCTTAGATTGGTTCCTTCATCTTTCAAACAGATCAATTACAAATTCCGCAGCCCTAGATCAAAGAAGTTCAATAAACACCTCTCTTTCAATTTAGACTCCAAGATTACAATGATGGACCTTTGTAACAAAAAGAAAAGGAAAAGTGAAAAATTTTCTCGATTCCTTCAATGATTGTAAGGAATCGCGAGTTGATTCCCCTGCTCTATACTAGAGAAATAGATTGTTAGCATTTTCATTCCTAACCTCAATACCGAGCTATCTTGTCAAACTCAAATGCATTGTCTTACCAATTTTAAGGAATTCATTGAGAAGGGGACACAAATTGAAAAGATCTCATCGTAAAAGGGTTAAACAAAAATCATTCCAAGGATCAAACCAACATCAATAATCATTCTTAGAACACATCTTAGTATATCAATCGGAACCATAATGTTGTCAATGATGGGGTCATCGACTCATGAATGTACATAATGTTCAAAATAATAAAACAACACAAAGACAAAGTTAGATTAATAACGATTTAATTAAAAATGATAACACGTGCATGGGAGTCCCACCAGACATGCCAGAATGTAGACCATGGAACCTATAATAAAAGAGAAAAATCAATACAAAACAAATGCAAACCTTCCACTATAAACCCCAAATCCACCTTGGATTAGATCTGTCTGAAAGAGAAAAGTTTAGTGATGCTCTTTATTGGATTTATTTGATTTGTAAGCTTGTGTGGATTGTGGATGCTCCGAGATACTTTGAATGGAAGATAATTCAAGCTACGAGCATGAATATGACTAATTTTTATATTATATGAGCAACATAACAATATGAGCAATTGATTTAATTTTCCAAGTAATTACACATAATAACAAAGATGAACTTTCTAGCTTGGGAAGACCATTAATTTATAGTTGAGGAAAATGAATCTACAAGATATATTTAGATTGATTTGATTTGGAGATAACTGAACATAACTAAATTGTTTAGTTGAGTTTTCAAATCGATTGGAGAGTTAGACTGATGTTCTAGATTTGCATGAATGAGTCATTGTTGAGTTGGTAAGAGGGTGCACATGTTTTATTATTATTATTCCTATGTATTATATTTTATCCACCCAAAAAGTGTCGTGAATAGTTGACTTTTTGAAGAACATGGATTGATTTTGGATTGTCATGACTTGTGAGATATCTTCACTTAACTCAAATGCATGATTTGAGTTAACTTGAACACGTCTTCTTGATTATAATAATTATTTTAAGCTTATTTAATTAATTATGATGTTGGCATATTTAATTAATTTAAATATGAAAGTGAATATGTGGATTTATTTAATTAAATTGATTTTAAATTAGTTAATAAAATTAGCTAAGGGAGGTGATAAGGTAAGGTGCAATAGAATTAATTAAATTAATTTTAGAGAGATACAATGGTTATAATATGATTATGAATGTTTATAATGTGTAGTAGTTATTTTGGTGTTCATCTAAAATTCCCTACACTTTTAATTGCCCACACATACCTACTCTAGATAAAACCTATTTTTCTTTAAAAAAATAAAAATGGGCCAAATGAAAATGAAAGCCATCTGTCTATTATACCTCTTAACGTGTTTTCCCGTACAACCATGATTTAAATGATACTACCGCATAATTTATTTAGATAAGAATAGGTGAGTAAACTAGTTTTTAACCGGTTAATTCTCGTCGCCCAGTAGAAGAAAGCCAAGCTTGAAATGTAATATAATTTACAACGATTAAACATTTTACTTAAAATCCAAGTAAGAGTGGGTTGGCAAATGAAAGTGAGGGCTTATTAATTTTTTTAATACTCATTAAGAATCCTCCACGCGCCTATTTTCACGTTTTCTTCTCTATCTAAACTATATTACACGTGTCAATGGAGTGTTATGGAATTTTGCGGGGAGGAAGTAAATTTTAATGTTTTGTGTGTGTTTTTTAAATTAATCAAATCCTAATTGTTTTTTAAATTAATCAAATCCTAGTTGAATGTATTTGTATTGTTTTTAGATTGGGGTTTATGAAGGAAAAATAAATTTATCTCAAGGTGAGGAAGACTTTATGGTCATGCCTTCCATTTGTGTTTCATATTGACGGGTGTCAACATGTGTTTACATATTTTAAAATATAAATAATTAATAATTTCATTTTTTAAAAGTTTCTTATTGATTGATGGCAATTGATTTCAAGGAGATTTAGACAAAGTCATTCTCAAGAAAAATGGTTAAATTAGTCGGCCACCTTGTTGTCTAGATTTTCTCGCATAGCATCAAACCTGGGCAATCATGAGATAAATCTCCCTCATTTATCCAAAGGAGGCTCCCATGTCAGATTTGTCAATAAAAATGTGTTATTATCTATCAGGGGTTTTACTTTAACCACTTAGTTCATGAACCATAACTAAGAAGTTCTGCAGCAAGTAAGCAGCTAGTTTAAGAAAGGAAAGTTATAGAAGAAGGAAGTAAAGGAAATATAGAGAAGAAATGGGGAAGATGTGCATCCCAATTAGTAGATAGCAGAGCTAATTGCATGCACATAGAAGAAACTTAATAGATATGAACACAGAATTATAAAACAAAGGCAGCTCTAGATCCAGATCTAAAATAACACAAAGTTTATCAAGAGATCTAAGATTAAAAGCAAGAAACACAATACACCGTGACACAAAGTTCTTCGGAAACCTACTCCTTTGTATTCCTTTGCTCCAAGTTACTCTCAGGGGTTCAACACAAAGTCTAGAACACAAGATTGCTACTTACAAATTCTGATTGATCAATAACCCAGAGGTTCTTCTCCTACTTATAGAATGTAGGAGGGAAAGTACAAATGGGAAGTCTAACTAAACTAAAGCATAAACAACAAGTAAAGATGACATTTGGAAATCATCCTCCACTAACTTCTTCTTAAGTGACACATGTATCACTTGACTAATAGAATGGTTCCACATGACTTTAAGTAATGGTTGCAAAACCAATAACTTAGAAGTGTTACAATTTCATCCAGGAACATAGAAAATAGAAGAAGAAAGAATAGAAGAAGTCATGCCAGCTGTAATGTTTATGTCTTCTTCTTGTTCTGATATCGGATATACTTGTCGAACATGTAATTCAGCATCCTTCCATCTGTTTTAGCCACTACTTCTTTCTCTGTCCTGAACTGCAACAACCCTTCATTCAACACTTTGATGCATGCTTCCACATCTTTCAAGCTCGGTCCAAACCTCGCAATGTCTGCCTGCAGCGCCACCACTCTATTGATAGAATTCATCGTGAAAGGCTTGGTAGCTTTATCAATTCTCCTTTGTACCATCAGAAGAGAACCTTCCAGGGAATTAGGCACCTTGCTAGAAACGATCCGCACGTATGAAGTAACACCTCCATCCACTCTTTCCTCAGTGAAAGAAATGATACTGTCTGGTAAGTCTGATGTCCTACTCTCAAGTGCCTGCATCCTCTTCAGCAAAACTCTGCAGATTTCCAAATGGAAAGATACTGCAAATTCCAGCTGCTTCCCCTTCTCAACTGATCCATCCGGTACAATTTGTTCCGCAATCAATACATCTCCCGGCAGCTTGTTGATCTCAGCCAAAATACTTAGGTTACTCTCTGCAACTGTATTCATGCCTTCTATGTTCGCCATTAGTTGCTTCAGCTGATTTACTGCATCATCCATAACCTTTAGGCAGGCTGGCACTTCTCCAAGTTGTACAAAAGCTTGATGAATAATCAAATCCTTCCATTCATCAATAGCTTTTACTTGATTGCTTGCATCCTCCATTTCCTGCATAAGATGATCACTCACCTACTCTGAAATGGGCTGAATGGAAGGTTTAGCAACCTTGGCTATGATCTCACATAATTGAGATACTTGCTTTTGCAGCTCTTCTTTCTCCGCCTTCTCACTGTCAAGCCTAAGGAATAAAGCATCTATCAATGTCTGTGTGTCCTACTTCAATCCTTCAATGGTGGCTTGACCGAGTGGTACTTTGGTTACTGTCACATCTTCTGCCGTGAGCTCCTCCTCTATCTTTCCTTCTTGGAATTGATATCTCAGCAAACTTCTCTCTCGAATCCTCAATGATCAACCTAGAAGTTGATTTGGAAACTTTAGGCCTTTTGTCTCTTCCGCTCAGATTCTAGAGTAGCTGCAAGTCATGCTCCTCTAAGTTCATCTCCATTCTCGCTTCTGGAACCAACTGCAAAGCCAACCATTCCGAGAAGTTACTTCTTGGAGAGTGAGAAGTCGCTGAGTGCACTACCATCTCCCGCTTTGCATCCTCTCTGTCAGAAAGTTCCACAGTGTTATGGCTGCCATCCTCTGAATCATCCAAGGACAAAGCTCTTTCAAACTCCTCCATCTGCAACTTCAACATCTCCTCTAGAATAGGGGATGAATGAAGTGGCTGAGGAGAGAAGATGAATGTCACTGTGGAGGCATCGGAAGTGTCCTTCTGTTGTGGTGCAATAGTTGGTGAAGTACTGGGTGCTAGAGAAGCTAGAGTCAAAGCTATGGTCGTAGAAGTGATCTTCTCTTTCTCTTGAGATCTTCTGTGTACTTTCAACTTATCGGACCTTCTGCTAATTTATCCTTCATGCTTTCGCTTGAGGGAATCTCCTGCGCCAAAGTTTCCTATGATTTGATTCATCAATGCTTCATCAAGGCAATATCCCTTCGTCAGCAGCCAATTTGAAGTATTCACCAACACAGCTCCAGATCTTTCTTCAATCGAATGGCAGCCTCCTACGTTATCCTGCAGTATGGCTTTATCTCCTCCCATTTGATGGTAAGTGTCAAGTACCACATTCCCATCATCTTTAAGATCCACAGGTATCCGTGCTAGTCCAAAGTTGAACACTTGCTTTGCTGATAGCCTGCTGAAATCTCTCTTTCTAACCTCGTACTCACTTTTGCACTTCATCCATAAATCTTCTAATGAAGGCACATGTGCGTACTCTTGGGAGATCATCTTCCTGGCTACTCCAAATGGATCGAAGTTCAGCCGTGCAGGGAAGAACTCTTGCTCATACTCGGATAACATTTGTGCCTCCATCCCTTGAGCTCTATGAATGCTAATGTAGTTGTAATGTCCCACAGTGATTGGGAAGAAGCCCGTAGACTTGTGCCGCTTTGACTGAAGGTCGTGTAACTCCACAAGTTGCCTACTTAGCTCCATGGTGATCAATCTATCATTTGGATACTTGGGAATCTTTATTGGTTCTCCAGAAAATCCCGTAACCCTGAGGTATGTGAAATCTGCAAATTGAATGAATAGACTGCCAATCTTGGACATAGCTTCCCATGCTTCCTTGCTTACCCTGTTGGCCTTCAAGTCTTTGTCTAGCCTGCAGATGAAATCGTAGAAGTCATCGTTGATCACTTTGAAGTCTTTCTCGCATGCAAGTGCGATGAAGTCAGGTAGCACTCAAAATGGGGTCCTTAGAAAGAACACCACATCTATCCATCTTGGAAAAGACGCCTGTGAAGTCGCAACATACATTAAGTATGAAGTCATCTTGAAGCTGAAAGTGCACTTCACGTTTTAGAGTTGCTCACTGATGTTGTTGCTAATAATTTTTGACCAATTAATTATGGAATCAACCTTGTTGACTTCAATGGTCCTGATGAAAGCATACATCCATGTACGGAAAGTGTAAGCATTCGCTTCGCCATTAATCCTGCATAGCAACTTGACGACATCATCTACCTCTTGCACCAAATTGGACCGCGAAGAGTTCTCGGAACTTTGAAGGAGATCTAGGTTTCTTCATGTATCGGATATTCATTATGCTCACACAATCAACTCTATGCTTCTCCCACCTGCTGCCGGCATCCTGAATGCTAATGGAAGTCACCACCTTACGCACTGGAATCTTCAAACAATAATTGATGAACTCTGCGTCCAAACGAATTATTGTCTTTCCCGTAGCATCACGCACTAATCTAGATGAAGGATGGTAAGATCTAGCACACTCCATCACAAACTTTGGCAACTGGGCTGTATATGGAAAAGCTGTAGCTCGGATAATTCCACTGCTTTTAACCACACGCATGAGTGAAGTCTTTCCCGCTCTAGATCTATCAATCAAATCGGAAAGAGGTTCCGGGCCTAGATCTATGTCTCCTATGTCTACAAGTTTGGAAGTAATGCATGACTCCATCGTGCTTTCTTTTTCATCTCTCTTCGCCATAGCTTTGTCTATCTTCATCTGAATAATTCTTTTTCTTCTTACTTGGCCGGATTTCTTCAATACTGGTGCAGATCTGGACAATTCTTCATATTCGGAGGATATATGTAATGTATTGGACATTGATAAAAGCTCATTTTTCTTTGTAAAGCACCTGTAATGAATTCTTGTAATTTATTCAGACAAAAATGGCCACCGAGCATGAATAGTGAATTTTAATTGTAAAAATCTACACTTTTCAAGCCTGCTGCCCCAAAAATTGGTGTTTAATTTGCACATAAAGAGAGCATGAATCCTTTCAACAACACCTGAGCACCTGTAACACCTATGCAAACAATTATGCAGACAAAGATCCACCTCCTTCAAAGCATGTGCCAAATCTGGAAGCTTTTAACCTTGTTGCCACCTTGCCTGAGCAAAATCCTTCTTCAAATGGGGGCGCACTTTTCCTCTTGGCTGCAATTCTTTACTTGTGAATCAAATAATTCACCCATATGGCTGCCCATGCTTATATAACCTTCACAATTCTATAATTAATAATTGCCCTAACAATTAAAGGTAATTAATTAATTAAAAATCATGCTCTTCTCTTTTAAAAATAGCATGTTTAAGGACAACCATCCAATAAATTAAATTAATCCAATTTAATCCTTCACACATCACTTCACTTAAGCTTCACAGTGTGCCTTGACCATAGCCACTGAAAATAGAAATTAATTTAATGATTTAATGCCTTAAAAATCATTAAATAACTCCCAAATGGGGCACACTTTTTGAAAGGAAGGGGGCAACCACTAAATAAATTAAATTTAATGCATTTAATCCATTTCTTTTATTCCCCTTTTGACTTGTTGACTTCCTCCAAGCTTGGGCGCACTTTTTTGAAGAATAGATTAATTAAAATAATCACTTTAAGTCTTCCATCATCTCACCAAAGGGGGCGCACTTTTTTGCACATATAATTCTATTTTTAAGAATTTTTCCACAATGGGATTCTTTACCCTGCAAGGCAGGCACTAAAATCCCATGATCCACTTAAGTGATTTGACTTTGACAATGAGATTATTTACCCTGCAAGGCAGGCACTAAAATCTCATGATTTCACTTAAGTCACTTTCCTTTTATTTTATCATGGGAATTTTTACCTGCGCAGGCGGCAATAAATTCCCACCTGCCTGCAGCATTTATTTTTCCCACTGCAGCTTAAGTGAATTTTATAACACGGGAAAAAGTACCCTGCTAGGCAGGTACAAAATTCCCACCCTGCCTACGGCTTCTATTTTTCCCATTACAGCTTAAATCCTTTGTTTTCCAAAAATGTGCCCATCCCCATGGGGCTTTTCCGTGCACGACTTCACTTTTTCCCAGCCGATCCGCACTCTCGATGGCGACTTCCTCCGGGCATAATGTGCGTATATGTTTTCTAGCTGCTCCACAAAAATCGGGCTTACCCGTAACAAAGGAATTATTCTAGAGAAATTTCACAGAAAACGAAATGGGACAACACAAAAACATGAAAAATTGCCAAAAGTTACAAATAAAGCCCAAAACTTATTCCAAGTTAAAACCCTTCTGGTACATAAGAGTAATGACATATTCGATCATAACAAAGTTAAAACGGGGTGCAAATAGCCTCATACGGGGCTCAAAATAATTAAATACAAATTTCCCACAGACAAATCCCGATGACAGAATATAACAACTTTGGGCATCTGGGTATTTGGCGAAAAAAGGCTAATATGGCTCTTTGGGATTATCTTGACGCAATACAAGAACTTTCAGGCAATAAAAACACAAAATGACCCATTATTTTAAAAGTACGAAAATTTTTTCGGATAGGGTAGTCACAGATTTCAGGGTGAAATCTGGGTGACACCACACCTATGCCCATCAAAAATATTATTTATACATTACTATTATATATTTATTTAATTTTTAAATATTATTTAAGTATATTTATGCCGAAAACATTTTGTATGGTGAATGTGGGTGACCTACTCCTCAACCATCCTTAACAATAGAATGCATAAGTTTTCATTCCTTAATAATCGATAGTGAGTTGTGACTAGGATTGATTGTTTTGTGAGAAAAAAAAGTAGTTTTATGTTGCAAGTGAAAGGATGCCCTTAGATTAGAGCAGTGAGTAGGTGTGCTAACAACTACACATCAGATGACTGCCAAAGCATACTCTCTGCCCCTAGCCACATGGATGGGAGCTCAAGAATTTGGGATGTGTATATTGGGTCAAATGGCCCCGAGTGAGAATCTTGCAACACTATTTTTAGTCTTCTGCAAATAAAAAAATTGTAATGAAATTATTTAGATATATCTGAATATCAACAACAATAGAACAACAAAGAAAACCAAAATATAGAGAAATGATCACAATATGTAAGTAGAATGACTTAGCCACTTCGAGGGGGCAACCTATAGACCATACACTAAGACTCAAGTGCTCAATATGATGATAATATCTTACTCTCTAACTCATATATATATAGCCTACCATACTATCTAAAGCCATAAGGTCGACCCATTCCGCTAAGCATATGAAAGCATAAATAAATATGATATGACATGATAAAATATTATGCCAACCAAAACTTGGATATCCATATCCCAATATATGACATAGAGTTAAGGGCATAGCATGCCCCTCCCCTTCAAAGCAACATTATCCCCAATGTTGACAAATTTTTAAGGCTTCTTCACACAAGTGTAGTCCTCAATGTCGATGATCTTTGGATGTTGGTACAAGAAATATTCCTCCTCCCATGTTGTCGCTGCATTATCTTGATTATTCCACTTGATTAGATACTCAATAATTACTCTCCTCTTCACTCTATGGAGTTGAATAATTTCATCATGTTCCAAACTAGTTTGTCCTTTTTAATCCATTCCAAAATCCAGAAATGTCCCAAGTATGTGAAAGTAGAAAACTTTCATTGAGACGGGAGAACTTCAATTCTGCAAAACAATTAATCTTCTTACCATCCACTTGAAATTCCTTTGTATTATTTTTCCGATGGGTTCACTCTTCAAATAAAATATTGAAGCTTCCCTCTTTAGAGCCACAATGTATAAACTTTTATCCTCTCTTTTTCTTCAAATTTCTCCTCTTCCTCTTCCTCTCCTTCTCCTTCTCCTTCTTCTTCTTCTCCTTCTTACTCTCTTTCTCCTCCTTCTTCTCCCTCTACTCCTACTTCTTCTTTATTCCACCTAGCCAAGAAAACTTGTTCCATTTCCTCCCAAGACCAATATGAACACTCTTGATTCAATTGAGAGACCCACCTCTTTCTAGACCATCAAACCAAAATGAAAACCAAAACCATGTCCATGTAGATGAAAAATAAAAATTCTTAAATTTGACCCACCATTCTCTAGCATCCACCTCACCCTTTTCATAGAAAAGCATCACCATAATGCAAAAATTAGGGTTTCTAGAATAAAATCATTTAATCAAGATTTAAGTGTCCAATTTATGAATTATTTTGGCCTTAATTTAGAAAGTACAAAGAATAAATCCCCTTTTATTTTTCTAGAGATTTCCAAAAATGTAAATAACTTTGAAAATTTCCAAAAATTGTGACTTGTGGAGTGAATTTAGGAAAAATCCAAAATGGAAATAACTTTTGAAAATTAGATAAAAGTCCTAAATTTTTCAGAAAATCTTACTTGATATGTTTCAACTTCTTAAAAAAATTTGGCTAAGAAATTCACACTTATTCACAAGATATGGCCAAAAAATAAAAATTAGTGTTTGACCTAATTTTGGCTGAGATCACAACTCTGATACCACTTGTAATGAAATTACTTAGATAGATTTGAATATCAACATCAATATAACACCAAATAAAATCCAAAATATAAAGAAATTATCACAATATGCAAGTAGAATGACTTATCCACTTCGAGGGGGCAATCTCCAAACCATACAATAAGACTCAAGTACTCAATATGATGATAACATCCTACTATCTAACTCATATATATATACCCTACTATATTATCCAAAGCCATAACACTGACCCACTAAGCATATGAAAGCACAAATAAATATGATATGACATGTTAAGAGATTATGTTAGCCACAAGTTGGCTATCCATATCCCAATATATGACCTATGGTTAAGGGCATAGAAAAAATCCAGAAAAAACCAAGAAAGTTATTTATTTGTAATGCACTATCATCTCAATTTTTGACCGACTTTGTGTTAGTTGATTTACACATGCATTTTATGAGAGTATGCTAGAGTTTGGCTTGAATTTAAAATATTTTTTCTTCAAAGTTTAAAGTAATTTGTCTCATGATGGTGACATGTTCTACAATTATACTTCCAATAAGGATTATTCGGGATTTGAATCTTAATGCAAAGGATTTATGCCCATTTGGTTTGTTAATCACCATTCATTTTCCTATGTAATATAATACCTAATATTTATTTATTTAGGTCGGTTTATAGATTATGTCAACAAAAATGAGAAGTGTCGGCCGGTGGGAGGAGATAACTGACAACATTCGTAGTAGTAGTGAAGGGAAGGTCATAATGTTGGTTTCCTAGATGCCCCATCACTACCTTCTTTCTAATATCACTTTTCCTAATGAATGGAGTTACTAGGGCTCAATTTACATAGTATCTAACCCTAAAATTTTTTTAGGTAGATTCCCTTGACCATTATTTACAACCCTTAATTATAGAAACTTGGCTTAACCCATTATCTTCATCATGTAGTCACAAAATCATGCACTTTAGAAACTATTTAGTCCCTTTCTCATACTACTATTTAGAAGGTTTTGAGGGAATAAAATACTAATTAACCCATGTCTTTTGGCCATCTTATTTTATTTTCTTTCGTCATTCCCGACCTTTTATAGCTGAATGCCTAGTCAAATTCTATCATTTCGCATTATTTTAGCCTTGGCTGGGGTGCCTAGGCTAGTACTGGGGTGTCCCATGGACACCCTAGTTCCACCTAGTTTCCCACTTTTTGGGCACTTTCTAGCCATTTCATCTTCTTATCTTTTTGTGGTTAGCCATTTTGGGGTTAATTACAAAATTAGATTAAGAGAACCCTATAAATATAAAGTTATGAGACCATAATGAGGGACCAAGCACTAGTCACTACTATCATCCACCTAGAGTTGCATCCATTTGGAGATCATTTACATCCATTAGCTCCATCACAAAGGACAAGGCTGGTTCATCTGCATCACACAAGCATAGGGGAGGGATTTATTCTATTCCATGCACCATTCAACTATATTCTACATCTATTTATTGCTCATTATTTCACACAAGTACAACTGGAACAAGAGCACCTAGGGCACATGATGCACATAATCACACACACTAGAACTACATTTGGGTTTGAAATGTAGTACAATGCTCAATTAGTAAGCCCATTATTGGGGTAGTTGAGGTCAGTCGACCCATTCATTTGCATTCTTCTTTTTTAGGGTTTTGATATTTCTTGTGGTTTCTTACAGGTCTTTCTATCATATTGGATTATCAACGACATCTGGCGTAGTGCAACACATCTGATGTGACACACAACGATCATTTTGAACCACTTTCTAGACATGTAAAACTCAGTTCCAGACCTTTTACATAGACTTGAGTGCCCATTATGCATACCAGAGTGCCCACAAGTGCCCCAGTCCTTCTCTGGGTGCCCCTGTCCAAATAATCAGTCCATATATGTCATTTTTAGGACCTCTGCACAATCATTCCTACTTCTTGTTCCTCCAGCCATCTCTGCAACACCGTCCAACGAGTTACTCTAGTCCACTGAGTTCATTCTAACTCTCTTAATACTCTAGGGTTTTAGCATTTCCATTTTCCTAGTTGTTTGGGTCATTTCCATATTTATTTACTAAATTTACTTACTATACTTACATGCCATTCTAGATTAGATTAACTACTATTATTCCATATTTTGGTTAATCATTTTAGTGAACCCAACTCAATCATTCATGCTTCTAGGTTCTTCATTCATTTCTTGTCATCCTAGGGTTTGGTCATCATGAGTATCTCAATCAATGATTATTTTCTTGTAAATCTTGATTTACTACATAGATTCTAACATTTTCTTGCTACTACTTGCATTCGTGCTGACACGCATCCATACTCAGTTTATCAAAAATTTGTTGATGCATTCTCTTCACACATAGTATTCAAGTATAAAATTCCCGCTGATGTTCACACTTTTTATAATGACCCACCTTTGTATATCATATGTCATATTCATAATTTCACTGTTAAGTGCACTTTGATTGATAATGGATCTGAACTTAACTTGTGTCCTATGTCATTTCTTGAAGTTTTATATCTTTCTGCTCATAATGTTATTCCATCTAATATTTCAGTGTGTGCTTATAATGGTTCTGTCCATCCATGTCTCATTCACCTTACATTTCCTATCACTTTTGGTCCAAAGACTATCCACATTACCTTTTTTGTTGTCAATTTCCCAATCTCCTACAAATGTCTCCTTGGTAGGCCATGGCTTCATGCCATGCAAGTTATCACCTCTACTATACATAATTGTGTAAAATTCTTACATGAAAGTATTGAGTACACCATTTTTTGTGACCATGATCCATTCCAGTATTGCGACCAGGATCCTAATATTGGCCTTCCTATTCCATGCATAGATATTACATATGAGCCCCAACCTAGGGAAGAACCACCTCACTTACCACCACTATACGGTGTCATTTGTGTGATAGATTTATTTTCCTCTATGCCACCTGCTACTACTGTTGTTATGATTCCTTATCAGGGGCATGTCTAGTAAATGTACATCACTCTATCACCTACACCTTCACGTATACCACCCAAATCAGCATGCCCACCATTCACTTGCACACTCTTCATGAAGGAATCATATTGGCAACATATTCCATTTGATCCTACATATGATGACACCATTTTCACAAATGATGTTCTTTCCCAAATTGATTTTTCTTTTGAGGACCTCTTTCCTCCTACTCATGCTTCTTATCTATAATATGGATTTTCCACTTTTACTACTGCTTACAACTTGCATGTATTTCATCTTACGGTCTACCTATCGCGCACTCCTCACTCTTCTCCACTCACATTAGGGAAATCATGGATTAATTATATTGGGGGCACTCTAGATCCGGATCATATAAACATTTCATTTATTATTCCCTTTGGATGCATTTTCATTTGTAATATCTCTTTCCTAGGATACACACAAAATCTCACCTATTAGTATGCACACATTTGTCCACTTCCTCCATTCACTGATGAGGATTATGCTACGGGCATGTATAATTTACACCTCAATAGACCACTACGTGATCAACCAAACACTATTGCTTATCAAGTCACCAATTCTTATCCATTCGAATATGATCATGAGAGCAATGATCTCTTAGATGACATTACATGATCTATCCTTCATCTTCCACACTTTGGGGGAATAATATTCCACCCCTCTCTCCTCATCATATCATCATAGGAAAATTTCTCATCTTTGCATTATCATTCATTCACATATTTGCATAGTACTACATCACACTCTTAGCATTTACGCCCACCTCATCTCAGCATCATCTCATCTTGCATACTCATCACATGTTTTAGCTTCATCATTACTCGATGGAACACTCTTTTCTTTTGTTTCACACTTGACTATTGAGGGCTTACTACACATGAACCCCACACATTGCACTATAAACACCACACATCGTGTGTCATACATCATATTAGTCATCATTATATATATCCCATACTTCTATTATCCACAACCATGGCGTTACATCCTATTCATCTTACACATTACATACACTATTAGACTATCTACACATATTGCACCACATTGATGAGGCCAGAATATGTCCAATTAATGTATAATATATGATCTCATCTTACTCTCCTTTTTATTAAGTTTGATTGCATTGTGTGACTTTTAGTTGATCTGATATGAGTTAGGATGTAATTGTCTATCTTTTGATTGATTGTGATTATAATGTTAAAATCTCTAGAATTCCTGACAAGTGTGTGTTTGAATTTAGTTTTGTAATAAAGAAGATCTAATCAGTCGAGGAAATGAAGTAGGAAGCATTCAGTATGTTTTCAGCAACATTGTTCCCACATAGCTTAGTTCCCTAACTTCCAAGCTAGTTTTGAAACTCCATCACACAGTCATCATCTAGTTCCATAACTTTTAGACTTAGTTTTGGAACTCCAGTATTTAGTTCCAGAATTTTCACTTAGTTCCGAACTCTTGGGGATAGCTCTAGAACTCTCATGGTTTTGATCCTTAACAATTTCCTATGGTTCTGGAACTTCTCCGAAGTTTCGGAACCGATGGGAGTTATCTATTTTAAACCACATCCGAAGATTTTGCATCTACGACCCTTTCAATCAGGAAGGACAAGAAGATTTCTGAATGCAGATCTAGGGAGAGTTATCTTATAGCTATCTGATCAACCAAAATCTGACTCAACATCTATTCTAGGCATGATTCGATTTCATCATAATCATTAAGACAACTGTGATTGTAAAATGTATATAAAATGTATATAAAAATCAGAATATATAGTAGATATATATATATATATATATATATATATATATATATGATATACATATAGAACAAAGAAGAGAAATAGACTAAGTACTTAGATCTAGTACATTTTAATACCGAATGTTTTATCAATAAAATAGCCATTCTTATTTGAGAGAATTCTAAGTTGTTAAATCTTGATTCGAGGAGGAGCAAGGGCCCACTCCCCCAAGGACCAGGATATTCATTTATTTGGTATTTATATTTCTTCAACAAATAACTTAGATATGTTAATTCTATATTGTTTTAATTCTTTTAGTTAAGCTCTATTGTGTACTTGTTCTTGTAGGTGTTTAGATAGATTCTTATATTTCTTGCAATTATTTTCAAGCATTCTAAATTGAGTGTGTTTATTTCCAAAAGAAAGTGTGTTTACTTTCAAAAGCAAGTGTGTTTATTTTCCAACAGCAAGTGTGTTTCCATTTTGCATAGTGTGTTTCCTTTTAGCAAAGATTTCAGTGTGTTTACTTTCAGCAAGTTTTCATAGTTTGATTTAAATAAGGTTTTACCAATAAGTCCTTAAGACATTGAAGAGATCCCCTAGAAAATACAAAAATAACTACAATCAACTACTAGATCGGTTAAATTACTCTTATTGCATATAGCTTTAGACACACCCCTGGTTTGATATGACATCAACAAGAAGTTGATTAAATGAAGGGAATAACGACACCCATCACATATTTTATACATAGTGTCGCTACAGTGCATCTCGTGCTATATGCCTTACATAATACACTACACATCTCCATATCACACATATTTTACATACTATACTAGTATTCATCACATATGATTCTAGCATTACATCATCCTACATACATTACATGCCACTCTATACATTACAATTTACACATTTTATACATCTTGCATTGCATTCTACACATCACGTATTTACACATTCTACTCATCATATGGTCATCTATTATCATCCATATTACATACTCTTCTACACGTTGCACTCACTACCCTATGACGCACTTTAGTTCCTCGGTCCATACTCAACTATCGAGGGTTTAAAAATTGATGTAGGATCACCTCTCTTTGGAAACATTTTGAG
This sequence comes from Taxus wallichiana var. yunnanensis, assembly GCA_018340775.1. Taxonomy (NCBI): domain Eukaryota; kingdom Viridiplantae; phylum Streptophyta; class Pinopsida; order Cupressales; family Taxaceae; genus Taxus; species Taxus wallichiana. The sequence goes on along the minus strand of CM031243.1, from coordinate 519,817,966 downwards.
TTGTTAAAGTAATTTTGGTGTGCAAGGTGTCTTAGAAGGTCTTAGAAGTCATTAATGGTCATAAGAAGTCCATGTTATGTTGTCTAAGTGAGGTCTAAATTTCAAAAATTCAAATGTTGAACTTTCCCTCTAAAAGTAGTAATTTGAAATTGTGAGATACTTTAAGCCATTCTGGACTTGTTTATGATGTGTTTTGTGGTCATAGGTGTTGAGAGTGAGTGAAAAGAGTTTATTAATGTTAGTAAAGACTCCTAATGCATGGAAAGGAGAAAATGATTTATTTCAAGGTCAACATGTCTTAAACCATAGGTTTTGAGTCATGATATGTATCAAATTTAGTTAGGGGTAAAAGTGTTGTGTATAAAGGAAGTAAGGGCACGCATTTGGGGAATTATTTTCTCCATTGGAGGGAATGGAATTGTGGGAAAGAGCTTAAGAAGGAAAATTTTGTAAGAAGAATACAATTTTGAAGGATAGTAGTGTTTTGTATATGAGTTTCTTGATTAGAATTTTGAGTTTCCTTGAGAAATTTAATAGTTTGAAAGCATGAATGATTCTATAGACTTCCAATACTCATTTCAAGAATGTGAAAACTAATCTTATTGTTCTTAATGCAAGAATAACTGAGTTATTTGACCTTGGTATGTAAAAGGTTATATGTTTCATAATATTCAGAGTTACATGACTATGTGTAAAATGTTATACTGTTATAATTTCCATTTGTTACATAAAATTTTCTCTGAGATCTTTAATAAACAAAGAATCATAATCATGTTCTTGGGTTCATTGATGGTTTGTTGTATGACCTAGAACTATAAATTGTATATATAAAAAAATGTGATTGTGCATATAATGCATGAGACTTACTACTTTTATTTAAGTATTATTAATTATTACTAATATAATTATTTAAGTATATTAAATGATATTACTACTTTTATTTAAGTATTATTAATTATTACTAATATCATTATTTTCATCTATTTTAAATCGAAAAACATAAGTATATTTTGTAAAGAATCTTGATTTCTAATTTTGTAAATATTAAATTTATATAGATATAAAAATGAGTTTAAATTTTATAAAGCTTAATTATATAAGGATTTAATTTTTTAGTTTGCTTTATTTTGGTGGCATTATTTTGAAAATTTTAGAAATACATGTTTTTATCTAGTGAAGTACTTATTACGGAACTAATAAATACAATTTTCATTAAAAAGTGTTTGGTAGATGCGATGCATTTATTATGGTAGGTTGAATTCAATTATTTAATTTTTTGTGCTCTATTTTTGGGTGGGAATTGTTAATGGTCATGTACATTATAAAATATTTGATTTTGAATGATTCGGGTTTCATTTTTTCTCTCTTACTTATTTTACATTTAGATATTTTACAGGAAAGACAAAAATAGGGAGATTTAGCAAGAGAAAGAAGAATATAACTGAGATTTAGAAGGAGAAAGAAAAAGATACTAAGATTTAGCAGGAGATAGACAAAGATATAGCACAAAGTTTTCATAGTTACCTCACGGTTTTTTTATCTCTTACAGACAAGTTTTTTTCCTATATCTCATTTATTATTCATTTTATTTCTAATGTGAAAAATGCATTAAAAATATTATATTTTAAATAGAAGTGACATATGTTTATTCTTTCAATGTTTAGATTTAAGAACTAAAAAACATAAGTCATAAATTTTATTGAAAACAATAGCAACAAACATTATTTCCTTGTCCATGCTTAAACGTAACAACAAACAATTACAAAAATAAATATTTCTTCAGTTTGAATGAGATAATCGCTATAATAAAGACATGTGTGTGGTGCTCATAATATGTTTTAATAAACTCAGTAGTATTTGTCACTTTCTGTTTTTATCTCTATAACTGTGTTTGAGATGAAATTTTGTGTTTGCATGTGTCTACAAATGGCAATTGTTGTAACAATTTATTAGTAACTAAATATTAAAAAAACATACCTACTAAAATCTTCTTATGTTGGACTTCTAAATCGCTCTAATATCTGTATCAAACCAAATCCTTTCGCATTAATCACAATAATTTTCTTATCGTTGTTCCAAGAGCAGTTCAATAGAACTAGAAAGTTTTATCTTATCATCGTTCCAAAGAAATTATTATTCAGATGATAATGTTCATTCCTATTTCAAACATCTTGTGTAATATGCTTTAATTCTTTTAACTGAATATATATCAATACAAAAGGTTACATTCTTGTATAGATTGAAATGGTCTCTATTTTCATTGGCGATTTTAAACATTCAAATAAGCTTAAAAATTAAAATGAATATATATACTTTATTGAAATGAATAATAATAAAGCTGATTGATTTAGAATCATTTAAATGCTTATTATGGTATTAGAATAATGAAAAATAAATATTATTACTATTTATGTATATACCTTTTACAAAGATATTACCACTCACAAACTAAACTCATAGTATTGTTTGATTGATAAATTGTTATATATGGGAATGGGCATCTGCCCATTCTCATATTCAAATTACTTCTCACCAACCTTTATATTAATTATATAAGGGTTCTCATTCTCACATAGTTAATATAAAGGAATATAAGTAACGATTATGAGAATGGTCAGATACCCATTCTCAGACAATTAATATAGAGGTAGAACAAATGTAACAAATAATATGATAATGGGCATATGTCCATTCTCACAAAGCTGATATAGAGGAAGAATAGAGGTAAAGAATATATGAGGGCCGAATTAAGGTTTCCGAGCGCCACAGGTAAACTCGCGTGCGCCCTCCCACACCGGGACCAACAACCCACCTATATGTGAATGTTTTTTAAACAATTATAGACTTAGTATAACTCTTGACACATTTTATTAAAGCAGATAGCCTTACCATATGCATGTAGTAGATAGCCTTCACAAAGTTCCCTAGCATCTAAGCATCTTATTTTTCAGTGCTATTTGAATTTCAAACTGATACAAATTACAATATAAGATAAATGAGTTCAGAATTCAGAGGTTTTCTGCCATGAAATGTTCAAATAATGTCTCTTGCTCAATGCTTTCAAGCTTTGTATGCTAAGCCTATTTGTTATTCGTTAGTCAACTCGCACAGGTTAAGGTTTGTTTCCACTTTTGCATAGGCTATAGCATGTCAAAATATTTTCAAATGCCAAGAATGACCGAGTCTGAGACAGTGAGAAACACCAAACGTTGACTAAGAAACACCAAACGCCGACTCGGACTGTCCAGACTCCACAGACCACTGGGGCACACAAGAATTCACCAAGGCATTGATATGATTGGTGGAAAACATCAATCATATCACCAGGGCATTGATATGATTGGTGGAAAATAAACAAATCCATATTGTAAACTTACGATGATACGAAGGAGGAACCATATATGCACGAGTCCGCACATTCTATGATAATTATATTTAAAAATAAGTGTAAAAATAAAATGTTAAAACAAAATTTCAGTTTAAAAGTTTGCAATAAGTTAAAAAATGGTGTCACATTCTCCTCAAGTTCACAGTATAACACATATATATAGAAACAAATAATTTGAGAATTAAAAAAATCCATCTAGTTAATGAAATTGTGATCACAGGAATATTTCAATGCAAATTCAAAATAGATATCACTCAACCAATATTATTGAAGAATAAATTAATTGTTTGGGTCATTATTATGTTATGTAACCCACAATAGAAGATAAAAAGTATACAACAAATCTCTTCTCATATTGAGAGACGAGCATGAACATTCCTGCTAGACATTTATTTAATATACAATACAAAGTAGAAATAATATGATAATGATAAGGCATGCAAGATATTATGATTTCTGGGGTCCAAAGAGATAGCCAAGAGAAGAGTCTCCTCCAGGTGCTTGTTGCACTTTCGTTGATGGCTTCTCCTAAAATCACATTATGAATCTCAGAAAATACCCACAACTTCCATGAAAATTCTGATAAAAAGAAAAGCAAAACAACAACTTATAGTAATGAAATTCCCACAATTTTGGCTATCTGCCCGATGATAGTTATTTGAACTGGCTGGCTTGTTATCTGAGATGGGTAATGGTGATCCTGATCCAAACAGTATCCCAACGAGCTTTGCCCTCCTCCAAGAGATCTCGGCCTTGGCACACAAGAATTCAAATTGCAGTCTGCTCTGGTAGACTGGTAGTGGTTGTTAATGTTGACAGTTGTCATGAAATTAAACGAATGCAGTCTGCAGAGAGAGATTTTAAGTTAAACTTAAGAACAATCGCTCTAAATTTAAGAACAGTCACTCCAAAGTTAAGAATAACAACGGGACACAACCCACCCTACAATGTGTTACGGTGTTCTAGTTCACGCATTCTCTCAAAGAACACTAACACAAACCTGATCACTCCAAAAAATTGCAACACCGAGGCTCAGATTCGGGAATCGATTATAGGAGAACTGAACAATTCAAAAACGAGTTTGAAACAGGCTAACAGCGGCGCCCTCTTTTTATATCAATTTTTTTGTAAAATTTTAAGCAAAGGTCCTAATTCCAAATCAACTGCTAGAACTGCGACCTAGAATTTTTTTACTAAAATGCGGTGCCCTCCTTTTTGTGTGCCCTAGTAACCTTCCAGGTTTCTAGGGTAAGACACGCCTGAATATATTAGAATGGGAACATGTCCATTCTCACACAATAAATATAGAGGCATAATAAAGGTAACAAATATGAGAATGGGCACATGTCCATTCTCACACAATAAATATAGAGGCAAAATAGAGGTAACGAATATGAGAATGGACAGATGTCCTTTCTCACATAGTTAATATAGAGGCTAATAAGATATATAAACATTTGAGTTGAATATTTTTGTATTCCTCCTTTGAAGGAAATATAAAGATTAGGAAAGTGTACGGAGATGGGGGACAAAAATGTAGACACATTTTCGATTTTAAGCGAAATGCGAGCGCGTTTTCGGAAAGCATGGGCACATTATGAATTTCTAGTATTGGTAATTACCAATTCTAAAACACGAACGCATTATAATGTGCTCACGTTTACTTTTGCTATGTGGTATATGTGTTTATGAGAGGGATATATTTCCTAAAATAAATGGGTTAAGTATAAGTTTTTGTTTTATTAATATTTATTATTTATTATTTCTTATACTTTAAATTTATTTTAATAAATATAAGAAAGTAGGTTCACTCTGCATCTTATGGAGCTAGTCTCACAGCTCCATCTGTCACAGCTTAGAAGAGACTTTTTCATATTTTAGTCTAGTCAATACATAGGTAATTTTTAGGATTTCATCATTCAACCTAAATCTTTTAGGTTTTAAATTCTACAATCGATATCTATTTTGTGAAATAATCTAGTCATTGTTTAGGTTTTGGGGTATTCTTCATTGGTTATTAACATTTGTAGGAGTTTTAGATGTGTTAAAACTATATTTTATAAATCGCTGACAACTCCTAAAGATATCAACAATTGCTCGAATATATGGACTCATGTAATTCCTTATAACACATAATAAATCAAAACACATATGTAAGTTTTTATCGATTCAAATAATCAAGGGAATAGTCATAATGACGTCTGTAAAGGATCTGAAACATCATGAGGTGATGCAGAGCTCCAACACATTTACATGCATTCATCAACTCATAGCAACCAATTTCAATCATTCTCATTAGTATCCTATTTTTAGAAGTCTTTCCAACAAGCTCTATAGGCTCAAATATGCTAAAATGGCACAATCAACCTAAAACTTACCCTTATAACCTCCATATCATACTCTCACATTTTTTTACACAAACCCAACCAACTGTTGAAATGACTCATTTTTTTAAAATCTCATTTTCTAGGACTTCCACTCTATTCCTTTCACTAGGTTTAAGTGTACTAATTCCAAATCAAGCACAAATTTAGACATTTTTTCTTCCATTGTGTCCTTCCAAGTCTTTATATTGTTTCAAATTCTTAGAATAACATGAAACCATTCAAAAAAAGTAATAATTAATCAAATAAATCATTAATACTCTAAATTTTAATAAATCCTTCCATGTTTTAGCTCTCAAGACATTCCCATGCAAGATCCATGAGTATGCACATCTATCATATACACATATTCGCCTGCTAAAAAACATCCTCGATACCCTTCGGGCTTAGTGTAATGCATGAAAAATTACAAAGTTCAACCCTTTTAACTTCTTTTTTATCACCTTCTCTCATTTTTAGACTATTAACTCTCTTCTAGCCCTGGTCTTGTGCATTTTCTAGTGTACCTTTCAATCTAGGGGTTTCAAACCATACTTGATGGGTTTCCTAGATACCCATTTATGCCTTCTCCCTTTATGAAAGATTTAAATATGTGCTTATTTGTAAAATATCCCTTAAAACCCTCTATCTCAATCTCTCTTTAGGTCTTCAAATGTGATTGTAACTATGCATGCTAACTGTCATTGATATCTCTAACTTTGACCAAAGAAAACTTAAAATTCCTTCATATTCCTTTCAAGGAAATTATCTTTCTTGATTCTTGAAAATTCATTCTCGTACATTCCTCCAAGTTTCATTTAGGGCTCAATCCTACTATTAGAAGGAGTAAACCTATCTCCATGAGGAGCAATTGAGAAAGAGGGTGTCCAGACATCATAAGCATGTTTCCACTCAAGTGACATCTTGGCAGGGAGGTGAATTATGAGATAAATAAGAGATCATCATGTTCAAAGGTGAAAAGTGAGGCTTAAGAAGTGAATTTATGATCATCATATCTTAAATCTACCATTGTCCAAATCTCTTTGAGAAACAAATAAAAATGAGCTAGTTAGGCTACTGAGGCATCTAGGACCATCATGTGTGAAGGATTAAGAAGTCACATATTCTCATGAGAGGGATATGAGAAAGAAGTGTATGAGAATCTTAAATATTATTCCATTCAAGGATAATTTTGAAGCCTAGAAGGGTAAAAGTATGATCTTCATATGGATATGTTGTGATGTGAATTGACTGACCCAAAAATACAAAAATTAAACCATGAAAACCAAGCCATAATGTGAAATCTTGCTCCTAAATATTCTTGAATCCCTCTCTGGGATAACTTTGCCTCCTGTGTCATGATCACCTTGTCCTTTAAGGTATTACTAATGCATTGGGTGAACATGTATAAGTTTTCAAAAATGTTTAACAAGGTCCATTATTCCATTCATCGAAGTGCAGTAAAAGACTAATTCTCCATCAAGCATAGAAAGGCCAATTTTGGCCATTTTGAAGTGTGTGTGCATCCTCTAGGAGGGTTATGAAAAGGAATTGAGTATCCAAAGGTGGTATTTGAAAGCATTAAAGGTGTTGGAAGAAGATTAGGAAGATTTAGGAAATTTTTGATTAGTCAAGGATAGTTTGTTCAACAACGGGTTTTTAGGTGCAAGGAATGAGCAGTCAAATTGTGATCCTTGACTTGTTCAGCTGATTCTGGGAGTTCTGTAAGGAGTTAGGAGGAAAACAAGTAGGCACTATTAGGTTGTGGAGCTGTTTTCATGTGTGAAAGTGTTGAAGACTGTACACTAAGATTACTGTACACTTTTCATGTATCCTCGCCGGGGTTCGGGGCCGGGCTGGGCCCCGAGCGGGGGTCTAGGGGTGGCAGCCCCCGGTAGCAGGGGTTTGGGGGTGCAACCCCTGAAAAAAAAAATTTAGGCATAAATTTTTTGGCCTCAAAAAAATGCACCCGAAATATCGGGAATCGTGCTCTTCTCATATGGGCAAGTTTTTGACCCATAGGTTTATGGGACGGAGTTTTCCCATAGTTTTGATACCCATGGTTTTGTAAAACTGCTTAAGCAGTTGTCTATTTATATGGTCTTATGCATAGGATAGATGTATAAGCAAATGTATTGCAGATGTGTTTTGAATTCGGGTGTGAATTCTATAGAGTTTGTTGAGCATAGCTCCAAACGGATCTGGGTATTGTATTGAGAGAGCGGTGGCTTGTAATAAAATCTGAGCAAGTGATTCTTGGTGGACGTAGCCCAAATTGGGTGAACCACATTAAATATTGTCTCCTTGTGTTGTGTTATTTTATTCTACAATTTTATTTCAGATCTGTAATAATTTATACATATTAGTTTCTACTGTTGCGATTCTGTAAGGGATTATTCCGCATATTTTATCTCTTATTTCCTAACAATTGGTATCGAGCTGGTTTGGTTTGCTTGAAGTGTTGAATCGCGGGAAATTTTTTTAGCCAGTGGGAGCTATGGCGGATGATGGAAGATCTAGGGTTGATAAATTCAACAGCAAAATTTGTCTTTGGAAGATGCAGATGGAAGATTACCTTTATCAAAAGGATCTTTATACTCCACTATCTGAGAAGGTGAACAAACCCTCGAGTATGACAGATGCGGAATGGGATTTGTTGGATCGGAAGGCACTTGGAACGATTCGGCTGTGTCTTGCATCTTCGGTATTATTTAATGTTTCAAAGGAAAAGACTACAAAAGATCTAATGGATGCATTAGGGAAGTTGTATGAAAAACCCTCTACCTCTAATAAGATATTTTTAATGAAAAAGTTGTTTAATATGAAGATGTCTAAGAATAGTTCAGTAGTAGATCATTTAAATGATTTCAATACGGTTGTGAATATGCTAGCTTCGGTTATAATAGAATTTGATGAAGAAGTTAGGGCTTTATTAATTCTATGCTCTTTACGAGAGTTGGAATAGCACAGTAATGGCGATAAGTAACTCACCCAGCTAACTCGAAGTTGAAGTTTGAGGATGTTGTAGGGGTGATTCTAAGTGAGGAAATGCGAAGAAAAGCTCAGGGGAATCTTCTACTTCAGGGAATGCTTTGATAGTGGAAACTATAGGGAGACAGAAGAATAGAGGAAACCGTGGAAAATCGAAAGATCGGGCAAGGTCAAAATCCAAGAACAAGATTGTATGCTGGAATTGTGGAAAGCCTAGGCACGCAAAGAAGGACTGTTGGGAGCTTTGAGATAAGAAGAAACAACAGGAAGAAAATAAGGAGGCAAATGTGGCAACGGGTAATGTATGTCAGGATGCTTTGATTCTTTCTTTGCACAATATTACTGAATCTTGGGTTTTAGATTCAGGGCTTCTTTTCTTGCTACTCCACATAGGCATTATTTTGTTGATTATGTTCAGGGATTTTGGGCATGTTTTTCTTGGTGATGATGACTCTTGGAAGGTTACCAAGGGTGCTCTTGTGGTGGCAAGAGGTAAGAAGGTTGGAACCTTGTATTTAACCACTGTTAGTACTAATGATTGTAATCTTGTGGCTTTAGATGCAAATACAACATTCTGGCACTATAGGCTCGGTCATATGAGCCATAAGGGCATGAACATCATAAAGAAGAATTTTCCTGGATATATAGAAACAGGTTTGGATTTCTGTGAGAACTGCATATATGGGAAATAGAAGCGAGTAAGGTTTCTCAAGGTTGGACCTACGAAGAAAGAGAGTAAGTTAGAGTTGGTACATTCTGATGTGTGGGGGCCGGCTCAAGTATCATCTCTTGGGGGTTCAAGTTATTATGTTACTTTTATTGATGATGCAACAAGGAAAGTTTGGGTTTATTGTATTAGAAACAAATCTAATGTATTTGACACTTTTGTTAAATGGAAAGCCTTGGTAGAGAATGAAACAGTTTTAAGCTAAAATTTCTCAGGTCAGATAATGGAGGGGAGTATTGCAGCAATGAATTTAATGATTATTGTTCTAAGAATGGAATCCGTAGGCAAAAGACGGTTCCAGAAATCCGCAGCAAAATGGGGTATCAGAAAGGATGAACAGAACAATAATGGAATGTGTTAGGAGCATGAGGTTACATGCAGGACTACCTCTTTCTTTTTGGGCAAAAGCGGTGAGCATAGTTGTGTACTTGATAAACAGAGGACCCTTAAGTGCCTTGGATGGAGGCATACCTAAGGAGGCATGGTATGGTAAGAAAGTTGATTATTTATTTCTTAGAGTCTTTGGATGTGAGGTGTTTGTTCATATAGACAAGGATGATAGGACCAAGCTAGAGGCTAAATCAGAAAAATGTACTTTCATTGGTTATGGTGGTGATGACTTTGGATTTAAATGTTGGAGTATTAAGGACAAGAAAATCATTCGGTCTAGGGATGTGGTCTTTAATGAGAAAGTCATGTATAAGCAACAATTGCAGGAAAACAAGGAAGAATCCAAGAAAGAATATGTAGTGGTAGAGGATCTTCCGGATGGGAAAGTGACCCATGAATCAGTTCAGGAACCTACTCAACAGGAACCCCAAACTCCTACAGTGAGGAGGTCTTCTAGGGTAAGAAAAGAACCTGAACATTTTTCTCCTTCTCTTTATTATTTATTACTCACTGATAGTGGAGAGCCAGAGAGCTTTGATGAAGTAATGCGAGTAGATGCCGGTAGAAGTGGGAGCAAGCCATGGATGAGGAGCATCAGGCTCTCATGGAGAACCAGACATGGGATTTGGTGAAGCTACCTGAAGGAAAAGATCATTACAGAACAAGTGGGTGTTCAGAGTCAAAGAGGAAGAAGGAGGCAAGAAAAGATACAAGGCCCGGTTGGTAGTCAAGGGGTTTGCACAGAAAAAAGGTATAGATTTTGATGAGATTTTTTCTCCTGTAGTAAAAATGACTTCTATTAGAACTGTTCTAGGAATAGTTGCAGCAGAAGACTTGCACTTAGAACAACTTGATGTAAAGACTACATTTCTCCATGGTGATTTGGAGGAGGAACTATATATGTAACAACCAGAGGGCTATGAGGTCAAAGGTAAAGAGGATATAGTGTGAAACACGAAGAAGAGATTGTAGGCACTCAAAGCAGCTCCACGTCAATGGTATAAGAAGTTTGATAGCTTCATGATGGAGCAATATTATATCGATGTCATTCTGACCATTGTGTGTATACAAAGAAATTTGAGGATGGAAGTTATATTATCCTATGTTTGTATGTTGATGACATGCTGGTTACAGGTAAAAACATGCAAGAAATAAAAGTACTCAAGAAGCAGCTAAGTGAATCCTTTGCTATGAAGGATTTGGGTGCAGCCAAAAAAATCCTTGGTATGAGGATATCTCGGGATAGGAAGGAGCGGAAGCTGACTTTATCTTAGGAAGAGTACATTAAGAAGGTCTTGAAGAGGTTTAATATGCAGGATGCTAAATTGGTTGGGACTCCTTTGGCAGGCCATTTCAAGCTATCAAAGGAGCAATGTCCCAAGACAGAGTAGGAGAGGAACCAAATTTCCAAGGTACCTTACTCATCAGCAATTGGCAATTTGATGTATGCTATGGTGTGCACTAGCCCTGATATTGCCCATGCAGTGGGAGCTATGAGTAGATTTATGAGTGATCCAGGTAAAGAGCATTGACAAGCAGTAAAGTGGATCCTTCGGTATTTGAGAGGGACCATGGGGATAGTTTTTTGCTCATCGTCAGGATCGACACCACTTTACATGGTTATGTAGATTCAGACATGGTTGGAGATGTAGACAACAGGAGGAGCATGACAGTTATATTTACACTGTAGGTGGGACAGCAGTGAGCTGGATTTCACGACTACAGAAGTTGGTGGCTTTGTCAACCACGGAGGCTGAGTATGTTGCTGCAACAGAGGCAAGCAAAGAGATGATTTGGTTACAACAATTGCTTGAGGAGTTGGAGCATAAGTAGGAGGAATGTAAGCTGCATAGTGATAGTCAGAGTGCTATACACCTAGCTAAGAACTCTGCTTTCCACTCCAGGACAAAGCATATACAATTAAGGTACCATTTCATCAGGATAGCTTTGGAGGAAGAGAAGTTGAAGTTGGAGAAGATTCATACTAGTCCTCCTGCATGGACATGATGACCAAGGTGGTCACAAGGGAAAAACTGAAGTTGTGTTCAGCTTTGGTTGGTCTTCATAGAAACTAGTGAAGGGTTGAGAAGCTTGCTCAGAGGAAAACTAGTCTCCAAGTGGGAGATTGTTAGGTTGTGGAGGCTGTTTTCATGTGTGAAAGTGTTGAAGACTGTATACTAAGAGTACTATACACTTTTCATGTATCCTCGCCGAGGTTCAGGGTGGGCCGGGCCTCGAGCGGGGTGCAGGGAAGTGCGGCCCCGATAGCGAGGAGTTCGAGGCGCAACCCCGAATTTTTTTAGGCGTAATTTTTTTGGCTTCGAAAAATGCACCCGACATATCGGGAAACGTGTTCTTCTCATATGGGTGAGATTTTTGACCCATAGGTTTATGGGACGGGTTTTGCCCATGGTTTTGATACCCACAGTTTTGTAAAAATGCTTAAGTAGTTGTCTATTTATATGGTATTATGCATATGATAGATGTACAAGCAAATGTATTGCAGATGTGTTTTGAATTTGGGTGTGAATTATGTAGAGTTTGTTGAGCATAGATCCAAACGGATCTGGGTATTGTATTGAGAGAGCGATGGCTTGTAATAAAATCTGAGCAAGTGATTCTTGGTGGACGTAGCCCAAATTGGGTGAACCATGTTAAATATTGTCTCCTTGTGTTGTGTTATTTTATTCTGCAATTTTATTTCAGATCTATAATAATTTATGCATATTAGTTTCTATTGTTGCGATTCTGTGAGGGATTATTCTGCATATTTTATCTCTTATTACCTAACAGCACCGAAATCTTGAATAATCCTTTACATTTTTAGATCATACATTTTTATCGAAGGCAAGTGAAGATGATGCTAGTAATCATATCATACTCTCAAGAAATACATACCTCCCAAGAGTGTTTCTAAACACTTAATTAGTGCTTGGTAATGAGATCAATTCATTGTAGAGGATAGGAACATGTGATTCACCTTCAAGTTCTAATTCCACTTGGATAAAATTGATCAAATGGGTGTTCTCCAAAATGGTATCAAAACTTCTCCATAATGGTGTCACTCAAGAAGACTCCTAAGTTTTATAAACCAATTTTAGGTAGATTTATCTTCTAAGAAACCTTATCAACTAAGATATCAATATTTTCTTATTAAAACCCCAAAATAGGGTTTTAGATAGATTGATAGGGAGAAAATTTAGATTTCTTATCACACACACCCTTTTTTACTCATTTACCCATTGAATAAGCTTTAGGAGGATTAAATTCAAGTTTCTTCTTTTATAACCCAGATCTGTGGATGCCTCATATGCTCCCAACATTAAGATTTAGGTGAGAAAAACCATGAGAGTAAATAAAACATAGTCATGATTGGAAGTAAATACCAGATGTCATGAACTACCACTATATATTTGTAATGAAATTACTTATTAGATTTGAATATCAGCAACAATAGAACACCAAGAACACCAAAATTTAGATAAATGATCACAATATGAAAGTATAAGTCATTAAGGGAATGATCATCACAAGCATCATGAGAAATGATCATTAAGGGAATGATCATCATGAGCATGATGAGAAAGGATCACCATGAGTGGTGATGGTATTCATCTCAAGCTCACAAACAATGCATATCTCTTTAGATTGTTTCTAAACACTCAATCAATATTTGGCGATGTGCTCACATCTCACAATTCAGGGAGTGGATTTCATAGTGCTTCAATGCAGTTGGAGTTCAAAAAGATGGATCTCACTGTCAAACATTCCTTCAAGTATCATTCAAGGATAAATCCTTCCATATAGAGGAGGAAACCCATTTCGATGAGGAGAAATTGAGTGAATATGTGTCCAGATACTATAAGCATGTTTCCACTCATGTGACATATTAGTTAGGGAAGTGAATTGTGAACTTAAAAAGGGTTTCATCATGTTCAAATTTGAAATGGGAATCTCATGGAGCGAGTTGAGGATCATCATATCTTGACTTTTTCATCATGTTAAAACGTATTCAAGGAACAAGCCAAGATGAGATAGTCAAGATACCGAGGCATTTAGGACCATCATGTGTGAAGGATCAAGGCATCATATATCTACATGATAGGCATATGACCAAAGAGGTGTATGAGTATCCTGAAGTTGATTCCATCCAAGGAGAATTCTAGAGCCAGGAGGGGTAAGAGGATGATATTCATAGAGAGAACCATGTATGTAAGAATGAGAAATCGTTTGAGTTTCACTTGATGTCACTCACTTGGTAGTGTTCTTAAACACTCATTTGAAACTTGTAGTGTGATCACACTTCAAAGGAGGAAGGAAATAATAACCACCTCATTTGAGTCCAACAGGTGGCCACATGAAAAGAATCTCATTCAGTGAGAAATCCTTCCATCTACATGGTGAATACCTATTTCAGTAAATGATAGATAATCAAAAAGTGGTTTGAGCATCATAGAGTTGATTTGTGATCACTAGGGTTAATTGTGGAGGCCTTGAAAATTAAGAGAGTGACAATCATTCTTTCCTTGTAATTAGAAGAGAGAATCATACTCCCATCACAATGTAGGTATCATAACAATGTTTCTAAACACTTAAGTCATCACTTGAGGTTTTAGAAACATGATTTCAACTCATGGTAACTCATTTTTACCACTTTTTCATGTTATAAGTTTCGTCACTCAAAAACACAACATGGGGTGTTAGGAAGGTGTTTTCAACTCACAAAATTTGGCCCTATCCTCATGAGTTCCTCACCCATGGTAAATAATATTCTATTTATGATAATACCCATTCCCAAAGGTATTTATCAACATTCACAAATATTCACCTATCACCATGTGATGATCATCTCTTTAGAGCTTGTAAATTTAGGGCCATTTTTATCTGGAACCAAAAGGGCTAGCTACACTATTTTGAAATTCTTCATGAAACCTTAAATTATTAGAGAAAAATGGATATTACCAACATGTATAGGATTCACATATCTTTCCAATTCCTATTTTTCCTTCCTAACTCCTTACAGAGCTCCCAAAATCATCCGAAGAAGTCAAATTTCACCATTAGAGTGTTTGTTCCTTGCACCTAGAAAACCCATTGTTGAGAAAATTGTCCTTAAATGAGAAAAAATTTCCTAAATCTTCCTAAATTTCCTCCAACACTTACAATATTCCCTAACATCACCTCCATATGCTTAATGTATTTCTTGAACTCTCCCAAAGGGTGTTTGATTAGCTTAGAATGGTCTTTTTAAGCCTCCAAAGGAAGTTATCTTCCATCAAGTCACATTGAACTCATCAATCATCATATTCAATCATCCCTACACATTGAAACAAACAGAGGGTTGAGATTGGTACACGAGGCAGTACACACAAATATTTCATTTTCATCCAGATGTGTACACTTTGAAAATTAATTAAAAAAAATTATATATTCATCTAAAAATTATGAAAAATTAGTGGGACCTCATATGTGGTATTAACTAACTTTCTATTGAAGGTATTTGAAAAATAATTGATGAAACTCAAAAAAGGGGGTTCCAACAACACACATAGGTTCTTATCTTTTTGTGAAAAAAAATAGACATACTTTGTGTTCTCACCATATTTGACCCTCTTAATCTCCGCCATCTTCAAAAACAATTAGTAGTTTAGAAACTATATTTCAAGCTCTACGATACTTATTCTTATCACTTTGTCAAATTTTGAGCATATGCATGCCAAATTATTAGATGAAGTTCAGGTTTCGTTGATTTCAGGAAAAATGTGTCCACTTTGACCCCCTGTTGGTCCCCCATTTCCATGCACTTAGGTCCATTATAAAAACTACAATTTATACAAGAATTAGAATGGGCATATGTCCATTCTAATAATATTGTATATATTAGAATGGGCATCTACGCTCAATATCCTTATAAGCAACTAAGCGGTTGCTAGTCTTGTATAGCTTAGCAGCCATTAGCCTTGTATAACTTAGCAGCCACTAGCCTTGTGTTACTTGGTGGCCGCTAAGGGTTAGAAGAGTAGCGTATGCATGTTACATAAGGCTAGGCTTGGAATATCATATCGGAATATTTCATATAATCTTCCAAGTTTAAGAAAATATAAATAAATTATATAAGCTATAATTTATATGACAATGAGAATGGGCATATGTCCATTCTAAGAATATTGTTTATACCAAAATGGGCATCTATGGTCGCTAACCTTATGTAACTTAGCGACCACTAGCCTTATGTCCCTTAGCAGTCACTAGCCTACACGTAAAAAAAATATGAGAATGGGTAGATGCCCAATGCCCATTCTCACACAATTAATATAGAAGAAGAATTCAAGAAATGAATATGAGAATGTGGAGATTCCCATTCTTAAATAGTTAATATAGAGGAAGAATAGAGCCAACGAATATTATGAGAATGAACATATACCCATTCTCACAAAGTTAATATAAAGGTGGAATAGAGGTAACGAATATGAAAATGGGGACGTGTCCATTCTCACACAATAAATATAAAGGTAGAATAGAGGTAATGAATATGAGAATGGGAAAATGTTCATTCTCACATAATAAATATAGAATCAGAATAAAGGTAACGAATATGAGAATGGGTAGATGCCCATTCTCACACAGTTAATATATAGGCATAATAAAGTTAATGAATATGAGAAAAGGAAGATGTCCATTCTCACAAAATGAATATAGATGCAGAATAGAGGTAACAAATATGAGAATGGGCACATGTCCATTCTCACACAATGAATATAGAGGCAGAATAGAGGTAACGAGTATGAGAATGCATAGATTCCCTTTCTCATATAGTTTTAATATAGAGGTCGATAAGCTATATAAACAGTTGTGTTGAATATTTCTTATATTCCTCTTTTTAAGCTAATATAAAGATTATACAAACTACAATTTATACGAGAATGAGAATGGGCATATGTCCATTCTAATAATATTGTCTATATCAGAATAGGCATATGCCAATTCTAATAATATTGTCTATATCAGAATGGTCATCTGCAGCCACTATCCTTATGCAACTAAGCAGTTACCAGTCTTGAATAAATTAGTGGCCACTAGCCTTGTATAACTTAGCAATCGTTAATCTTGTGTTACTTAGCGGCCACTAAGGACGAAGGGGTAACCTCCAGTAAATTACGTAAGGCTAGGCTTGGAATATCATGTTGAAATATTTCTTGTATTTATCCTTTTAAGAAAATATAAAGAAATTTTACAAGCTACATTTTATATGATGAGAATGGGCATATGTCGATTCCAAGAATATAGTTTATAATAAAATGGACATCTGCAATGCTAGCCTTATGTAACTTAGCGGCTGCTAGCCTTATGTTCCTTAGTAACTACTAACCATGTGTTATTGGTGAAGATGTCTAGCTCATAATGAGTCCACGAAGGATCTATTTTTGTTGAATATAAAGAATTTGATACCAAAAAGATATAAGATAAGATCATGCCTTGAATGAATTTGGAAAAACAAATACACTCGGTACATATCAATTCATCTTTACTTGTACACATAATTCATATAATTCTTTATAATATTAAAATAATCTTCTTCTAAAAAATTAAAGATTATATATTTAAAATAAAATGTATAAATATACCTTATAGAATGTAAAATATGTAATTAAATATTTTTAATAATATATATTTAGAGCACAGCGATTGATTTCAAATATGTTTAAGGTAACATTTATATCCAATTCATTAAATATTATAATTTTAACTTCTAAATAATTATTACAAATTTCTTACAAATACATCATTTCTAATGTTTAAAACATCATTACCAAGAGCCTAAATTGTTTAGATGATAACTATCTTAACGATTGGATGCATCTTTTTATATGTGTCTCCATGACATATACATATAGAAAATGTCACTTTAGTTTAGAATTCAAATAATATTTTTCTATTAAATATAAATAATAATCTTTGATGGTGTTCATGTACCATGTTGTTGCATAGAGAAAGACCTTCAACTAGTAAACAAAATGTTATGAGTTCGAAGCATGATTTTAAATAAATATGTTTATGCAAATATTATATGAACTTCTGAGTAGAGGTTCATAAAATGTGAATACAAACAATAAAAATGCAATAAACATTTGTTATGGTTATGTAAAATATATTTTATTATTTGTTAGAAAGACAATTAAAAAATAGTGTTATGAATTTTTTTATTTTCGCTTCTTTTAACAATATAAATTTATATAATATAAGTTAATTTTAATAATAATTTTTATTTTTTTAATGAAAATGGATTTTATATTATATTAATTTAATAAAATACAAGATAGTTTTTAGTAAAAAAGTGGGTGGTATGAGAGCACGCCCAAAATTATAAATGAGAAAATAACTAGTAAATTAGGTTGAGTATATGAGAACAACAAACTAGGTAATGCCTACGTGGTTAATAGAACACAAAATTAAGCAACAACGGCAAACATTCCCGAAACAGAAGATCATGGTCGTCCGCCAACCCGACTGCAAGAGGTCCTTGCCAACATTTGGAATATCCCAACCAATGAGATTTTCTTCTTCATTTCCCACCTCCTCCCAAATGAAAATAGTGAAAAAAAGACGAAAAGACTTGTCAAAATTCTTAGTAATGATTGTTGATATCCATAATTTTAATATTTAATTCTTTTATATCTATATTCAGAGGTCGGGCGGTTGTTACCCCGGTGGAGCTCGACCAGAAATGACCCCTATCCCTACATGTACAGACATTCATTCTTTTGTTGGAGCCGTAATACGAAAAGAAACATGTGAAATAATAAATTCAAACATTTTTGTTGCAAATTTGCAATAATTTGCGACGATGATATTCCTTGCGAAGGCCCTCATTAAAGCCCATTCGAACTAAACTTTTGGGGTCCATTAAAAGCAACGTTGAGAGTGATTTCATGTCTACTTTGTCTTTTTTATTTTGGAAAATGTCTTTTCTTTTTTTAAACTATTTTAATTTTCCTAGTTGGGATAAAATGTCAAAAACACACACACACACACACACACACACACACGTTATGTAATGTGATGGATAATTTTATATTTTTCAATATGTGTCATATTAGAATAAACTTAATTTTGTCGCAAAATTATATATACTTAATTATAAAATTACATAAGATATAAAAATTTAATATATGAATTTATGTTGATTTATATATAATAATTGACAAAAGGATGTCTAATATAAATTGCATACCATCATGAAAATTTGCGTTGATGGATAGGGTGGACCATCAAATCTCAACCTTGATTGGAAGGTTTAAAAAAATGTTCTTTATTCTTAATTCTAAAATTGAGTTTATATATAATTCTTTTTCTTTCTAAAAATAGATTTGTTCAATCTAAGAATTTTAAAAATTCTAATTTATATAATAAAATATAAATTTTATATAACATATTCTCATACACATTTATGATGGATACTACATTGTTTAAAATAGATTTTTAACTAATTAAAATAATTGAACAACACAAAATAATAAAATGTTTAAGATGTTTGTACAATTTACTTTTTATATTTGTTTGGTTAAACTATAACTACCAATGAAAATGCATTTTTGATCAAGCTTTAATGGATATACTTTTGCTAAGAATATTCATTGAAACATAGGCAAACAATGTGTTGTTCATGGTGTGGGGTGATGGGAGAGAGTGTGTTGAACATAATATTTTTGGGGCTATGATTGTTTCAAAGATATCATTTGTTACATATTAAGAGTTGATATAGATCGCTATTGTTGGTTGATGCAATAATTACCAAAAAAATTGGTAAAATAGAAGACTACACCTTATTTAGACTAACTTTGTCTATTTGATGTGTTGGATTCCATTGAAGAAGAGGTGTATTTTTATTCCATTGCATTATTTTATGTGATTATATCCTTCCAATTACAATGTAATCACTCTCTTTTATAATATATTAATTGAATGCATCAAACAACCTCTAACTTAGTGATGAATGTAATGTGGAAGTTGCATTTTGTGTTCAAGAAACATCCACAACAAACATGTATGGAAGATTGCTCCACAACAAGGATGTCATTTTCCATTTGATATTGGGGGATATAGCCATAGACAAAAAAACTTGAGACACCAAATTGCTTTCATCAATATTCTTATAGTTCACAAATCCAAGATGGCATGGTGGTTCACCTTTAGAAGCATATTTTGATATTTCCAAAACAAGATTATTGAAAAATGATATGTTATCGACATGTATCAAAGAAAAATTGAAAGAGAGATTTTTGGTCGGATGTTTTACTTAATTGAATATGAGTTGTGGTATCGGTTGATGTATTGACCATTATCCAAATTCAAAGCATAACTGTGTTCCACTTTTTGGCACTTGTATCGTCAACAAAATAGTTTCCTGAACCAAAACATGACCAAAAATGAGAGATTTTTTGGTCATATGTTTTGCGTAATTGAATATGAGTTGTGGTACCAGTTGACGCCTTGACCATTGTTTTTCAAAGCATATAATTGTGTCCCACCTTTTTGCACTTTTTGTACTTTGAGCAAAATAGTTCCCACTACCAAAACATGACTAAACACATATAAAATGACCAAACATGTATTTTTAAGAGCTTAAATATACCAAGGTGCGGGCATCCGCAATTTTCATAAAAATTTAAATTTTTATATTATTTTAAAAGATTTATTTACTAGTTAGATCTGAAAATTATTTTTGGCCACCAAGTGGGACACAATTATATGCTTTATCAATTCTTGTAATGAAATACATGAACTGATTGGTAATAGTGTTCAATTCATATATTCTAAAAAAAGACAAATGATAATATCTTAAAGGGAATATAAACTACCGACACAATGATAATTAAGGTATTCAATCCATCACATAAAAGTATCGATACATGTGTATATCATCAAAAAATAAATAACTAATCCAATGCATACACATTCTAGTTCCTATAGGTAGACCAAACATGCTTAAGCAACCAAGTGTTCTCAAAGTGCAATTTATAAAACATAGTGTTTTCAGTAAAAAAAAAAGAGTAAAGGAAACAAAGTGTTTCCGATAGGAAAAGTTGGTAAAATATAGAGATATAATATAAAACTATATATTCATGAAGATGAGATAAGATGACACTTCTCTCGTTTATAGACCAACATATCTACAAAACATTTAAATTTATATAATTATTTAATTTTTTTTTAAAAACTAAATCAAATATTGTAAATATTATGCCCAACATATTTATGTAAAGACAAGTTTAAAAAAACATATGTATACTGGTAATTTTTCACTAAATACAAGCAATTTAAAAGAGGAGCATGCATTTGTAATTTTTTATATATGGTCTTTTGCTAGTTAATAATATAACGACTGTTTCATTTTTATATATATAAAATTGGCTTGTATTTCAATAGCATTTTATCTCTAGAAGAAAAATATGTCTCTTAAGTGTGAATGGTACAGTTGACACTCATTACATAAAAGATACTCGCCAAAGAATGAAACACCAATATGTATTTAAAATAACAGTAATATTTAATGAAAATAATGAAGAGGAATGAATTTCAAGTATTAAAAAATAAATTTAAAGAAATAATATGTTATTTGTCACATTACCTACCAATGTTTTACGATGAAATCTACACTCTGCTAAGTGTTTGAAACAATATTTCACTTGAACTTACTCTGAAAACATGATGAAGCATGCCCACCTGTTTGATAAACATTTTACACATTGAATATTTCCTAGATAACAAACTGATTCAATGGAAGGATAACTACAAAATGGAATGGATAGAAGTGAAAATGTCACAATGGTTTCTATATTTTCAGAACCAAGCTTGCAAACCAATCATTCTAACATATAAGAATTGTCCTTTCATTATTCTTCAATAATATACTACTACATTACGTTACTCCTCCACAGACCTGATGGAATATTTGCCATGGCCAACCACCCCAAGGCCATAATCCAATAATTTCACCTTCCTTGCATTGACCCACTTCGCTTTCAATACTTCTCTTCCTTCGAGCAGTTTCTTCTTAATGATTGCAACCATGGAATGAAAAACTCGTTAAATTTCAAAAAGACTAAAAAAATCAGCAATGCATTTGCCAGAGTTTTGAGAAACGCTAAGAAGATCATCTGCTCTAAATGAATGTGAAGAAAGAAGAGAGAGAATTACTTCCCTGATTTTCCAATAGTGTCTCACCAAGAAATTCTTATATAGCTACCAGATATATATTCTCTATATAATATAAGGATCCCCAGATCTATGGAGGTCCCAAGTTTCTTCATAACCTTCATCTAGTCTATGGTCTCGGGTGAAGCCATCTTCCATCTTGTTGGAAATATGCATGTGATGCATGTTTAATTCCAACCGTAGCTTTTTAGGAAAGCTAATTTTAGCTTTAGTCTTGTTTTAGTTTGCTTTAGTTAAGTTAGCTTTATCTTATTTTTATCATTAGATTTAATTCAAATAAATCTGTTTTAAATCATGCATAGCATGCAACTGTTTTAAAGCATGAGTTTAGATTTAGAATGCTCAGTTGAAGAGCTGTTAGTGGGTGAGTTATTTTATTTAAATAAAAACAATTGTAATTGCTTTGTATGCACACACAAAGGTGTGAAATCTGCACAAGCAAGGAAGGATGTGCATTGAAAGCACACAGCTGCATGCACACTTGATTGTAAAGAGTTGAAGCTCGAGTATGATGAAGCTTTTATTAATAATGGAGATTATGCACAACAAGGTCTGGTTCGAATATTCATATGTTTATGCAAGTTATTTAAGTATTCTACATTTATTTCTTTTATGTTGTTTGTTGTATAAGACTGCAGATTTTCTACAAATTGGTATCAGAGCGAGGTTATTCCAGCAGCTTATTAAATTGGTAGCAAGCTATGGCTTCTACATCCATGCAGATGCAGATGCCGCAATTTAATGGAAAGAATTATGAATACTGGTCATTGACCATGAAGGCACTATTCAGATCTCAAGACGTGTGGGAGATCATTGAAGATGGGTACACAGAGCCCACAAATACAAAGAACGTATACTGCACTTTCTCAAGCAGAGAAAGATACTTTGAAGGAGTTACAAAAGAAGGATGGCAAAGCTCTTTTCTATATTCATCAGGCAATGCATGAAAGCATTCTTCCAAGAGTGGCAGCAGCCAGTCAAGCAAAGACTGCATGGGATACTTTACAAGTTGCATATCAAGGTAAGGAGAAAGTAAAAACCGCCAAGCTACAGTTACTTCGTAGAGATTTTGAGAATTTAGCAATGAAAGATTCAGATTCTGTAGAATCATTTTTTACTTATGTAGTTGGCTTAGTCAATCAAATCAAATCCCATGGTGAGACTCTTGAGGACAGAAGGATTATTGAAAAATTGCTTAGAAGTTTGCCTACGAAATTTGATCCTTTAGTTGTTGCTATTGAAGAAACTAAGGATCTGAGTCAGTTTTCTATTGATGAGTTGCATGCATCACTAATCAATCATGAACAGAGGATGAATAGATCACATGCAAGTGTAGATCAGGCTTTTGCATCTCAGACAGTAGGTAGTCGTGGCAAAAGAAGAGGAAGTTTCAGCCCAAGAGGCAGAGGAAGAAGTCCATCTAGAGGACGTGGCAGTGGTTCATCAAACTCAAGTGGAAGAGGACATAATCAAGAATAGAGTTATGGTCAGAGACAAGATAAATCTCATATTCAGTGTCATTATTGCAAGAAGTATGGGCACTATGCTTATGATTGCAAGAAAAAACAATATGATCAGGAGAGACAAAATCAAAATCAGGTTGGAAGTTCTATTTCTAAACCTATGTTTATTGCATGCACAAGGATTGTTGAAGCAATACCTTCTTTATCCCCTATTGAATGTAATTTGTCAAAAGAGAGTCCATGTGATGTATGGTATTTAGATTCAGGTTGTAGTAATCACATGATAGGTAATCTAGATTTGTTTTCTAGTTTGGATGATTCAGTTAAGAGTGATGTAACTCTTGGAAATAACAATATTGTGTCTGTGAAAGGAAAAGGCATGGTTAGTATTCTAACAAGACAGGGGAGAAAACAAGTATGCAAGATGTTTACTATGTTGCAGGTTTGAAACATAACCTTATGAGTATTGGACAAGCTGGTACAGAAAGGATACCGAGTCTATATGGAAGATAATGAGTGCATGATTGTGGACAAAGATCCTAGCACTCAGTTGATTGCAAAAGTGAAGATGAGCAGCAATAGGATGTTTCCATTGATTTTGAAACCTGGAAAGAAGAAGAAATCGATCTGTTTGCAGCAAAGTCATGCATTAAGCCAAATCAGTCTTTTGTTGAGTCCTGCACTCAAACAGATGAGTCCTGCACCAATGAAAATCAGGTCTGCGCTACGAAGCGAGTCCCTGCCTACGATTCCTACGTAAATATAGTTGATTCCTACGCCTAAGTAAGTAACACAATCAGCTTTTCATTCAGTCATGAAAGATGAATCATGGCTTTGGCATCTAAGGTATGGACATTTGAATTTTGGAGGTTTGAATTTATTATATAGAAAAAATATGGTTAAAGGTTTGCCATTGATTCAGAAACCGAAAAGGGTATGTGAAGGTTGTATTTTGGGAAAGCAACACAGAGATTCATTCCTAGTTGGCAAAATAGCAAGAGCAAGTGCACCACTTGAGATTGTACATTCAGATTTATGTGGACCTATGCAGACAGCTTCTATTGGAGGTTGTATTTATTTTATGACATTCATTGATGATTACACAAGGAAGACATGGGTTTATTTTCTGAGAAATAAATCAAATGCCTTTGATACATTTCAGCAGTTCAAGGCATTAGTGGAGAAGCAAAGTGGATACTACATCAAAGTTCTCAGAACGGACAGAGGAGGTGAGTATGTTTCTAATGAGTTTATGAATTTTTGTAGATATCATGGTATACACAAGCAATTTACTACCAGGTATACACCACAACAGAATGGTGTGGCAGAGAGGAAAAATAGAACCATCATGGAGATGGCGAGAAGCATGTTGAAGGCAAAACATCTTCCAAATGAGTATTGGGCAGAAGCAGTAGCAACTTCTGTTTATATTTTGAACAGGTGTCCAACGAAACTTGTTAGGAACATGGTTCCTCAACAAGCATGGACTAATAGGAAACACAGTGTTTCACATTTCAGAGTTTTTGGTTGTGTAGCATATGCACATGTACCTGATGAGCTAAGGAAGAAGTTAGACAACAAAGGAGAAAAATGTATTTTTGTTGGGTATTCAGAGAATACAAAAGCATACAAGTTGTACAATCCAGTCACTGGAAAGGTTGTGATCAGCAGGGATGTACAGTTTATTGAGAATGAAGCATGGGATGGAAGTATAGAGAAAACAGTGAGTATAGCAACATCTATTCCACATGATGATATGACAGATGAAACTTTAGAGCAACAAGCTACTGTATCTACAAATCTTGGACATGCACCACAAGTTGTAGCACAAGCTACACCTCCATCTACAGTCAGGAGGTCACCAAGATTTCAGCCATCTTCAGCCATGCAAGAGACACCACAGGAACACCAGAAGCTACTCCATCACCAAAAGTAGTTCTACATCAAATACTACTCTGTGCGGCGGAAAACAAGAATTCTAAGTGAGATTTATAATGTTGATACAACTAATTCATTTTCAGTTTTTGCATTATTTTCTCAAGCTGCAGATCCAGTATATTACGAAGAGGCTATAAAGAATGAAGTTTGGGAAAAAGCCATGGATGATGAGATTGATGCTATAGAGAAGAATCGACATGGGAGCTGATGGATCTTCCAAAGGAAAGGATGTGATAGGAGTCAAGTGGGTCTACAAGACAAAATACAATGCTGATGGAAAAGTACAGAAACACAAAGCAAGGCTGGTTGCAAGAGGTTTTACGCAACAATATGGATTTGACTACAACGAAACATTTGCACCAGTAGCATGTTTGGATATGGTAAGAATGGTTTTAGCAATTGCAGCTCAAAACAAATGGCCTATTTATCAGATGGATGTTAAATCAGCATTCTTAAATGGATTCCTTGAAGAGGAAGTTTATGTAAATCAGCCAGAAGGTTATGAGATTGAAGGTCATGAAGGAAAAGTATACAGATTGAAGAAAGTGCTCTATGGTCTCAAGCAAGCACCTAGAGCTTGGTACAGCAGAATAGATTCTTATTTGATTGAGAATGGTTTCAGTAGGAGCAGCAGTGAGCCTACCTTATACACCAAGATAAATGAACAAGGTAAAATTTTAATTGTTTGTTTATATGTAGATGATTTGATCATTACTAGAAATCTATCTACAGAGTCATTCAAATCAGCCATGAAGAAGGAGTTTGAGATGACAGATCTTGGTCTTATGCATTATTTTTGGGTATTGAAGTTCAACAATCAGAAGGTGAAGTTTTTATCTCACAAGCAAAGTATGCAAGTGACGTTTTGAAAAGGTTTAACATGTTGAATTGTAAGCCAGCACCAACACCAATTGCAGTAGGTTTGAAGTTGAGCAAAGAGGATGAAGGATCATTTGTGGATCCAACATTGTTTAAAAAGTTGGTTGGAAGTCTTATGTATTTGACGGCCATAAGGCTTGATATCATGTATGGTGTGAGCCTCATATCAAGGTTCATGGAATCTCCAAAAGATTCACATTGGCAAGCTGGAAAAAGAATTTTGAGGTATGTACGTGGAACAAGAAATTATGGAATTCTTTATTCAAGTTCAGATGAGTTCAAACTCATTGGTTATACAGATAGTGACAATGTTGGAAGTATAGATGATCGGAAAAGCACATCCGGCTATACTTTTCACTTTGGAACAGGAGTGGTTTCATGGGCATCAAAGAAGCATCCCATTGTCACGTTATCTTCAGCAGAAGTAGAGTATGTAGCAGCAACAGAGCAAAGCATGTCAAGTTGTTTGGATGAGAAGAGTGTTATGATTTACAACAGAAACAAGAGGAAGCTACACAGATTTTTTTGTGACAACAACTCAGCCATAGCGTTGTCCAAAAATCATGTTTTTCATAAGAGGAGCAAGCATATTGATACGAGGTATCATTTCATCAGGGAGCTGGTAAACAACAAGGAAATTCATCTTGAATTTTGTAGATCCAAGATCAGTTTGCAGACATTTTTACAAAGGCTTTGGCAAAAGAAGTTTTCAAATATTTGAGAGATTGTTTGGGAGTTTGTGATCCTGCACATGACAGATCTGAAAAAGCAAACACAACTCTAGAAGAGTGAAAGCTACAGGTTTGAAATTAAGGGGGAGTGTTGGAAATATGCATGTGATGCATGTTTAATCCCAACCGTAGCTTTTTAGGAAAGCTAATTTTAGCTTTAGTCTTGTTTTAGTTTGCTTTAGTTAAGTTAGCTTTATCTTATTTTTATCATTAGATTTAATTCAAATAAATCTGTTTTAAATCATGCATAGCATGCAACTGTTTTAAAGCATGAGTTTAGATTTAGAATGCTCAGTTGAAGAGCTGTTAGTGGGTGAGTTATTCTATTTAAATAACAACAATTGTAATTGCTTTGTATGCACACACAAAGGTGTGAAATCTGCACAAGCAAGGAAGGATGTGCATTGAAAGCACACAGCTGCACGCACACACTTGATTGTAAAGAGTTGAAGCTCTGAGTATGATGAAGCTTTTATTAATGGAGATTATGCACAGCAGTGCTGGTTCGAATATTCATCTGTTTATGCAAGTTATTTAAGTATTCTGTTTATTTCTTTTATGTTGTTTGTTGTATAAGACTACAGATTTTCTACACATCTGCATTGAGGGAATGTAATTTCATGTCCGGTTTAATTTCTTATGATATTACTCTTGTGAGGACACTACTATACTTCATATTCTTCATGTAGCAAACGAAGGGTTTCTGACAGGCTGCCAAGTCACAGATTTGGTGTTCAATGAATAGGCTGTGAAGTCAGCTCTCATGCTACAAATAGAAAGGAGAAGTAAGCAGTGACATGTATAGGTTGGTTTGCAGATAAAGATGTAATCTTTTCCCCTCCAACCAGCTGTTGCAGCTCAGATTCAATCCTCAACGTCATATTCTTCAGAAGAACTGGGCCTAGAAGAAGATTGGTCCCCGAAACTTTTTATTTGGCAAACATTCTCATACTTGTTCTCTATCTACTAGCAGACACATTCTCATTCCCAGGAGCCCCATTCTCAGGCTTGCTATTATTAGTGATTTAGTTGAGCTGACGCTGAGGACTGTTGTGGGATGTGTTACTCAGTGAATGGATTTCAGTCTTAGATGTCATATTCTTTAATGTTGGAGTGGCAGGATCAGATTGTGGGAGATGATTTTGGATACGATTTTGATTCCCCTGTTCCTCCATTACATCTCTTGATACTAATCCAGGCATCTCTCAGGAAAACCAAAAAAGAAAAAACTCCAACTTGGGTATTAGAATGCTCAGATCTATTGTCTACAATTCCACAACTTCAGAGACCCCTAGATAATTCCATTGCTTTATGATCTAGTTAGCTCGCCTTCTGGGAGAAGTAGGGTTGAAATTTTATTCTTATGAAAAGGCAATATCAAGTACCCAGATGGGTCAGGAGGTAGAAAACTTTAAAACACTAAAGCAACACTCTTCCAACCAATTGGCTGATTCAATACTCAAATCTAAAATCTACAGGCATTCAAAAGATCCACTAAATCCAGAGGCCTACAAGGCTACAAAATAACATTATTGCCAAACTGGCCAAAATTTTACTTGAAAAAACTTCTATCGGGTCAGCAACCTTCAGTCACAGTTGGAGATGGTCTTGAACACTTGGGTGGTTGGAGAGAGGGTAAAATGAAGAATTATGAAATATTCCACCCGCAATTTTTTGCGAGAAGATATTTCCCTGATGTATTGTTACATTTTCGAAAGAATTTGTGCATGGGCACGACGGTGCGGATCATTAAGGGCTAGCTAAGGCACTAATTGATACTCGTCAGTGCTACTGCTCCTTCTTCTACGACATTGTTATAAAAATCTAAATGAATTGCTTCTTATGGTAAAAGACGCCCTAAAAATGTGCACTACATAACCCCATGATACTAAAATGGACCATTTCTGGTTACTATCATAGCATATGGATTACTACACTGCTCTTGCAGAATCCAACTTGTACTAAAATGACGGGCTTAAAGAGGGGTTGCAATGCACTACTTACTGTGGAAACATGGGTTTGGCAGGGTGTACAGCCGGCAATCCAAACAAATTTCCATAATCATACTATGATCAAATCCAGTGAAAAACATCGCATATCACAACACTAAGCCACTCAGAAAAAGGCATATCTTGGTCACCCAGAAGAATAATCACTTATAAAAAAATCCCCATCCCCAGCCCATCAAATTCCTCTGTGAGGATCCTATAACACCAAAAGAGGTGTGCTGGAATAATAAATTAGTTTCATTCAAAAAGAGTATAAGAGACTAAGTTTGATGAAAGCAGGTCTCTCTTGTCAAGGATAAATCAAGCTCGGCCATTTTATCACTTCCATCTCTTGTGTGGCAAAATATTGATTAAAATTTGAGTATATAGTTAAGGTGCAAACTATACCTGGGGGTGGTGTACTGCAGCAGCTAGCTGGGGTGTCTGGACTGTGGCGATGACAGCTTCGACAGGAGTCTACCTTCTCCATACTTTTACGTCCGATCACATCGTTGTTGTTGGGATTTTTATATGCCATAAACATAACCCAAGTCAGAAGAAGGCTCAGTAAGATCATTTTCATAACCAGCATTAGAGTCGACATTGCAGAAGCTTGTGATTCGATAAGCTAAATGCAGATACAGTGAACAAATTCAGTAGGTAGAGCCGAGGTTCAATCTGATAAAAGGTGATAACCAGATCAGCCTAGCTGTCGCGCACTTTAGCAGCGGCTGCATTAGATTACTTTCACGAAGGTCATCCAGCAAAGACTTGGATGACCGTGCAGATGTTTTTCGTAATTTTAATCTTAAAATATTAAGATCAGGAAATTTGTTGTCTTTATCACCTTCTCCTTTTCAAACAAAACTGTAAAATCAACCCCTCTTAAAATATCTATGTAGATTCTCCTTATATCCCGTTCCATGACAAATTGAAAATTGTTTGACGCACTGCTTTCTCAACCACTCAAAACAAACCACATTTCCCTTCCGATCAAATTGTGGGTTTGCATACACATTTAAAGTTTACAACTTTTTCCTTTCTACCTAAAGTCATCTCGTTAGTAGTGGCTTTCATATATGGACGAAGTGAGAAAAAAGGTCGGTAGTTTATTCTTTTTGTTGTCATTTAGCGGCTTTGATAAATTAACATGACAAAAGTCATGGAAAGACCTACCTTTTCTTTTTTTTTTTTTTTTTTGATAAATTTTGGTGGAATTGTATTTTGTCATAAAATGTATATTGTTTGCTTAAGAAAATACTTCTTATTATGTCTTCATGTTGTCCATATTTTTCGTGATGAATGTACATACCCTATTGCAAAGCTCTTATTTTGCCATGCCTCGACAAAGGTGAGCTGGCGGGTTTAATATTTGTTTCTTGCATTTGGTGAAATAGTCCCATTGGCTCTTGAGGATGACCATGTCTAAATATTCTTGACACCATTTTTCACTGACTAATAAGAAGCTTACAAAGAAAGTTACAAAATATTAATTATTTATAGTTAAAAACACAAACACATATAAACGGTCGACATCGTTAAACATGTGTTGAAGTCATGACCACAAAATTTCCCCTTTAGAGAATAAGCAATAAAAAATGTCACCCTTTTTTGTGCATATTCTGCAATCTCTGCAGTCCATGCAGCTACTTATATTTTGGCATTTTGTCTAATAGTTCACGTGGACACGATGGTAACATGTATGGTAAATGGTTTAAAAAAATAGAATCGTTGGAAGAAAAAATAAAAAATCTAATGATTAAGACTTTATGATATAAATACCCTTTACCTATAAATATTTAGATAAAAGTGATCACTAATTTAAATATACATTTACTGAACTTGCATAAGTTGTATATATAAATTAGTACCAAGATACCCAAATAAAAATCATGAGGTTAATTCAAAGAAAAATAAAATCCAAATAAGAGCCCTCAATTATAATCATACAAGCCAACACCAAAATATCAACAAAAAAAATTAACGATCAACAAAATTAATTTAGTCGTTTCACCGAAGCATACACCTAGCAAGGTGTAGTTCCACATGTCACCTGTTTGCTATCCTGCATCACTCTTAACATATCTACCTTCATAAACCAGACGATGAATGAAGTCTTTGAATCATCACTCTCTCTTTTCATTTTCAAAATCTGGATTGCATAACTGTGTGTAATGGCAGCGTTATCAGCAAATACAAATCATCAGGTATTCCTAAGGGAGCCCGCCTTGGTCATATGCCTGCTTACTCCAACAAAACCAACAAGGTTTCCTTCCAGACCACACCTAGGGTTGGAGAGAACTTTTTCTTGTTTTCAATTTTCGATTTGCAACTTCAAAGATGGACTACGGGTGAAATTATAATTTTAACTTCATAATTCATGATAACGTTAATATCATCCTCTAGTTTTTTACTATTTTGAGATGAGATTAATATCGTCATCTACTTTTTTACTATTTTGAAATAATGTTGTGAGATTGATATGATATCATCGCTCTTGACTTTTGTAAATCAGTTGAATGAATACAACTTCTGTAATTGGCCTTCATTTTAAGCGGGAACTGTCCTTTATATTAAAATAATAAAAGAGAGTTACATAGTAAGCGATGGTTTGATACTTACAAATTTTTAATTTATCCTCAAACATAAGTTTATAGACCATATCTTTTGTTCATTTGTGAGTTTATTTTATGGACCATATCTTTTGTTCATTTGTAAGTTTACTTATTTTATATGAAAGGTCTAAATGAAGATTTGGGTGATATTGAATTTGATTTTTGAATTATTTTATTGTCACTATTCGCTTTCATTATCAATCTATCGGCGTGACCATTGTACCATTTGATACAATTGCTATTAATAAAACTTACAAATATGTCCCCCTAAATAAAGTATAATTTAAGATGATATCAATATCTCCATAGCTAGTAAGTCTAATTATTTATTCAAAAGAGAGGGGAAGGTTTTGACTATGAGACTTTGCATGGGAGATGGGGATTGGACTGTGGATAGAGAGGTTCGAGGTACTTTGTGGGATTAGGGTCCCTCTTTTATAAAATGCTCCCTCCCTTAAACACATCAATTAAAATTGGTCGCACACATTTTTGTAGGTGTTATAATTAGTCACACTTTTTGCATCCTTTGAGCTCCCATCCGCTTTGGGAACGGGGCTTCATTGGATAATTTCAACCATGGACAGATGTCTCGTCGAACACCATTGATTAACTTTTTTCACTCCCAACCGTCGGATAATTCTCAATGACTTCCCTGTTTAGCCATCATATATATACTCATTTCTCCCACTTTATTTCTTACGTATTTGGCATTGTTTTCTTCCGATTCGGTAATAGCATTGCGTAGGGTTTGTTAATTGGGTTTTAGTTTTGTTTGTTTTGTTAATGTGATTTTTACAGGTATAATCAATGTCTTCTTCCAACAACATAAACGCGTTTGATTTTTTAATTGGGTTTTAGTTTTATATCTTTTCCTATTTCGAATGACCTTACATCATTTCGACTCGGTGGAGAGATTATTTCTACGTTTGATTAATCGTAGTCTTTCTTATTTGAGCATTGAAAATATGTTAAATAATGGTGAGAAGATTTATGCAAGTGTCCACGAAATCGAGTTAATGGTTGGTTAAATAATGTCCTTAGAAATGCGTTGCAGAATTATCCCACGGAAAAGAACTTGCTAGAATTTGACGTTTTCCAAGAGGGTTCTCTTGAAAGAGACACCTCCCATGTAATTATTAACATGTTAATGAATTCAATAACAACCTTAAATTTAGATTTATAAACTATTGAATATTGTAAAAAACAATTACATATATCTCACTTCTAGTAAAGTACTTAGGTGGTGCCAAGTGTCACATTCTCCCTCCCTTCAAACTATTTCCCATTGGTTAACAACCTTCTTTTCACCTCCCACAATTTTATTACATCATTTCTTGACATCCCTTTAAAGCATGTTAGCTTTATGATGACAAGAGGATTTTAAGCAATACTTATTTTTGAATAACAAATTTCATCTTTGGTTTTTAAAAAGATGTTCTTTCGACTATTACTTTATCGTTAAAAGGATTCATCTTGGTTATGTTTGAGATATTTAGCTTTTTGTCAATTTCTTACATTAACTTAGGTCATCCACGCTGAATCTAATATTTATCTTGTGACTATCCATACTATCTAGTTAAAACATTAAATTTGGGTATTATAGACTTAATACAAGTTTGTATTACAACTATTCTAATCCATCCTAACACCCTGCTTATGCATGGGTGGTACAAACCTATTTTAAATGAAGAGTGGTTTTTTAGGAGAACAAAAATGTGAAAGCGCTGATACACAAACAAAGACTTCATGAGAATATGCATTAATGATTTCAATGGCTATTATCTGAAATTTTACCACACAAATGGTTGTGACTTGCACTAAAATCTATAACAGTATCCACCGGAACACTCTTTTAGGAATCTTCGTAGTCCCCACTAGTCCATTTCTAAATAGATCCAAAACTTGCATATCCTTCAAATTCACCGATGAAGGAATGTTTATGCTTAAATGAGACATTATATCTCACCACATTAAAGGGGGGCTCTACCCTTACCTCAGGAAAGCTTCATTATATCCATTTTATATATATCACACCCACTCAAGGTATATTTACAATGTATATACTGTGCCACTTCATATATACATACTATATATGTCATTTTTGCTTGGAGTCTAAATAACTTGATATGGCACCTTCACAAAGAGTATATATATATATATATATATATATATATATATATATATGAATATACCTTATATAAATATCTTGTTATTTTATTGTTACACGCTTACATAAAGAGGCGTGTTGTTTCTAATTATTTCTAGCCATATAGATCATTAATTGAATATATAAATATTAAAAACAAATAATAATTGTATTGTGAATTATAACTATCGCAAACTCAAACTTAGTTTTTGTTATGTCTCAAAATAGATTATATTGTAGCTAGATGAATATGGTCACCGGTTTGATTCCCATGGAATCTTCGCCCGAACCGCCACGTAGGCCAAAGTGGTTCGCGCGAAAGGGGGTTTGCTGATAGCTGAGAAGATAATATGTATTGCTATATCAAATGAATCCCCCTTTAATACATTGCTCAAAAATAAACTAATGTATTAACAAATTACCCCTAAACAAAAATCAAACTTCACCTTCCGAGAGGCTTGGTGAGAATATCTCGCAACCCGAGAATCGGTAGAGGGCGATCGAGCTGAATTTGGTGGTTCAAGACTGCTCACGAATGTAGTGACATTCGACCTCAATATGCTTTGTTTGCTCATGGAAAATGGATTCTTCACAAGCTTCAACACACCTTGATTGTCGCAGTGAATGATGGGAGGTTTCTCTTCAGGAATCCCTATATCTGCAAGAATGCGACGTAACCAAATTGCTTCGCACACAGCTCCTCATGCAATGCGCGTATTCAGCCTCAGTGGATGAGAGAGCAACAACAGTTTGCTTCTTGCTGATCCACGAGATAGGTCCAGACCCGAGATGAAAAACATATCCTGAAGTGGATTTCCTGTCATCAACGGATCCTGCATAGTCCGAGTCTGTATATCCCTGTAAGAAGAACTGAGTGTTCTTCGATACCTGCACCAAAGTCAACTGTACTCGACATATCTCAACACATGCTTTGCTGCTATCCAATGACATTTCTTCGGCTCCTGCATAAATCTGGAGAGATAGCTCACCGCAAAGCAAAGATCTGGTCTGGTATAAGTCAAGTAAATGAGACTCCCCACAAGTTGCCTGTAGTGAGTGCCATCTACCTGTGGTGAATCCTGGAATCTAGATAATTGCAAACCTTTTTCCATAGGTGTGGACATTGGTTTACAATCTGACATCCCATACTTTTCCAGGAGTGTCTTGGCATATTTCATCTGGGAGACGAAGATATGATTCTTCTTCTCGCCATATCTCTAAGCCAAGACAATAGTGAAGTAGCCCCAAATCACCATGTCGAAGGATTTCTTCGTATCATTCTTTACATCATCTACAAGATTGTCGTAACTTCCCGTGATCACAAGATCATCTACGTACAAAACCGTAATGACAATCTCTGCTCCTACCTTCTTGATATACAAATTTGTATCCGAGGGGCTACGAGTGAATCCATGCCGCAATAGGTGATCATCAATTTTTATATACCATGCCCTAGGTGCTTGTTTAAGTCCATAAAGAGACTTTATCGACGACATACCTTGTGTGGTTGATGCTCATCTACAAACCCTTCAGTCAGGGCCATGTACACTTCTTCTTGTAG
Organism: Taxus wallichiana var. yunnanensis; assembly: GCA_018340775.1. Classification (NCBI taxonomy): domain Eukaryota; kingdom Viridiplantae; phylum Streptophyta; class Pinopsida; order Cupressales; family Taxaceae; genus Taxus; species Taxus wallichiana. The sequence continues at coordinate 519,782,570 of CM031243.1, read as the reverse complement.
ATCACCATTTAGAAAAGCACTCTTGACATCCATCTCGCTGAAGTTTCCATCCATTTTGTGCTCCAAAGGCACATACAACTCGATGGTTTTGATCTTCGCAGTGGGTGCAAAGGTCTCATCATAGTCAATTCCTTCTTGCTAAAGCATAACCCTTTTCGCAACAAGTCGTGCTTTGTGTTTGTCGATCAACCATCTACCTTATATTTTGTTTTGAAAATCCACTTGCAGCCAATGGACTTCTTACCTGAGGCAGATCGACAAGTTCCCACGTCCGATTCTCAATCGGGAATCATACTCAAAGATCCATAGCCTGCTTTCCACCGTGGTTGGTCTAATGCCTCACGAACAAGTCGCTTCCTGGTGCTCAACAACAACCGAACTCATGAGTGCAAAATTTACCTCATGTCTAGCTTGACTTCGTGTTCTAACTCCCGTAGAAGTACCAGGAAGTGAGTTCAGGTGTGCATCCCTGATAGTACTGACCCATTTCGACGTTGGCGCTGCTGATGTGAAGATGTGTTTTCCAATGTGCCAAGATCAACGAACAAGTCTCCACTCAGCTCTTCTTCTCTCTGAGAAGAATCATCTTGCTCATCATCTGGATGTGTGAGCAATCTATGTGACGAGGTCGGTACTGGATCTCCATTGTGTGGCAAGGAGTCAAAGGACGACTCATCACATACCACATCTCGACTCTCGTAGATCTTCTTCGTCTCAGGATCCATGAGACGATATGCCTTTGAGGTAGTACTATACCCCAAGAAAAGACATGGCAAAGTGTCTTTGATCGATCTTCTTCCTTCTCTTATCCGGAACATGCATATATGCAAAGACAACCAAAAACTCTCAAATGATGAATAGAAGGTTTACGACTACCCATACCTCTTCCTGTCTTGTTCTCGCAAGATCTTCGTGGTGCCCTGGTTGAGTAAATACACTATTGTCTGGACTGCTTCTACCCAAAACTGATCCTCCAACTTGGCGGTCGAGAGCATACAACGAGCCATCTCCATGACAGTCCTGTTGTGGCGCTCGAAATCCCGTTCTGTTGGGGCGTATAGGGAGCAGTCAAATGTTGTTGAATGCCATGCTGCTTCAGGTATGCTAAGAACTTCTTTGACACAAATTCCCCTCGATCTCGAGCGAGGAGAAGAAGAGGCTTCCTGATCGCCCGGTGGCTTGGCACGGGTAGAAGGTCTGGAAATTTTCAAGTGCCTCACTCTTCTTCCGAAGGAAATATACCCACATTTTCCGTGAGTAATCATCAATGATGAGCTGAAAGTACACAAAACCTTGAAAGCTAGCTGGCAGGGGTCCGCACAGATCGGTGTGAACGACCTGAAGATGCTCTGTAGAATGATAAGAGCTCTGTTTGAATGGACCTCTATGTTGTTTGCCCGCAAGACATCCCGAGAACAAACAGGTAAGGAATGGGAGAGTGGAGGAAGCCCTCTTACCATTTCCTTCGCACTGAGTTGATGCAGAGCCCCGACAGAAAGATGACCATATCGAAAGTGCCAAAGTGCAGTGGACTCTGCCGTTGATGCAGAGAGAGCAACGCTAGATGAAGTGACCGCATCCAAAGGTAAATAGACGGCCCTTCAGAAATGCTTGAGCAATGACTGACTCTCCCTGGGAAATGATGCAGGACTTGACCCCTTTTTCAACAAAGAATTCAACCTGCATTCTATGGTTAAGAAGTTGACTTACAGACAAAAGATTTGAAGTCAAACCTGGAACATAGAGCACCTTTGTGAGTGTACATCTTCGTGTTCCAAGAGGAATGATGACATCACCAATCCTTGCTGCAATATACTCTTGATTGTCTGCAATGGTGATCCGATCTCCAAAGGGGCGGTCACTCGAGTATGAACAACTTCTTGTTGCCACCATGTGTTTGCGGCACTAAATCAATCAACCGACATCTTCTCGACGGCCGCGCAAAGTCTCGTGAGACTAGAACAATGTCGAATGAGTCGTATCTGTACCTCTTCATCGAGGTGGCATCCTCGCCGAGCAGCAATGTGGCCCTTCGCCTCGATTACGAGCATGCCATCGGGATTTCTTGAATATCCTCGCGTAAGTGCTCTCTTCGCTGTAATTTCCATACTTGCGACCGTTGTAATAATAGTTCGCAGTTGTGTGCGTATCCGTGGAGCAAATGTGGCACCACCGATCCGCCTTGTGATTATGCTGCTTCTGGGGTGGCCGCTGTGGTGGCCGCTGTGAAGATGGCTGCTGAGCATGCTGCTTCTGATTTTGGGGGGCAGATTGCCCTTTCCGAGGCTTATGTTTTTGCCTCGTGATGAGAGCCTTGTCTTCGAAGGCTTCTTGTACATTTTGCATGGCTTCTTCCTGCTGGAGATAATTCACCAGGGTTGCAAAACTCACCTCCTGTTGAGTAATTGTCAACGTGGTGATCAGTGTCCGAAACCGTGAAGGAAGAGCTCGCAGGGTGAGCGGGACAAGCAACTTGTCGTCCACTGGTTCACCGAGTGCAGAGAGTTCTGCACGTAACTCAGCTACACGCCGCAAGAAGGCTTCTACTGATTCGCCATCATGCATACTCATCGTATGAAGCTTTGTCTGAAGTTGCAACTTTGTCGTCAGATTCTTAGCTTCGTAGATGGTACACAATGCGCTCCATGCCTGAGAAGAAGCAGTTGCTTCCCGAATGTATGGCTGCACCTCATCAGAAAGACTGAGGGTGATGAGCATTAGTGCTTTCGCATCAGCCTTTTCATATTTTTCCAACAGATCATCGTCTGCGGGAGGGGCGTCTTTGCCAGAGACAATCCCCCAAAGATCTTCGAATTGAAGAATCGTCCGCATTTTGGTTTTCCATGTGGCGAAATTTGGCCCTTTCAAGAGTTGGGCATCGGATAGCAATATTTTTGGAGCAGACATTTTCAAAAACTCAAAAATGTATCTTATTTATTTATTTATTTTTCAAAATGGCTACAATGCTTACTGAAGGAATCTGTCCCGAAGATGGGCTCTATAGGCTCGTGCAGTGAGACGCCGACGCTCCTGTGGGCGTTCTATTTCACGCGTTCATCATCTCGCATCATAACCACGCGTTCAAGTTCTCTGCGAATCCGCCATGCTTGACATCGAACGCCGAACCAAAAGTATTCCAACAGTCCTCGCGCACAATCTCGCAAAGAGAGATGTTACCAAAGTGTTGTGTAGCTCATTGACCAAGGCAAAGAACAACTCCTGTGGTGTCTTCGTTGTCATTCAATGCCCAAATATTTGGTGCATTGCTCGCGGTGCTTTGTGCATCGGAAATTTGAGACATACGCGCACACACTGATTTAACACCCTGACAGTCTTCTTCATTCACATGAGTCTTCTCACGCCACGACCAACAAGAAATGAAAAAGAAGGTGCAATTGAGTTCACTAGTTTGCACAGATATCATGTTCTTCTTCTCCTCCACGCACGCCACGCACATCATGAAACGCTTCATACAGCAGAGTTCACGCACAGGGTCAAGCATTCTTCACTCACAGCTTCTCGCACTCCACGCACAAAGAAAATAAAACGGACAGCTCAGTCTCCTCTCCTGGGACAGCTCAGTCTCCTCTCCTCCTTCACGCACGCACAACAAATGGGAACTCACGCACCTCCAGCGCCACGCACTGCGAAATGGGAACTCACGCACCTCCAAAGACTACACGCACAAAGAAAACGGACAGTCCTCTCTCCTCCTTCACGCACGCAAAGAAAGAAATGCTCCACGCTTGGAAAAAATGGGAACTGCAGTCCTCACTCCAACACACACAGCACTCAAACTTTGCTCCCTCCTCACGCGGCACCAGTCTCCTCCACGCGGGAACAGGCAACTTTGCTCCCTCCTCACGCGGCACTCCGCCTCCTCTCCTCCCGGGACTCCGCTCAACGATACCAATGATAAAGCGGAATGAGAAGATAATATGTATTGCTATATCAAATGAATACAATGCACGCCTTTATATAGGCTCATAGGGAGGCAGCGGTGGAAGAGACGGTTATTCAACCGACCGCAAAACAAAAATAAACTAATGTATTAACTAATTTTGGCAAAGCACAAAGTTATATATAGATATTTATAAAGTTATGGGAGAAATATTTAGGGTTTAGGGGGGTTTGGGTGAAGTGGGGTTCACACGAACCCCCTTTGCTTGAACCCCCCTTCGCGTGAACCCCCCTATGTGGCACATTTTGGCGCCAAATCCATTTGGAGGATAATTTTATGTCAAAATTTTCCACTTAGGTGCCACATAATTAGGGTTAACGAATTAATTAAATTACAAAATTTTAACACAAAATACAAAATTTTATTAACTTTCTAAAATCTAATTTTTTTTTTTAAATTTTTTTTTACTATTTAATTTTAATATTTTTCTAACATATGGTATTTTAGGACAATCAATTGGATACAATCAACCCAATTTGAAAAATAGAAAAATATATCAAAAACATTTGGAAAAAATAAACTTATTATTTGTTGACGTCTTCTTCTTACTTGTGAAAAAAATTCAATTTCGATATAAATCTTAAAAGTTATTGGCATAGACATTGTATGCCGTTTATTTGAAAATACTTTTACTAAATAATTAATTAAAAAAATATAAGTCAAAAAAATATGAAAATTTGACAGGACCTCAAGATTCAAATCTTGAACATTTATCTAAACTTTCATGGTGAAAAAATAAATTTTATTTTAAAACCCACCATTGAATAATCATTCCTCTTTTATAAAATAAGAAACAACGTATGAATAAAATTAAGAAAAAAACCATATTTTTTGCCATTTTTTAAAATATACATGTATTTTACACTTTAAACACAACATTTCATTAGTTTATGGAATTTCATGAATGTGTACGGTTTTGTGGCTATTATCTTTAGAAAATCAATGAAACTCGAAAATTCATGTTTATAAAGGTACAAAACATACCAAAAAGTGGGACATTTTATTGTGCTTTTAGTTTATGTTTGAACAAAAAATTATAATAAAATACATCACATAATGAAATATATATTAGATTTAATTCATGAACATGAACACAAGATATAAGTGGGAAAACCTTTCGTAAAAAAATCACTAAAAATAACATATCTTTAACGAAAATATATGTTTCACCTAGCATTCCTCAAAGGAATGATAAGAAGATTGTTCCATGCTGCGAAGATCTCAAATGATAATAGCACACCACATTAGATTTGCAAAACAGAAGAGCTAAAATATCATATATGAAAATCCATCATAATCCATTATTCTCAATACATTAGAATTGAATTACATTACTTAATAAGAAGGATGTACATATACGAGGGAATTACAACTACTACCTAGATTAGTGGTGAAGAACTCCCACTAACTGATACTGGTAGTTAAGTTAACTCCACAAGACTAGCAAGTTAACTCCACATAACTGGAAAGCTAACTCAACACAACTAGTAAGTTAACTCCACATAACTAGTACACTTAAGCAAGCTAACCCAACAAGTGTAGGGCTAACACAAGTGCAAGAATTATCCTATAAATAAATAAAATGATAAATAATAACTTACACTAACACCCCCCATAAGCATAGCTTAGGTGGTCGGAAAATAAGGTGGGTCCCGATAATAAAGTCGATGAGACCGAAAGGTATTCAAAACTAGTAATAACAAAGTATATATAGAGAGAAAAATCCCACTGCAAGATATTCCAAGAAGCTCAAATACAAAAATTCATACAAAGGTGAAGAATTTTAGTATGCACTTGTGGTCCGAATCTACCGCTCGATCAAAAACTCAAAAACCAACCGCAGAGCTTCACTAGAATAGCTCCATGCAAAGAGACTGCCAATAGAGTGATGCCGAAAGTACAAATAAACACCCAACATAATTGATCAACTGCTACAAATAGGTGTGCCACAATCCAAGAATAAGAACCAAGGCAAGGACATGAGATCTAAATAAATAAGAGTTCCACGATCTAAGACAAATCAAGGTAACAAGGCAAGGACACGAAACCTAAAGAAGCATTATTAACACGCAATAAGGTAAGGACATGAAACTTGAAGAAGAAGTATCAACACCACACCCTCCCATACTACTGAATGGGTAGAGTGATGCTACAAATTTGTATGAGTTGTCAAAAAAACTACTCAAACACTGACAAACTAACATTGGGCTTCACCAAAATAGCTCCCCACAAGAGAGACTATCAACATGCCAAAAAGTGTCGAAAATACAAATCTAAAATATCTCAACAAACAAGAGAGATATAAATGTTGGCACTTTATAATTGAGTGTGTGTTACAAACATGACATTTTAAATTTTTATTTTATTTCTAAAAATAAATAGTTCCAGTGGAACAAACACAAAAACAAACAAGCACTTTTGAAAAAAAAAAAAAACGACACTCAAATCTGAGTTACCGATCAAAAGATACAAAATTTTCAAGTTTGTGCTTTAATATTTATTTAAAAATAAATAAAATTCCCTACTATCTTCGATTTATTTTCTAGAAAAAAACTTACTAATTCTATATCTGCAAAATGGAAGAAGAAAAAAACCATTACCAAACGTGAAAAACCCAAAACTATTTTCCTAGATTTTTATCTCTTCGGCACGGATTTCTAAGATCCCCAAAAGTAGCACAAATCTACAAGATCCCCAAATCCTCGACACATAGGAAATCTGCAAAGCCAAGAAAAAAATCCATTAGCAAACACAAAAACCCTAGAAAGTGTTTTTCTGGATGTTTTGCCTCCCCGACACGGATTTTTAAATGGATCCATAAATCTTCAAATCCTCTCCACATAGGAACTCTACAAATTGGAAGAAAAAACTCATTACCGATTACAAAAAAACCCGAAAACCATTTTTGGACTTTTTATTTCCTCGACACAAATTTCTTCCCCTCACACATAGAAATGTATGATTTTCAATTCCTCGTCAAACATGAACTCTCCAAAGCGGAAGATAAAAACCCAGTACTGAATGCATAAAACCCAGAAAAACCCGAAATCATTTGTGTGGATTTTCTAATTCCCCAAAAAGATTTATTCCCTGATATATATTTTCAATCAGATCCGTACGTATCAATGTTCACCTCTGCAAAACCAAAACAAACTCAAAAATAAATTGTCTTCTTCAATAGCCAAGTTTACAATTGTTTATGGGGTTTTTCCATCTTCGAATCCAATAGAGCCATCCGTTTTGAGTAAAAATAGAATTTGCAACAAAGTTCTAACAAATTCCAAAACATATGAAAATAAGTAAACCCTTACTACAAAAACTTAAAGGTGGATGTCTACATCATCTACAACTCTAATGCCATGAAAGGAATGATAAGAAGATTGTTCCATGCTGCAAAAATCTCAAATGATAATAGCACGTCACATTAGATTTACAAAACATAAGAGCCAAAATATCATATGTGAAAATCCATCATAATCCATTATTCTCAATACATTCGGATAAAATTACATTAGATCACATTACATTGTTTGATAAGAAGGATGTACATATAGGGGGAGTGAAGTAAAACTACTACATAGATTAGTGGTGAAGAACTCCCACTAACGGATACTTGTAGTTAAGTTAACTTCATAAGACTAGCAAGTTAACTCCACATAACTTGATAACTAACTCAACACAACTAGTAAGCTAGCTCCACATAACTAGTACACCTAAGAAAACTAGCCCAACAAATGTAAGGCTAACACAAGTGCAAGAATTATCCTAATAAACAAATAAAAGAATAAATAATAACCTACACTAACATTCCCAATATTTCCATAGTACTTACACCTTCAAGGAAAAATTACAAACTATCATATACATTCAATCATGTGTAGATATGATTCTTCACACCATTGACATTATGTATATTCAACATGCTTTCATATATAACTAGTATGCATTCACACATTCGTATGTCCAATATCAAAGCTCGATTGCCTTGATTTATATCAAGACGGGTGGTCCAGATCCAATCTTATAATTCAAATTTAAACATGTGTTGACCCAATATGGGAATCCTACACATTATAAGCCAAGTCTTTGACGAGTTTTTAACCAAGCAATTTCCCACTTAATATTACAACCCCAACATTCCCCATAATGTTAAGTAGGGAAACATGCAAAATTGTATTTTTATACAAAAGGACTTACATTCCATAAATCATCATATGAAGATTTAGGCTAGCATGCAAATATTAAAGCTTGTTCCAAATAACACATGTCAAGTCACATTTTTGTACAAAAGGAATTATAATCCATAAATCATGAAATGATTTAGCCTAGTATGTAAAACAAATCTCTTTGTTCAATAAATTTTAAAAATCAGCAATACACAACTTTAGTCTTATGTGGGTTTTGAGAAAATATGCCATGGATAAAGCTTTTGTGTTTCACAAATTTTAAAAATATGTGCACTGAACTAGTTTTTTGTGGTTTTTAGAAAATTCATGGTACACTGCTGAGTGTTATGTGATTTTAAAAAAGTTGTAATACACTTACTAGTGCTCTACGGGGTTTTGAAAAGCCACAACAAAAGCTAGTGTTTTGTAGGTTTCAAAAAAGTCACATTACACTGCTAAAAAATGTTTCATAATTTTTGAAAAAACAAAAACTTTGGAGTACACTACTTAATTTTCCTGTGGGTTTTAAGAAAAATAAAAACATGCAATACATGGGAACAAGGCATAATTCTCAAGATGAATTTATGAAGAGTTAAGCCTTACATAAGATTGTGGAGTCTTTTATAAAACAAGAATCTCTCATATTTAATGCTTTGCCCAAAATTACAAATAACCTAATTCACATGTTGTGATTATTTACTTAAACAAAATGGAAATAGTATAGGAAGATTTCACTAGGCATAACCAGTCGTAAGTAGATGGCATTAACATGCTCATTCATCCTCAAGGAAACTCCGGAAGGTCATATGCTCATCTGATTCAGAGGTGAAGATCAAAGTCATTCACATGATCATTTGAGTCAAATTCTATCACATGATCATTAGATTCAGAGGTGGAGATCAAGGTCTTCCACATGATCATTAAATTTAGAGGTGGAGAACAAATTCACCATTTGAACTACACACCAACTTGATATGCTCCATTCTTTAATGTTGATCTAGATTGTTTGCAAGAGCAATGCAACATTGGTTGTCACTCAAAAGAAGAATGCTTCCTTTGATGCCCATATGAAGTCCATCAATAGTATTTTCAACCACATAACTTCCTTTGTTGTTTCCATAGTACTTCATATTAATTGTCCCTTGTTACTTGGCGATTGCACCTACATTCAACATGAAACAAACATATCTAGAGGTAGAATTTATATCTACAATATCAACAACATGGTTAGAATCACAAAAATACCAGATAATTTTGCATCATTAGGGTAAGTGCATGGAAATGGGGGGCCAAAAGGGGGTCAAAAGGGACACATTTTTCCTGAAATCAGTGAAACCTGAACTTCATCTAATAATTCGGCATACATATGCTCAAAATTTGAAAAAGTGATAAGAATAAGTACTATAGAGCTTGGAATGTAGTTTGTAAACTACTATTTTTTTTTTAAATGGTGGAGATTAAGAGGGTAAAACGTGGTGCACACACAAAGTATGTCTATTTTTGTGTCAAAAAGATAAGAACCTATTGTGTGTGTGCCCCCATTTTTTTAGTTTTATAAATTATTTTTCAAATCCCTTTGGTATAAAGTTAGCTAATTCCATGTTTGAGGTTTCTAAATGAATATATATATTTTTATTAATTTTCAAAGTGCACACTTCTCAAAAATGAAATATTTGTATGTACACCCTGTAACTTTGAGAAAAAAGTCATTGTTTAGTTTTTTTAGTATACATAAAAGGAGTTTCGAAGAGGAGTTTTTTTTTAAAATTTGGATGAAAAAATCATAAGTTGTGTACAAAAATGTATGCATACGTTTTGACAAGAAAAGAGGGCACTAGTAAAAGAAATTAAGGATGAAAGCCTTAAACTAATCAAATTTTAGAAAGAAGTATATCGTCACCAAGGTAAAACCGAGTTTGACGTCGTAGTATAATGTTTTTGGAATATTATGTTATAACACATGAGATATTGGGGTATACAAGTGAGATTTTGATGTTTTTTGTTAAACATGGATTTATTCATGGATTACACAGTCCAAGCCTTAGGGTAGGATATCCAAGGCAAATCCAAGCCTATGGATTGGGATTCCCAAACCCATAGAAGATGAAACACGCTTTCATTGTAACACGCTCCTCTATTTGGTATGTGGTATATGTGTTTATAGGAGGGATATATTTACTAAAATAAATGGTTAAAGTATAAGTTTTTCTTTTATTAATCTTTATACTTTATTATTTTCTTGTATAAGTTTTTCTTTTATTAATATTTATACTTTATTATTTATTATACTTTAAATTTATTTTAGTAAATATAAGAAATTAGGGTCACTCTGCACCTTATGGAACTAGTCTCACAACTCCATCTGTCACGGTTTAGAAGATAGTTTTTTAGATTCTAATTTGGTCAGTACATAGGTATTTTTCAAGATTTCAACATTCAACCTTCAAGATTTTAGGGTTTAAATTATACAATCGATATCTATTTTGTGAAATAATATAGTCATTGTTTAGGTTTTGGGGCCTTTTGGATTGGTTATTGACATTTGTAGGAGTGTTAAATGTGTCAAAATTAGAATTTACAAATCTCACAACTCTCAAAGGTAGCGACAATTGATCGAATATATGGACTCATGAATTTTCCCATGAACATGGAGTTGAATCCCTAATTTTGTCTTATAATATGGTAAAATCATACTATGGATGAGTACCTACTTTACAAGCTTAGGGAATGCATCTTCCGCTTCTGGTCAAAGGTACATCCTTCCTCCGCCAACTTGCTTAAGTACCACTCTTAACATGGATCAAAATAAATTATTAACAAGGTTTTTTAAGTTTGTTTCAATGTGTAGGGATGATTAGATACAATGATTAATGAGTTTAGTGTGACTTGATGGAAGATAACTTCCTCCGGAGGCCTAAAAAGACCATTCTGAGCTAATCAAACACCCTCTGGGAGAGTTCAAGAAATATATTAAGCATCTGGAGGTGATGTCAGAGAATCTTGGAAGTGTTGGAGGAAATTTAGGAAGATTTAGGAATATTTTTAGGGCTTATGGTTTAGGGTTTATGGCTCAGGGCTTAGGGTTTAGGGTTTAGGGCTCATGGTTTAGGTTTTAGGGTTTATGGCTAAGGGTTTATGGTTTAGGGTTTAGGGTGGTAAAAATAGGGTTTAACGTTTAGGTTTTAAGGCTCGAGACTCAGGGCTTAGGGTTTAAGGCCCAGGGTTTAGAGTTAAGGGTTTAGGGTTTATGGTTGAGGGTTTAGAGTTTAAGGTTAAAGGTTTAGGTTTTAGGGTTTAAGCTTTATAGTTTAGGGCTCGGGTTTAGGGTTTAAGGTTCATGGTTTGAGGTTTAGGGTTTAGGGTTTAGGGATTAAGGTTTGAGATTTAAAGGTCAAATTTTAGGGTTTAGGGCACATGATTTAGGGTTTAGGATTTAAGGGTTAGGGTTAGGGTTTAGGGGTTAGGGTTTAGGGCTCAGGGTTTAAGGATAAGGGTTTATGGCTCGGGTTTAGGCTTTAAGTTTTAAGGTTTAGGGTTTATAGTTTACGGTTTAGGGTTTAAGGTTCAAGGTGGTAAAAAGAGGGTTTAGGATTTAGGGTTTTGGTTTTGGGGTTCATGGTTTAGGATTTAAGGTTTGGGGATTAGAGCTTAGGGCTTAGGTGTAGGATCGATGAGACCTCTCCGGTGTTTACGGAGATTGAGATATTACCCATCAAAGTTATATCCTTTTTTGGTCTAGGGGCTCTTAAGGGACTACACCCAGACGAATTAGCCTGAAAGCAACAGTACCCTCCGACACCAAAACAAAGCCTTCACTAAATTCAGGTATGGGTGCGAGATTGTAATTTTCATGCACCGAGGCCTTGGAATACTTTAGTGGTAATGACCCTTTTGTTTTACTCCCTCAACTTTGTCCTTTCTCTTTCCATCACACTCAGCTTTTCCATTCTAATGTTTCATCCACGCACATTGTTCTCAATATAAATATAAGATATTTTTTTATAATAGAAACTATGGAACATGATCTATTAAAAAAAAAAGGGACAATGAACGTGCAAAATTACCAACAAAGGAGTTCATACTGGTATTATAGTTAGATGAGGGTTGACTCTCGAGGATCATATTAATATTCTGTGTATCGCTGTCGAGAGGGGAAATCGCTTGTCAAATTGGTTATTCAGTATTATGTGGAAGATGAGCAAAGAAAATGAAAGATGGAGAACTAGATTTCATGGAAAATTAGTACTAAGTATCAAGAAGACTAATATGGCTTCCAACTACTCGACTAGGAGGGCATGACAATATTAGGACCATATTTCCTAGTCTTATGCCTAGAACCATCATTGATTCTTCTTGTACAAAATAAGCATAGTAATAGGGGAATGGCTAAGAACACAAAGGGGTTATCAATCGCCTAGTAAATATTTCTTGTTTAGTTCTAAATGGGAGTCACTGGCCTATGACTTAGTGACCTTCCATTCATTGATAATTCCTTCTATGATAAACCCATGGATGCTTTCAAAATTGCCTTCAAAAATATAGGGGTAGTCATCAATCCTAGTGAAGGGTGTGATGTGATTTCCAAACAACTTGAAATGCATACAGATTTAGAGGTCATAACATGAATTTACAAATATATCTATCATTATAAATGGAAGCTAAGTAACGATGTCTCCCTGTATCCAAGGATTGAGGACTACTAGGGTCTGTGGTAGGATTGGAAATTCAGGAATCATCGAGTGTCTAAATCAGAATGTCATTACATCTAGAGAAAAATTCTCAAACATTGGAGTAATGCATCTTGGAAAATAAAATTAAACCTTAGAAATCCTCTCAAATTGCTAGTCTAGGTCCTATTCTAGGTCATGTTCCTATTCCTGTTTCTATTTAAGTTCTGTTCACATTCGTGGTCATCAAATATGAAATTTTCAGCAAAGCAATCCACACTTGAATCATTATTCCCATTTATATTGTTGCAAATTCAATGGCAGTGCTGTGGAATTCGGTTGGTGTAAGGTGGGGTTGTGCCTTTGTTTATTTTTCTCATGTCATCATAGGTAGTCTTTCTAGTATTATCAGAGAGAACTACCTATGCTTGTGTGATAATTTTAAAAGCTCCCTCATCTCATGGGAACTTTTTTTTATCATGATGTAATAGCAAGGATAGTTTTAGCAGGTATTAACGAAAAAAGAAAACAAATTTGACTAGAATTACTTACAAAATGCATTCCTTCGCTTCGAGCTTATATTTATAAATGTAATTTGACTTTCTAAGTTCTTCTTATTTGCCAAATTTGGGTTGAATTGACATTCTATACCTTTGAAGTTGTGAAGAAAATGGCGAGGAATTCCCCCACCTTTCTTGAATCAAATTTAAATGAAATGAAATTTTGAATTTGGAGGTGACACGTGGTAGACATTGATTATCTTGCCTTTGATTTACTTATTGATGATTAATTGGATTTATTTTCCATTATTATGATAAGTAAAGTTTTGAGATTTCCAAATCATTTTCAGTTTATTCATAGATACAATTATTATTGTGGCACGGTGGAGGAAAATCCTTAAAGCCTTCCATAATTATGAATACCTCTCCTACGGAGCCTTATATACTAACCAAACTCATCATAATTCCTTGAGATTGAGAAGGGTTTTTAGGGATGCTTTTAGCTTACATGAAGAGTTTGCATAGTAGAAAAACAAAGAAGTGACTAGTGAACCTTCCTCTTGGGCAATGTAAGGGAAATTTTGGTAAAGGCAAGTGAGAGGAGTCTTTGGATGAATGTTGAGCAACTAGATGAGTGAAATAGTTGGTTTTGTTGTCTGATAACATGATGGAATGATAAGACTATCTCATAAGATAGGAATATATTCAAAGGTGCCTAGATTTAAAGCTTCTTGGTTGAGGAAACAAACCCAATTGAACTAGTCTGGGCAGAGTTGAACCAAAAAACTAACTAGAGGAAATTCTTGGGATAGGGATAACATTGAGAGAATGAAAGAATATTTGAGGAAGACCTCATGATTTTAATAATTTCACCCATTTTCCTCATGATGTTTCAGATCCTACATAGACCTCATGATGACCATTCCCTTGATTATTTGAATCGATAAAAACTTACATCTTTGTTTTGATTTATTATGTGTTATAAGGAATTGCATGAGTCCACATATTTGAGAAATTGTTTCTACCTTTGGGAGTTGTGAGATTTATAACATATATTTTTGACACATCTAAAAATCCTAAAAATTTCAATAACCAACTGAAGAAGACCCCAAAACCTAAACAATGACTCAAGTGTTAAGGGTTTAGGGGTTAGGGTTTAGGGATTAAGATTTAAGGCTCAGGGTTTGAGATTACCCATTCAATCATTGTAATGTTCTATGTCTTACCCATTCTTATTAGTATTGACAAAGAGTATTCAACTAAAAAGGGTTAATCTGGTTTGTAGGAAAAACATTCAAAGAGAGGGCTCAAGGTTTAGGTTTTAGGGCTCGGGGTTTAGGTTTAAGGATAATGGTTTATGGTTTATAGTTTAAGGTTTAGGGATTATGTTTTAAGGTTTAAGGGTTAAGGTTTAGGGTTTAAGGCCCGGGTTAAGGGTTTAGGGGTTAGGGTTTAGGGCTAGGATTTAGGGCTCAGGTTTTAGGGTTGATGGCTTAGGGTTTAAGGTTTAAGGTTTATGGTTTACGGTTAAGGGTCGAGGTTGAGAGTTGAGGGTTTAAGGTTTAGGTTTTATGTTTTAGGTTTTAGGGTTTAAGGTTTAGGGTTTATGGCATAGGATTTAGGGTTTAGGGTTTAGATTTTAGGTTTTATGGCTCACGGTTTAGGGTATAGGGCTTAAGGTTTAGGGTTTAGGGTTCAAGTTTGAGGGTTTAGGGTTTAGATTTTAGGGATTATGGCTTAGGGTTTAGGGTTTAGGGCTCAAGGTTTAGGATTTAGAGTTTAGGGCTCATGGTTTATATTTTATGGTTTAGGGTTTAGGGTTGAGGGTTTAGGATTTAGGGCTCAGGGTTTATGATTTATGGTTTATGGTTTAGGGTTTATGGTTTAGGTTTAGGTTTTATGGTTTATGGTTTATGGTTTATGGTTTAGTACTTAGGGTTTAGGGATTAGGGATTAGGGATCATGGTTTAGGATTTAGGTTTTGGGGTTTGGGGCTTAGGGTTTAGGGTTTAGGGTTATGGATTAGGGTTTAGGATTTAAGGTTTAGGGTTTAGGGTTTAATGTTCAAGGTGGTAAAAATAGGGTTTGGAATTTTAGGTTTAGGTTTTTGGTTTCAGGGTTTAGGGTTTAGGGTTTAGATTTTAGGTTTTAGGGCTTAGGGCTTAGGGTTCAATGAGTGAATTGATGATCATCATATTTTGACTCTACCATTGTGTCCAAATCTCTTCTAGAAACAAATCAAAATGAGCTAGTTAGGCTAGTGAGGCATCAAAAACCATCTTGTGTGAAGGATAAAGAAGTCACCTATTCTCATGAGAGGGATACGAGAAAGAATTATATGAGCATCCTAAATTTGATTGCATTGAAAGGGATTTTTAATACTTGGAAGGGCAAGAGGATGATCTTCATATGGAAATGTTGTCATGTGTGAAATGAATAACCCAAAAATGCAAAACGTAAACCATGAAAACCAAGTCACAATGTGAAATCTTCCCCCTAAATCTTCTTGAATCCCTCTCTGGGCGCACGTGCCTCCTGTGTGATGATCACCTTGTCCTTGAATGTATTCCTAATGCATTGGGTGAACATGTATAAATTTGCAAAAAGGTTTTAAAAGGTCCATTATTCCATTCATTTAAGTGCAGTAAAAGACTAATTCATTGACCAACCTAAAAAGGCCAATTTTGGCAATTTCAAGAGCCTGTGTGCATCCTTCGAGAGGGTTATGAAAAGGTCTTAAGTATCTAAATGTGGTATTTGAAATCCTTGAAGGTGTTGGAAGCAGTTTATGAAGATTTAGGAAATCTTTGATCATTCAAGGATAGTTTGTTCCCATCACAATGTGGATCTCATAACAGTGTTTCTAAACACTTAAGTCATCACTTGAGGTTTAAGAAAACATGGTTTCAACTCATGAAAAGTCATCTTTTTACCACTTTTTCATGTTAGAATTTTTGTCACTCAAAAACACAATCTGGGGTGTTAGGAAGGCATTTTTCAACTCACAAAAATTGGCCATGTCCTCATATGGTAAAAAATAGTCTATTTATAACAATACCCATGCTGAGATGTACTTATCAACATTTAAAAATATTCACCTATCACCATACGGTGACCATATATCTAGATCTTGCAAATTTAGGGCCATTTTTGTCTAGAACCGAAAGGGGTAGATGTACTATTTTGAAATGCTTCATAAAACCTCCAAGTCTTAGAGAAAAATATATGTTACCAACATGCATAGTATTCACATATATTTCCATTTCCTATTTATTTTCCTCCTAACTCCTTACGGAGCTCCCAAAATCATCTAGAGAAGTCATATTTCACCATTACAGTGTTTGTTCCTTGCACCTAGAAAACCTGTTGTTGAGAAGGTTGACCTTGAATGAGCAAACCTTTCCTAAATATTCCTAAATTACCTCCAAAACTTATAAAAGGCCCCAAAACCTAAACAATGACTATATTATTTCCCAAAATAGACATCGATTGTAGAATTTAAACCCTAAAAACTTTAGGTGAATACTTAAATTCTTAAAATTACCTATGTATTGACCGTTAGAATACGAAAAATGACCTTCTAAACCGTGACTAATAGAGTGTGAGACTAGTTCCATAAGGTGCAGAGTGACCCTAAATTCTTATATTTACCAAAATAAATTTAAATTATAAAGATTAATAAATGAAAAACTTATGCTTCCATTTATTAAGAAATAATAAAGTAAAAAGATTAATAAATGAAAAACTTATACTTCCATTTATTTATTTATTTTAGTAAATATATCCCTCCCTCAACCACATATACCACATATCAAATAGGAATACAAGCATGTTATATTGTGCTCGTGTTTTAGGCTTGGTGATTGCCAAACCTGATAATTCATAACACGCTTGCACTTTCCCAAAATGTGCTTGACATTTTTCTTAAAATCGAAAGTGTGTCCACTTTTTCCCCCCACATTTCTGTGCACTTTCCCATTACTAACATAATAATACAAAACATAATTGATTATACCTCAAAATATTTTTTCTATTTTTAAATGGTTCTCATAAGGATCCTGCATGAATCTTTAGAAACAAGTCCTAGTGCATAGGATATTAGTGATAGTTAAATAAATTTATCACATGCAGGTTTATAATCAATGATTCTAACTTCTTTGAAGTAAGTTAGTGGCATACAAAAAAAGAGATGCAATAACATATTTGTGATCTTGACATATAACCATGCTTAAAAGAATGATTTAGCAAACTTAAATCAATAGATTTAAAAAATATTATCTTAATCTTTTGATATTAAGAACTAGATTCTTATTGCTAAAAGTAATTAAAAGATCATATATAAGACAATAATAGAAAATATAATTGTTTTTAGATTTTACATATCATTTAATCATAATGCAAAGCAATATCTCGAAAGAAGAAAACAATCTTAGTATATAAAGTTGTAAAGACTCCTCCATTTCCAATTACATTTGCATGATGATGTGATCCTCAATGTTTAAGAACATGTAAACAACTAAATGTAATAGAAAAAATGTAGATTTGTAAGAAAAATTAACTTGGGCATAATTAAATGTGCTCTATTTTGGAAAAATGTTATTTTCTAGAGCATCTGGTGCATTTGCAGCATGATGTCTCAAAAAAGGAAAGATGCAGAGGATGAAACAAAATTTTAGATTTTAATTTTAGATCATGAAACCTTCTATTTCTCAAGATACATAATTTTTCCTCTCTTGGGTGCCTAGAAAACCCTCAACTAGGGTTATAAGAGGAGAAACATATATTTTGCACAAGACTTGATGTAAATTTCTCAAATTTGGTTTGGAGAGATTGATTGGGATTACAACCAAGATGTAAAAAGGTTTCAAACCATTTCAACAAGACAAAATTCTTCAAAAAAAAAAACAACCTCAAACAAGCATGTTAAGAAGGTTGCCCATGGGTTATCTTCCTTAGGTTATTAGGAAGAGGAATAAAACCCATATTTGAGCCCATTTAGGAATTCTAGACAGACACATTTTGAGATGACTCCCCCTCAATATCCAAATCCATAAAAATTGAAGAAGGATGATCATCCTCTTGAACATTTGTTTCCAAATTATCCAAAGAAGGATTAAGAAACTCTAGGATTTCTATTTTAGGAGAAAACAAAAGAGAGTTAAGAGGTCAATACAAAAATGGTTTCTATATATCATATACATTCCTAAAAAAATCATGCCAAAGTTATAGAACAATATGAGAAAAAGAAGGAAACAGGTTCTAGACATGCACCCTGAAACATGCAATAACAAATACATTAAATATGTATAAATAACCTTACCAAGATCATTTTCATAAAGCAACAAGTTACACCACAATATTTACTTGGTTTTTGTTCTTATTCTTCTTTCTATTGTTCTTACTTTGAGCATTTTTATTTTATTTATAATAACAGTTAGATTCTTTATGACCAAATTTACCACAAAAGGTACAAGTACCATCAAACTTAACCTTGAAATTCTTATTATTCTTTATAAAATTTTTAGAATTAGTTTTGAACTTAGATTTAAAGTTTGATTTCTAATT
The DNA here is from genome assembly GCA_018340775.1 of Taxus wallichiana var. yunnanensis. Taxonomy (NCBI): domain Eukaryota; kingdom Viridiplantae; phylum Streptophyta; class Pinopsida; order Cupressales; family Taxaceae; genus Taxus; species Taxus wallichiana. The sequence goes on along the minus strand of CM031243.1, from coordinate 519,763,711 downwards.
AGTATTATTGTTATTTTGATTAACATATTTCTAATTTTGGGAGAACAATGCCTGAGAGACATTCTCTTTTGAGTCAAAGTTCTCCATTACTCTTTCTTCCCGAGGAGAAAAGAGTATCCAAACTAGGTAAATTAGATTCATTTTGATATTTAGAATTAAAAATAGAGATATAATTTCTAAATTTATCATGAATGTTAATCTGAATAATAAAATACAACTTATCTTGAAATAATTCACAATTATAGCCATCTAAATGAGCCTTAATGTTTTTAATCTTAGCTAGATAATTAACTATCTTTTCATCTCCTTTCATTGGAGTTGTAAACAATTCCAAGATTATCAATATCTTAGAAAGGTGAATACCTTTATGCATAGTCTACAATTCATTCCAAACATCCCCAGGAGACTCCATTTGACCTATATGCAATAAAAATTTATTATTAATGCTTTGCAACAAGATTGACATGGCCTCTTGGGTTTTTTGGGAGAAGATATTCTGATTTTCAGGGGTATCTTATATCTGAGTGAATCTCTTTTCAACACCACTAACTAGATCCCAATGATTTCTTTTCATAAAGATGAATTTAAGCCTAACTCTCCAAATATTATAGTTAGTACCATTTAACAAATGAGATTTATTCATGGAGAAATTAGAATAACTAGCCATACTTTTAAAAAAATTAGAAAATTTGGAAAAATTAGTATGTCGGCGATGCACCACAACGAAGTTGCACTCCGATGGTAACCTCAAGCCAACGTAATATGCAAGATTCGAAACAATGGAAAGAAGATTGCAAGTAAGAAGAATGGGTCTACTCATACTCATAGATCGAAAAATAGGAAGTACAAATAGGGGTGTTGTGTAACCCCCATGCCTAAACATGGAAAGAAATCAATGACGCCACTGACGCATATGACGTTGATAGCGCATATGACGCCACTAGAAGAGGAGTTACAATTCCAAATAAGGAATGTAACTCCTATGACGCATTGACGCAAATGACAATGTCAGATTCTATGACAGAATCTGACACTTGTCATTTGACTTCCTAAGACCTATGACTCTCGCAAGGCGAGATGACTCACCTAGGTGATGTGGACGATGACTGGACAGTCACACACACCAACACCCCCCCTTCATCGAAGCCGAGGAAGAGGTCAAGGTAAGCCAGAACAGAAAAAGAAGACTCCCCTAGACAACTAAGAAAGATGTGTCAATGGGCCCCGGCAACTAAAGGCCTGATAAGGTGCCCATGTACAAACAACATCTTTCTGGAAAGAAGAAGAGGAGAAGAAGGAGGACTATATAGCCCGAAGAAGATGGGCGGCTGCAGCAGACCTCACCCCAAGAAGAGACCGCAAGTGAAGAAACTTCACCTCAGTGAAGGGCTTGGTGAAAATGTCTGCTAACTTTGATCAGTTGTCTGAACATACTTGTATGTCGATGATGTTTTCATGTATCAGCTCCCATATGAAGTGCATATGAATCTCAATGTGCTTCGTCCGCTGATGCTTGAACTGGATTTCTACAAATCGAGATAGTGCTCATGTTGTCACAGTAGATAATGGTAGGCCACCGAAAGTGGATGCCAAACTCTGTCATAATACCCTGTAACCAAACAGCTTATGTGGCAGCGTTAACTGCTCCTCTATATTCTACTTCTATCGATGATATGGCAATGGCATTCTGTTTCTTCTTGGACCAGCGCCGAGCGGGACTGAACCAAGAGTGAAACTGTAGCTTGAGGTAGACTTCCGATGATCTAGATCACCGGCCCAATCTGAGTCTATAAATCCAACCAAGTCAATCTCAGTCCCTCCTAAGTAATGAATACCATCTGTGTGAGTGCCACGAACATAGTGAAGGATCCGCTTTGCTGCTTTTAAGTGCAGCTCATGAGGCTCCTGCATAAATCTGGACACGATCCCGATGGCATACGATAGATCTGGCCGAGTGTGAGTAAGGTAGATCAAGCTTCCCACCAACTGTCGATAAAGGGTACCGTCAACCAAGGGGGAAGAGCAATCAGAAACCAACTTAATCCCGGAAAGAAAAGGAGTAGGTGAGGACTTGCAATCGGACATGTGAAACCGAGCAAGCAAATCAAGAGAGTACTTAGGCTGCGAGATCATAATTCTGAGTCAGATTGTGAAATCTGGATCCCAAGAAAGTAATGAAGCAATCCTAAGTCAGACATGGAGAACTTGTTGGCCAAGGAGATCTTCACAGAATCAATGATAGAGGAAGAGCTACCCGTGATCAACAAGTCATCAACATAGAGAACAAGAATAAGCATGGAGTCATCCTGCCACAGAATATACACATTTGGGTCAGAGTGACACCGAGTGAACCCTGATGCAAGTAAAAAGGAGTCCATCTTGGCATACCAAGCCCGAGGGGCTTGTTTAAGGCCGTAGAGAGACTTCTTTAATTTGCAAATGAGGGATGGATCATGGACATAACCCGGAGGTTGTTCCATATAGATCTCCTCCTCTAGGTCCCCATGAAGGAAGGCACTCTTAACGTCCATCTGGTGGACTTCCCATCTGTTAGCGGCAGCGATGGCAAGGGTCAGTCGAATGGAAGTCATCTTCATAACCGGAGCAAAGGTTTATGAGTAATCAACCCCAGCTACATGGGAGAAACCCTTAGCTACAAGTCGCGCTTTATACTTCTCAACTTCTCCATCAGCTCCATACTTTGTTTGATATACCCACCTACACCGAATGATTTTTCTTCCTTTCGGAAGAAGGGTAAGATCCCAAGTGTCATTCTTTATGAGTGAGGAATACTCCTCATCCATGGCGAGAATCCCACTCGGGAATCCCGAAGCTTCGTGGAAGGATGGTGGATCGAAGCGAGGCGAAGAAGGAGTGAGGTCCGGTGAAGTCGAGCGAGTACGTCTCTCATCGAAAGGATCTCAACTAAATCTCCCGGCCTCTGTAAAGTTTTCTGGCCCCGAAAGAGGTCCCGAGCGGCTCGGGCTCGAGTCGGAAGATTCTTCACTTGAGTGAGAAGGGACATAGTCCTCATCATCACTCTTGTCGAGAATCGAAGACTCGAAAGTTTGAGGATCGGGAGGAGCAGGGAGATGTGGAACTCGCTCAACAACATCATCATCTGAAGAGTCAAAATCTGAATCAGTGGGCAAAAGGACCTCAGTGGAAGTTGAAGTCAAGGATGACTCATCAAACTTCACACTCCTCTCAATATAAAGCTCATGGGTGGTAGGGTTCAACAATCGATATCCCTTCACGCCATCAGGATACCCAAAAAAGATACAAGGTTTGGATTGTGGATCCAATGCCTTGCGTTTCTTTTTGGGAATCCGAGCCATAGCCTTGGATCCGAAGACTCGAAAGTGCTCGACATCAGGCTTGTGTCCAAACCAGGCTTCAAAGGGTGTCATCCCTCTTACTGCCTTGTGTGGGACACGGTTCTGAATATAACAAGCACAATTCACTTGCTTGACCCAATCTTGTGGAGGAAGAGATTTGAGTGAACCATACAGTAGCCATCTCCTTTAAAGTTCGGTTCTTTCTTTACTGCTGACTCCATTTTGGGAAGGGTTGTAAGCAAGCAATTTGCTTGCAAAGCAATCCCCTCGAAGTGCGAAAATCCTCAAACTGTTGCTCACATACTCGCCTCCATTGTCGGTTCGAAGAACCTTGATAGACCGTTCCGTTCTTGTTGTTTCTCGGCAAGAGAGCCTTAAAGTTTTGAAAATGCTCAAAACTTGAGACTTAAGCTTAAGAAAATATACCCAAGTATAACGTGAAAAGTCATCAATGAAGGTTAGTATATATAGAGCTCTAGTAGTAAAAGAAGGAGATGGAAAAGGGCGAAAACGTCACTATGAACAAGATCGAGGGGACGAGTAGCTCTCGAGATTTTCCCTTGTCAAAGCTTTTTTTAGGGTGCTTTCAAGGTCTGACCCTCACAAAGACCCTTAGAAAACTTAACTCGGGGTAGCCCATTGACCATTTCGTTTTGGCTCAATTGTTCAAGGTAACGATAATTTAGATGCCCAAAATGCTCATGCCATAACTTGCTAACCTCATTTGCATGAGTGAGCAAGGCATTGGGCGTCGAATCAGAAGAGAAGTGGGAAAAGGTATACAACCGTGAACGGTGATCTGCCTTTCCCTCAGCCACAGTGCAGTCAGAGTTAAGCTCACGAATAATCACCGAGTTAGGACCAAATTCCACTCGCATTCCTTCACCAAGGTGGGTGATTTGGTAAACTGATAGGAGATTGGTAGAGATTGGGAACACTCAACACTTGGTTAAATGTTCCACCTTCTATCTCTATCGATCCACTACCGGAAACCGACACATGAGTGTCATCACCCAACGTGATTTGGGACATGCCACATGGTTCAATGCTAGAGAATTCAACCTCTGAAGAAGCCATGTGGTGCGAGGCACCAGAATCGATAATCCAAGTTGATGATGGAGCTGATCTAGCTACGAGGGCCTTACCTTTCTTCTTTTCATTTTTAGTCTCCTTTGCATTAGAAGACTCACCTTTCTGAGCATTTTGTTTAACGGATTCAGGAACACTTATTTTATTCTTCTCAAGTAAATGAGTTAAGTGATCAATTTGTTTCCGAAAACAATGTTGCTCGTCATGGCCATATTCTTACAATAGGAGCATTTATACTTTTCCTTCTTTGCTTTAGGCTCAAAAGTCGAAGTATGAGTGATGGGCTTAACTGGGGGTTGGTTGGTCTTGGTTTCTTTCTTAGGTTGGTCCTTAGTTTCTTTCTTCTTTTCATTTTTCTTGCCCTTATTCGCCACAAGGGCATGTGACTTGGATTTTAGAGTCCCCATTTGAATGAGTTTGTCCTGTTCTCGAATGAGTTGGGACGAAAAACTGTCAAAGGAGGGCATAGTCAAAATCTTACCCAAGGCGGCTTTCGTGGCGTGAAAAGTTGAAACAGAAAAGCAGTATTCAGGACCTAACTTAGAAAGAATCGACAAGATCAATTGAGAGTCTTTCTTATCCACTTTACATTCCTTTAGAAGCATTCTAGTGCGGACAAATTTTGAGAAGAAGGCCTGTAGGTTTTCAAAGTCACTAGGGTTTAACCCTAGTAGTTCGTTCTCCAACTCATGCGCTCTCATGTCATCTTGCTTCCCAAACATATCATCGCGTTTTCCACGCTTGATCGGGTGTTGAGGAAGTTTCGATGTGGAAGAGCAAGTCGGGAGAGACGGACATACAGATAAGACCTAAGGCTTCATCACAACGGTTGAACCATTTAGATTTTTCGGGTTCATCAGTAGGTTCGGTCTCTAACCCCATGGTAACTCGGTATAACCCTTTACTTCACAAAACCAATATAATTTTAGATTTCCATTCGAAGAAATTAAAAGGTGTGAGCACTGGTACTTTAGAGATATCCATAATGAAGAGATAGAACCAAGGAATGCAGAAGGAAGGAGAGAGAAAGGAAACAACCACCCCAGAACAAAATTACACCCCCCGAGTTTGGCACTTTATAATTCAGTGCGTTGATTACAACCAGATGCGACTGTGTTCCGAGAACCAGTTTGTCACTCACCTTGCAATTAGCGTAATAATGCGCAATGGTGGAGACAACAATCAAGGTTCGTAGGGCACAGCAGATCATCAACAACTGCAAGCAAGAAAGAGAAGAAGAAGCGAGGGGGAAGAAAGAGCTTTGTGAGAAACAACATCTCACGTCACACAAAAGAATCCCTTTGTTGTAAGACTGTGGCGGACGCTCACAAGTCCACAAAAAAGGAATAGAACAAAGCTCAAGAAAAAATGAGTTGAATTAAGCAATACAAAGACACCCCCCAGAATGCGGCACTTTATAAAATTAGTGCGTTTACAAAACTAATGATCCCATCATCTAGAGTGCGAAAAAACATGCAACTTTGACTAAAGAAGTGCTCAAAACCGAGCAACGAGTCAAAAGTTATAGCAAAAACCAATTCCCTGTTGATGAGAAAAAAAAGCCAATAAGCACAAAGCGGATTAAAAAAGTGCCCTAAACGCATGCAAAAGGTGTCGTATGTATGCCCGTTGGAAATGGCATGGAATTTGAGATAGGGTTTGTTTGTATTGCGAGGGGGGATTAGCCACTGCCATCCGGACCTCACCCTTCGTCTTGACACTTTCGAAGGAAGGTTAATAAAACAAGCCAAAAAACTTACAATATTACAATGCCACTTAAAATGTAATGTTTTTACCTTATACCTTTTTAAAAAAATAATGAAACAACACGTTTTTAGAAGAAGTGATAAGGTAAAATAATGCGAAACATTTTTTAAGAAAAGTGAATAAAAAAACGTATTTTTAGAGAGATATTACCTGCGTGAAGGAGCTGAAATAGAAGGGCCACGTGTACCAGGATGAAAGGAGGCGGAGAGCCAAGAAAACTGATAGTGACTCGGAGGTCAGCCAAAAAAAAATGCAGCCCAACCTCTCAAAAAACGTGGATAAGTGGCAAAATGCCTTGAGCGAGTCCAAAAAAATGCAGTAACGGTCCAAAAATGCACCTTAGACAGTCCAAAAAATGCACGGAAAGGAGAAAAAACGCCTTAGGGCGGAAAAAGAAAACGCACAGAGCGAAGGTTGAAAATGCCCGAAACGGCAGAAAAAAAAACGCTTAGAAAAAATGCGAGAAAAAAAAATGCACGAGCGGTGAGAAAAAATTGCAGGCAGGAGCAAATGCTGAGCACTCGAAAAACTGAGAAGGAAAAAAAAAGGGCAGGTAGAAAAAAAGCCGAGGAAGAGAAAAAAAAAACGCCTGAAAGTAGAAAAAAAGCCAGACGAGGAGAAAAAATGCGGAGAGAGCGGAAAATGCAAAGAAAATGCCTGAGAAGGGGAAAAAAAAATGAGAGACCAAAAATGCGAGAGACAAGGAAAATGCCCAGAGGTTTTCACAGCCCACGACTCAAAAAAAAACACCACGTTTTGATCCCACACAGGAAAAACCACGAGCGATGAAAAAAGCTTGCGAAATAGTCCAGAGTCAAGTGCAGGTGAAGCGAGAAGAAAAAAGCCACGATTGTACTCAAAGCAAAATAATCACGGCCACGCCAAAAAAAGCGAGCTCTTCTTTTACCCTGCAGGCTGAATCTGAACACAACCAGCAAGAAACACACAAACAACCCAGAAACAACAGCCACAAAGATCTAGAAATATCCAAATATGAACTTAGCTGATAAGCAAACCAACCAAATACCTTAACTTGCAACTGCTGAAACCTCAATATGAGGTGAGCAATAATTCCAAAATGATAATCGAAAAAAACTTGCACACGAGGAAATGAGAAGAAACCAGAAGTAATAAACAACTGAGAAATGAAGAGTGCACGTTTACCGAAACCAGCTCTGATACCATGAAAGAGGGATTCGCGAGAACCGATGTCGAAAAGCGATGCACCACAACGAAGTTGCACTCCGATGGTAACGTCAAGCCAACGCAATATGCAAGATTCGAAACAATGGAAAGAAGATTGCAAGTAAGAAGAATGGGTCTGCTCATACTCATAGATCGAAAAATAGGAAGTACAAATAGGGGTGTTGTGTAACCCCCATGCCTAAACATGGAAAGAAATCAATGATGCCACTGACGCATATGAGCGTTGATGTTGGTAGCGCATATGACGCCACTAGAAGAGGAGTTACAATTTCCAAATAAGGAATGTAACTCCTATGGCACGATGTGACGCAAATGACAATGTCGAGATTCTATGATGAGAATCGACACTTGTCATTTGACTTCCTAAGACCTATGACTCTCGCAAGGCGAGATGACTCACCTAGGTGATGTGATTCAAAGGAGAAGATAGGTAAGTGCAACAAGTTGAGGGGACAATTAAGTGGACGTCAAATCCTAAATTTTACATCAAAAACAACAAAACATCAAATTTAGTCTTTCACGGACTTGAACCATGTCGAAAAGTAAAAATATGTCATAAAAATTGTACCATCGCGTAGGGGAGATTGTTAGCCTTTTAAAAATATTTATTTTAAAGTGAATAGAATAGGATAAATATCATTTTATAATTTTTTACTAATAGTAGGTCTTTAAGACACTTTTTCCCATGAATGTTTATGTCTATGTTTAAGACTACAAATTTTGTTTCACTTGTCAGAATGTGATAAAACTTATACCATCCCAACCGTGGTGAAATTATATACATGTTCAAAAACAATTATTTGATTTTAATATTTTTTATGAAGTTATGGTGGGAAAATGGAAAGTGCTCTGTTTTCTTTATGTTTTCAGACCACTTTCACGGAAAAAATCATAAAAAAATAAAATATTGCTCAAAAAAATACAAAATAAAATCTATCCCAAGATAGATAGCGGCATATAACTTTTCACCAAAGGAAAAATATATATATCAATTTTGGTCATCCAAATCGCGGGCAAATGGACTACAATCTTATAGGCATTTAAAAAAACCAAGTCATTGAATTTTGAGTGTTTAATATAGCTAAACTTGTCCATTTTTAAAAAAATTAGTAGTTTAGAAACTAGATTTTGGATGCTACGATTCATATTGATATAAGTTTTTATAATTTTAATGAGTGTATGCATTGCTAATAATCCCTACAAGTTGATATTATGTTGTTATTTGCAATATGACGTCCACTTATGACCCCTTTTTTATCCCCCAACTTGCTGCAATTACCCAAATATCGGGATTGTTAAAAGATTTGATACACGATCTTATTCCTTCAAGGGGTTTTTCAGTACCTCTCTCTTCTTCTCTCTCTACCTTCTATTCGATCTTAGGTTACATGCATCCAATACTCCAATTTTTCCTACGACACAATTTGGGGATTAATCATCCCCAATCCTTTAGCAAGTTTAATAATACAATCTAAACATCTAAGTGCAAGCAAAAATGAAAACTTTCTTCCTTTGTAGAACAAGTAAGTTTATTCCTTCCTTGTTTCCATCTCTTTATTTCACTTTGTGCAAGTTTAAATTCTACATTTACGCTTAAGTTACAGTTTAATTTCTACTATGGACATTGATTACACTCTATTTTGCAGGTTTCACCATGGAGCATGCCAACACTAACACATTTGGACAATAAAATTACGGAAAAAAAGTGTGTCTACATGTGGTCAAGTATAGTTTCCTTTCAACACGTAATTTTCATTTTTTACTTAAAGGTGGGGGAATGTAAATACTCAAAATTGGCATTTTACTTTTTAACATTGTTAGTTGTGACAATGCTCCTTTACTAAGACAAATATCCACATTTTATCCCTTCTCAATACACATTACTCTCTCTCTCTCTCGACTTGTTTATTTCTACACATCGACATGTCATCACATTATGAATAAAAATTCATAGAATAAATATTTCACCTTTATTTATCATGATACATTTTGTAGACTACATGCATTTTCACCTTGTCCAAAACTATATGGTCTAGTCGGGATGTGGAATGCGTTCTTGACCGACATGTATGGTCTTGGACCGACACATCCTCTAAATTTGCTTTCAATTTTATTAAATTTGTTAGATCATTTCATCCTCTTGGGTCAGCATTTTCATAACTAATTACCTTCATAACCATAGATATTAGAAAGTTAATATCAGTTCATTTACTTACCTAATACTCTTATGAGATCTCATTGCAAATACTAATAATAAATAAACTCATTATTTCCTAAATCTCACTAAAGTTGATGCATATCTATTAGTGTAGTCACTATTACAGTTCTAAATCACTCAAGTAGGTCAAGGAGTCCATCTTCCTCCCAAGCATCCAAACATCACAATTCAATGTCTTAGCAAGATCAAAATAGTCCCAAACATCTTGAAATTGGTTCAAGGTGTGTGTATATCTGTGTGTGTGTGTGTGTATGTGTGTGTTTGTGTATTTATATGTATATATATATATATATATATATATATATGTGTGTGTGTGTATATCACATGTTAGGGGAGAACTATGTGTGGTTTGAGACCTATTCGGAGTAGTGCCAATGTAGGAAGTGTACAGATTGCACTTCAACCCAAACATTAGCCTTTTTGCAGGGTTTCCCAACCATGGTTAGGGTTTGTATTTGATTTAAATTATTCGAATGGTTTAACAAGTATGTAACACTTATGGTTTGATAGCAACATACATTTCAAGGAAAGTGAAGTGCATAAAAAGTTACAAAACCACATTGTAAGCAGGTTCAAAATCAGACATACGTTACTAGAAAAACTATACGGTCCCGCATGCAGGAATTTTCTAGATACATTATCAATAACAAAGCATATTCATCTTCATTACTACCATATTCTCCAATTTTTACACGTATATCTCTCATGTGTCACTTTGTAAAACTAAGTGCGTCTCTCCTGTTGTGTTTTTGAGATTATAACATATTGTTATCAATAATTGCAAGTATTAGTGCATTGTTCGATATTACATAATTAATGTTAGAATTTCATTAATCATAATAAACCTTATAACAAACTTACATCCTCTTTTAGTGTGTTCATAGTATTATTAAGTTAATCAATGTGTAAAATCATTTATATGATATCATACTTGAATTTCTTTTCATTAAAATTGACTATTTCCCCTTCACAAGACATTGTATGTGTATAAAAAATATTAAATATAATGATATATGTTTATATTTATGGGCACCTAACACATAGTAGCTTCTGAAAATTGTAGCGTGGTTCCATACTACCAACTCTTTTTTTATGAATAGTTGTATTTTTTTAATAATATAACTACTATTTCATCAAAAAGACTTTTATACATATTTAAGTGGATTGTATTTCGTAATATTTTATCGAGAAGAAAAACATGTCTCATAAGTGTGAATTGGTCCATTTAACACTTATTACATAAAGGATACTTGCCAAGAATGAAACACCCATATTTATTTAAAATATTAACATTATTTAAAAATTACAAAGAGTAATATTTAGAAAATAATGACGAGGATTGAATTTCAAGTCTTAAAGATAAATTTAAAGAAAGTAAACCAAAGTATAGGAAAATAATATGTTATTATCCACATTACCTACCGATGTTTATGAAAAACAATCTAAACTCTTTTAAGTCTTTGAAACAATATTTCACTTGAACTTACTCGAGAACAAGATGAATCATACCTATTATCCCAAATTTACCCCTGGGTAAATTTGGATAACTTATTAGATGGACTTAGCCATTTCACGGGTTTGGGACATTCATACGGGCATCATCTTCTCCTTCTCAAAAGCGTCGATCGTTGGTATTCAAAACCTGTGGGAGAACTAAGTTTAAAGCATTGGAGAGTCATTTCAAAAGTAGATTGGCATTCATTTGGCCGTCAAATTCAATGTATAGTATCTAAGAGCAAGCCACATGGAAAGAGATAAACGAGTCAAAAGGGACATATATTGCCATTCCGGATATTTTCATAGTGATAGACCTCCGTGGACCTCAAGTCCCTATAATAAACCATAATGCATAATATTTTGGGTCCAGGCTATGGTCAAGGAAGGTCAATAACACATCTCAAACTTTAGAGGTGGCCACGCGACACAAATCCAATGGATGTCAAAGGACATTTGGCAACATTCTCAAAACTTTTGAGTGATGGACCCTATTGGACGTAAAACTCGCATAATTAACCACATTTCAAGGACTTTTGGATCTATGGAAATGAGGTTGAAGGGTCAAGACACATGGCACAATTTGGGGTTGACAGGTGATGTGAGATCAATGGTTAAAGTAGGGGACACATGTCACCATTCTAGTGAAGCTCGGGCATATTGGCTCCCACGGATGTATAGTCCAAGAATGAGTTGGATTTCGAACATTTTGAGTCTGGTCTCGAGTCAAGCACAATTAAAGAGACAGATGGCATAAATAAAGGGGAACATATGTCACAAGATCAATGATCGAGGAAGGACACATGTCATCATTCTAGAAAATCTCAAGGTGATGGACCCCAGGACCTCAAGTTCCTCGGATAAGTTAAAACAGGACAATATTTTGGGTCCAGGTGGTCAAGAAGTAATCAAGGTGGACACATGGTAGAATTTTATGGAGCCAACAAATTGAAATAAACCTGAGTTAAAAATTACAACACGAAGAGGAAGCTAACCGAGAGACCATCACATGTCATATGTGGAGTTTCCTCATTGGTGCATACTTCACAAAGGTTAAATATAATCGACATGTGTGAGGAACATGACAATATTTTATTGGCCTGCATTTCATAAAGAAACAAAGCTCGATCCTCAAGCCAATAAAATATCGATACATGGTAAGGACAAAGCAATGCACATGTAATCAAAGGAAATCTCTCGAGTAAATCAAACGATGTCACTTTTCATTCTCTCGCTTATCCTAACATGCGGAACTTTAAATACTCATATCCTTTGATTCCTTGCTCCAAATTAGACAAAATAGGTCTTGTTGGAAAGATCTCCTTGATCCCTTCAAATTGGTATAATCATAATAAGGAATTGACGTCATTTGATGGGAGAAAATGATGAAAACATATTCAATATTAATTATGTAACTCTTGGTAGCTCAACAACTAGATTTGGTAAGATTTTTATTTTGGCTTCTTTAACAAGAGAGATGACATGGGGGATGGACTTGGAAAGATGCCCATCATTATTTCGAGTTTTAATGCATCCTTTTGGTAGATGAAGGCCAAAATTTGAGGTTTCTCCCCTAGTTTCCCTCTTCTCTCTTCGCATTTTCTATATATTATAAAGAGAGACTCTTTTGTAAGGGTTGGACATTCTTGCAATGTTTTGAAATCTCTTTCAAGTGTTGCATATGTGTATATGGGTCACAGACCTTAGATTTGAGCATCTACATGGTGAACCTTTACTTTTTCCTTGGCTGTAATGTATTGTACATCTTTCTAAAGCAATCAAATATTGGTTTTGTGGCTATCAATCTATCCTAGCTTGTGTTATATTGCAAATTCTTTCCTTCCATTGCATAAGTGGGTATTTTGTGCATCTTCTATTCCCCTTACAAGATTTCAATCTATTTAGTTTCATGGATATGGTGATTTCAAGGTTGTGTTAGGCTTGTGTGGCACTTATGTTTGTCCTTTATTTCATCATTTTTTCCCTTTCTCCTCCATTTGAGAGTGTATCTCAACCATTTTCTTGGTGTTATCACCTATGTTAGTGTAGGTTTTCCCATTTTATGTATCCCCCTCTCTTCCTAGTCCTTGGATTGTGAGATTAGGATTGGATAACTACATTTTATTTATTAAGAGTATCTTAGCATTAGGATTATTTAGAGGAACCAACCTTCTTTGGAGGTTGATCAAATTTATGCAAGTCCCACACTTATGAGATCATCCCATGTTAGCCAAAAAATGGGGATCTATATCAAAAAAATCCTAGGGTACTAATTTTTCAACTAACAGTTTTGGCATGCCCGGTGGGACAACTTTGAAGTCATTTCCTAGCTGCCTTGGTGCCTTAAACTAGAAATTGTGGCACGCCCGATGGTACAAAAGTTGATGTTTCCATATTTTCCAAGTTTGGGTGTGTATCTTGGTAAAATTTTAGCCTTTAAAGGATTTTTAGCAACACATATGGAAACTCCAAGCATCAAATCAATTGGTTTCAGTAGTCAAAGTGCTTCAAGTTCATGAGAAGAATTCAAACAATGTCTAGAACAACAGAAGAAGGAGATTTTTAATACATGTAGCTATCACCAGGGAGGAGAATAAGGGGGAGAACAGTTCAAAGGTAACCTTCACCACCAAACATGACTTTTCCACACCACCTCCTGGTAGGCCCTTCTTGTTATTTACTAGAATCTGAGATCTATTAGAATGACACAACCGGAAAATATACCATTTGTTAAATTTTTGGTAGTAGTCCTCTTTCTCTCAATGCCCAAATCCCATTCTAGTAGCAGCCCTTAAAATTACCCTTTTCTTTCTTTGGGAAAATTATACCACTCTAGTAGACCATATTCAAGATATAGCCAATGTTTGTGTTGTACATCAAATTGTTGAATAAGATGTAGTTGTGAAGGTGCTAGCTTCTTCATTTAATGGAAAAGCACTACAATGGTTCAGATTTTGACAACATGATCAATTACCAACTGGAATGAGTTGGGGATAACCCTTTGCAATCGGTTTGGAGAGAAGGAAAATAACATCTCCTTTCTTGAACAATTGATAACCATACAAAGGGCTCCCAATGAACTCATGACAGACTTAAATTTCAGATTTCATAAAACATGGGACATGATTTTAGTCCTAGTGAGACCAACTCCATAATGTTCCTTTTTTACTTTTTAAGAGCTTTAAATTCTGATATTGATGTCATGATTCAGTTTATGTGGGGTACAAAATTACCTGGTGCTTATGCAATAGCCATTAGGGCTGAAAGTTGTCTCATTCAGACTAGTAAGCTTGCTCCTCGACCTCCAACACCTGTATTCCCTAAGATTGAGAACCCCAACTCTAATCGACCCTGAGTTAGCACTTATTGTAACCCCAAGAAATCAAAGCTCTAACGAATAATCTACTTCTTCAATTATCTAAGGTGAGTTACAAGAAGTAATGAAGCAATTGTAAAATTTTGGGAACGAGTTGGTATCCATAAAGAGGAACAAAACCCAAAAATTTAGACCTTATCAACCTCCATACCAACCTAACAAGACCCATTACCAGCCAAATAATCCTTCATCCCAAACTTCTCCTCAAAATCAAAACTGGTTTCCTCCTACAAAACCTTTTCAACCATATAACCCAAATGCAGCTAGCTCATCCCAAGATTTGGTCCCTATCCAAAACAATCTTGTGCAAGATTATGAGTGGTGTTTCCCTTGTAATCTTCCACATAACCAAGAAACATTCCCAAATGGAATTTTAAAATAGGATTTGATGGTCCAAAATGCATTGTTTTCTCAACATACACCTGTAGAAGAAAAAATCAACTACGAGATGGTTGCTCAAGAGGAACCTCTAAGTGACACTTCACTTGTGAATTGGAAAATGGATGAATTTTGTGGAGTAAATCAGAATGTTTCTCAAGGTGTGGCTGAAAATACTATGTCTAAAAATAGGGCCATAGAAGGAGAATGGTCTACAAACGCAGTCCCTTCTCAACCTTCTTTGAAACTCCAGGGAGGCGACAACTAAAATTAAACTCCTAATATGAAAAATCAGCATAGAGGACCTTCTATACTAGCCCAAGTGTAGAAAAAGGTTGTTGTAAGTAAGGTGCAACAAAAATATAATCCCACTCCTTTCAATATCCTTGAGCAGATGAAGAAAACTAATGTAAGCATATCTATGTAAGAGTCATTGGAAATTCCAGGACAGAGGGATTTATTGCAAGCAACCACGGTCAACTTTCCTATCCCAAATGTGCCATGTAAGGAGAAAGAAAAGGTCCTTACCAATGAAATTCAAAAAAAATAGGATCAACCAAGAAGAAACATGAAGCCTCTACCTTTCTATGTTTCTTTAATCATAGGAAATATCTTGGTGCACAATTTCATGATTGACTTTGTAGAAATCAACTCATTAATGTCAAAGCATAGATTGCATACCAGCTACACCTCTAATATGAGCCTCTTTCAAAAGGTGTAGTGTAATAGGATAGGAAACAAGTAGGAACTATTAGATTTATCATGGGTATAATATTTACACTGCATGCATGTCCAAATGTTGTAGTCTCTCAAAATGTGTCCATAATTGATCTACCTCCACTTTTTGCTCTATGTTTATCTAGAGATTTCACTTGCCAAAATTGGAGGATACTTATCAGCAAATTGGTCTCACATGCTCTTTAGGAAAAGGTATGGAACTAAGGCTATTATTAATTCTGATCCTATTGTTTCATACCATGTATAACCTTATATACCTAGCCATGTCAATGCAAATTATACAATCTTTTATGAAGAGGATTTCCCAAGTACTCAAGAAACATACACTTAGATTGGGGGCATTCTTGACTTAACACTTGATGAGTGAGAACATAAACATTATAAATATGATCCATATAAAGAGATTGAAGAATTTGGATTATTCATTTACTTCTGCATGAAGAAAATACCTCCTTTCCTAGTGTTACAATCCAACCGATGAAGATGATAATGGCATTTGGAAAATGTTCTTTGATGGATCAAGAAGAAGGAAAGGTGTAAGAGAAGGTGTAGTGCTTGTGTCCCCTAAAGGTATGAGGTATTACTCTTCTTTCATATTTCAGTCCAGTTTCTCTAACAACAACGCAACGTGTGATTTCCTTATCCATGGTCTCTAATGGGTAAGGAAGAAGAACATAAAAAATTTGTAGACCTTTAGAGACAATGAATTGATTGTAAATCAGGTCAGAAGATTGAATGAAACAAAGAATGATCTTCTCAAATCATATAAGAATAGAGTGTGGGATTTTTTGGATGATTTTTAAGCCTTCAACATCTAGGCCATTCCAAGAAAGGAAAATGAAACTACTAATGAGTTGGCTGCAGTTGGGGTAAAGTTTGATGTTGTTGAGAATGTCAAGAGAGACAAAGTTCAACCTCATATCAAGGTGGTAGTAAGGCTTGCTATACTAGATAATGATACAAATTGGAAAGTTTTTGAGAGTGATCAATAGATTGTCAATTTTATTCAAGAAGAAGTTGAGTTTTCTTTAAGGAACCAGGACAAGCTAGAAAAGCAATATGGAGACCAAATGATTCAACTTAGAACAAACAAGTTGCCTAAGGGCCTAGTCACTTTGGAATCCATTTTCAACCCCAATGACCAATTTAGAAAAGAGAAAGCAAACATAACAGTCAAGGGGGAGGATTCAGATCCCATCTCAGTTGGTGAAGGAAAATTCCTCAACATTGGCAAGGTAAGCAATGAAAAAGAGAGGCATGATTTTTAGAACTTTGTAATGAATTTTTGATGTATTTGCATGGAGCTATGAAGACCTTAGAGGTTTTAATCCTAATTTAGCCCAACATACTATTGAGTTGGATTTAGCTACTAAGCCTTTAAAATAGAAGAAGAGACATGTAAATCCTCATATTGACCCCTTAATGAAGAAGGAATTGAACAAGTTGATTGAGGAAAGTATTATCTTTCCCATTAAGCACTCATCATGGGTAACTAATCTAGTTCCAATGTGGAAGAAAAATGGAGAGATCGGGCTATGTGTTGACTTTAGAGACTTGAGCAAGGGTTCCTTGAAACATCACTACCCACTATCCTCTATGGAACAAATTTTACAGATGGTAGTAGGTTCTGAATATTTTATCTTCTAGATGGATACTCGGGATATAATTAGATCATAGTGAAAGAGGAAGATAAGTGGATAGCCTTTACCACAAAGTGAGGAACCTATGCTTATAGGAATATGTCATTTGTCCTATCAAATGTTGGGGAAATGTTCCAAAGATCCATGGACATGGCATTCAAAGGTATGATTAACAAGATTGTTCTTATCTATCTTGATGATATTACAGTGTTCTCTAAGGATTCAGCCAATCACCTCCTTTATCTCAGGTAAGTCTTTGAAAGGCATAGGGATTTTGAAGTTTCTCTTAATCCTAAGAAATTTATCTTCCTAGGTCATGAAGGTAAACTCAGCCACATTGTCTCTAAAGAAGGACTAAGAATTGGTCCATATTGATTTAATTCCAATATTGAACTACCATTGCCAAGTCACAAGAAGGATCTCCAAAGTTTCTTGGGGAGAATCAACTTTGTTTAAAGATTTGTTCCAAATTTTCTAACCTTGTCAAGTCACTTACATTGATTCTAAAAAAGAGTATAGATTTCAATTAGAATATTGAGGGAAAGGAAAGCTTTGAAGCCATAAATAAGGCTATTGCAGAGGCCCTAACTCTCATAAATCCACATTTCTCAAAGGATTTTTCTTTGAATTCATTTGGAGGTGTAGAAATAGTATCGAGACATAATGGTGGAGCTTAATGAAAAGGACTAGAATAACTTGTTGCTTTTTTAGCCAAAGTCCTGAAGATTATGAGGTGAGATACTCTTTCATTGAGAATCATGTCCTTTCCATTATAAGAATTTTAAATAAATTCAAACATTTAGTGTCTAATAAAAATATCCAATTGTTAGTTTCACATGTTGGTATAAAATAATTCCTCTTGAAAAAGGATTTAAATGGGAAGAGTGTTGGTTGGATAACCAAGGTAATGGAGTATGAGATTGACATCAAAGTAACTTAGTTGGTTAGAGGCAAGGGGATCTGTGAGTAGCTAGTTTCAAGTCACCATGCGGATGAAGAAGCCATTTTGTGCTTAAAAATGAACAAGAGTAGCTAGTTAATGCCTTTCCCACCCCTTGTTGGAATAAATATGTAATGCACTTTCTCAAAATAGGAAAATGCCCTAAAGGATTAAACAAATCCAAGATAAGGTAATTTAGACTTCAATAAATATTCCATATGTGTTTTTGATGGCATTTTATTCAAGAAAGATGTGAATGGCGTTCTCCTAAGATGTATCAAAACAAATCAAATGGAGAAAGTGTTGCATGAATTCCATGATGGAGAAGCGGGAGTTCATTTTTATTCAAGAGTAATAGCTCTCGGGATCATGAAGGATGGGTATGATTGGCCCGACCTCTTCATGACTGCTATTTTTAGGGTCAAGAAATGCAAGAAGTGTGCCTTCTTTATAGGAAAATAAATACTAACATCCCTTCCACTCCACCCCATCTCTGTAAATGAACCATTCATGCAATGGGGGTTGGACTTCATTAGAGTAATCAACCCAAATTCAAGCTTGGGTCACAAATGGATCCTCATAACCACAGATTACTTCACCAAGTGGACAAAGGTAGTTGCACTCAAGGAAGAAAATGAGGCCAACATTTTGGATTTTTATGAAGGTATTGTGGAAAGATTTGGTGTTCCTTCTACAATTATTTATGATAATGCTCTGGATTTTCTTGGAATAAAGATATATGATTGGGATGTGAAGAATGGTGTATACTTGATCACATCTTCAAATTATTACCCCAGGATAATGGTTAGGTTGAGTCTACAAACATAGATCTATTTAGGATTATAAGGAGAAATTTAGATGAAAATTAGATAACATGACACACAAAACTAAAATCATCCTTGTGGGATGATAGGATCACCCCCAAGAAATCAAATGGTAACTCTCCTTACCAGTTAGTTTATGGTAGAGAAGAAAAGTTTCCAATATCCCTTGAATTACCAGCATTGGAGCTTATCAAGTAGCTGTGAATCGTTTGAGTTTAAGGCCATGGAGGTCGAGATATGCATATTTCATGGAGCTATAAAAGCGAGAAACCGAGTCTTGTAAGAAATGGAAAAGATTAGGCTCAAATCAAGATGAGTTTTAACAAGAAGGAAAAATCCTTGAGCTTCCAAGAATAAGACTTAGTTCTAAAATGGGATGTAGACAGGTAAAAACTAGGTAGACACTCAAATTTTGATTCAATATAGAGTGGCCCCTACATGATCTCAAGATGCAAGATAAATAATGTTTTCTAGCTATCAAGATTAGATAGAGAAGAGTTACATATCCCAATCAATGGGATCTACCTAAATAATTGTTATTGAAAGGAAAATTTCTCCCTTGTATATAGTAGTTTAGTTTTTAATTCCTCTAAGTGCTTTCAACACAATGTTTTGTTGGTAGAGTAGTTTTAATTTCCCTAAGTGTTTTCCACATTTTTATTGCTTTTGGATGGTCTTTTCCCAATGTTCATGGGGGTTGCAATGAAGTAGTTTGAGAAGAGTTCTAAGGTGTCAAGGATCAATTATAATACTTAAAAAATCTAAATACAGTGCAACTAAAATCAAATGTTAGGGTAGTTCTGAAATTTCCATTCATTGGTTCTAACGATGATCGATTCTAAGTCATGTTTTCATGCATTCAAGATTGGAGTTGTTATTTGTAGTCTCTTCATGGCTTGCGAGAGGAAATAGGGTGAAAATACCAAATTGAAACAATTTTTCACACCCATAAAACTTAAATTCAGAAATTTTTATGATGGGATGGTCAATTCAAGCTTTAGCTCAATTTCAAGTCCAGGAGGTGTTTCAAGAAGGTTTAGGGATGTGTTCTTAAATTTTAGAGTAGTTTTAGATTATCGGGCTCAATTCTATGCCCAATGGATTGTAGAAAGGCCACTGATCTTCATATCTAGCAAGAAGATTCCTCTACGAGTTACCGATTGCTATCCCAAATTTACCCCTAGATAAATTTGGATAACTTATTAGATGGACTTAGCCATTTCACAGTGTCCTGGATGTTCATACGGGTGTCATCTTCTCCTTCTAAAATTGTTTCTTGTTGGTATTCAAAACCCACAGAGAACTAATTTTAAAGCATTGGCGGGTCCTTTTAAAATCCACTTGGAATTTATTTAGCCGTAAAATTAGATGCCTAGTATCTGACAGTAGGCCATGTGGTAGGAGATTAATGAGCCAAAAGGGACATGCATCACCATTCTAGCTCTTTTCATAGTGATGGACCTCTATGGACCTGAAGTCCCCGAGAATCTACCACAATGCATAATATTTAGGGTCCATGATATGGTCAAGGAAGATCAATAACACACGTCAACCTTTGGAGGCGGCCACACGACACATTTCCAATGGATGTCATAGGAAACATGGTGGAATTTTGTCAAAATTATGAGTGATGGATCTTGGCAGACGTGAAACCCACAAAATTATCTACATTTCAAGGAATTTAGAGTCGAGTGTCAATGAGGCTAAAAGATCAAGGACACATGGTGCGGTTTGGGATTCATAGGTGATATGAAATCAATGGTCGAGGAAGGGGACATGTGTTGCCATTCGGAGAAGCTTGGGTAAGTTGGCTCTCACGGACATATAATTCTACGAAATGATCCAGATTCCAAAACATTTTGGGTCCAAGATCAAGTCAGTGCAATCAAATAGATAGGCGGTGTAAATAAAGGGGAACACATGGCACAAGATAAACAATCAAGGAAGGACACGCATCGCTATTCTGCAAAGCTCAATGTGATGGACCACTGGTGAACAATTTGACATGTGTGAGGAGCGTGGCAATATTTTAGTGGCTCACATTTCATAAAGAAGAAAAGCTCAATCCCGAGCTAATAAAATACCAACACATGACAAGAACAAAGCAATGCACACACAATTAAAGGAAATCTCTTGAGAAAATCAAATGCTTCCAATTTTCATTTTCTCTCTCATCCTAACATGCAAAACTTAAAATACTCATATATTTTGATTCTCTACTCCAAATTGGACAAAATTGGTCCTTTTGGAAAGATCTCCTCGAGCCCTTCAAATTGGTATAATTAGAATTAGGAATTGACATTGTTTAATGGGATAAAAGGAGGAAAACATATTTGACATTAACTATGAAAATCCTAGTAGCTCAAGCAACAGATTTGGAAATATTTTGTGTTTTGGCTTCTTCAATAAGTGAGCTGACATGGGGGATGGGCTTGGAAGGATGCCCATCATTGTTTCAGAGTTTTAATACATCCTTTTGGTAGATGAAGGCCAAAATTTGAGGTTCCTCCCCTAATTTCCCTCTTCTCTCTCCCCATTTTCTATATATTGAAAAGAGAGACTCTTTTGTAAGGGTTGGAAATTATTGTAATGCTTGTGAAATCTCTTTCAAGTGCTACATATGTGTATATGGGTTGTAGACCTCAAATTTGAACATCTACATGGTGAACCTTGTATTTTCCTTCTCTGTAATGTATTATGTGTCTTTCTAAAGTAATAAAATATTTGTTTTGTGGTTATCCATCTATCTTATCTTGTGTTCTATTGTAAATTCTTTCCTTCCATTGCATTTGTGGGTATTTTGTGCATCTTCTATTCCCCTTACAAGATTCAAATTTGTTGTGTTTCATGGATATGGTGATTTCAAGGTTGTTTTAGACTGTGGAAGTTATGATTATCCTTTATTTCATAATTTTGTTCTCATTCTCCCCATTTGAGAGTGTATCTCCACCTTTTTATTGGTGTTATCACATATGTTAGTGTAGGATATACCTTTTTATGTATTCCCCTCTCTCCTGGTCCCTTGGATTGTTACAATAGAAGTGGATAACTACATTTTATTCATTAGGAGTAGCTTAGCATTAAGATTAGGTAGAGGAACCAACCTTCTTTAAAGGTTGATCTCATTTTTTTCAAGTCACGCACTTGTGATATCATCCCATGTTAGCCAAAAATTAGGGATCTATATCAGAAAAATCCTAGGGTGCTAGTTTTTTGACATAACAATACCCACTTGTTTGATAAACATTTAAATAGATTGAATGTTTCCCTAGGTAGAAAACTAAATCAATAGAAGGAAAAATACAAAATGGAATAAATAGAAGTGGAAATTCCACAATGTTTTCTTTATTTTCAAAACCCGGTTTGCAAACCAATCATTTTAACATATAAGAATTATCTATTCATTATTATATGATAATATACTAGTTTACATTACGCTACTTCTCCACATACCTGATGGAATATTTTCCATGGCCAACCACCCCAAGGTCGTAATCCAATGATTTAACCTTCCTTGCATTGATCCACTTTGATTTAAATTATACTCTTCTTAATGACTGAAACCATGGAATGAAAAACTTGTTAAATTCCAAAAAGACTAAAAATTCAGCAATGTATTTTCGAGTTTTGATAAATGATAAGAAGATCAAATCCACTAAATGAATGTGAAGAAAGAAGAGAGATAATTTCTTCCTGGTTTTCTAATAGAATAGTCTCTGTCACTTAGAAATTCTTATATAACTTCTAGATATACATTCTATATATAATATATGGGTCCACGAGATCTATGGGGATCCTAGGTCTTTGGTCTCAAGCGAAGCCATCTTTCATCTACATCGAGGGACAATAATATCATGTACAATTTATTTTCTTGTGATATTAATTTTATGAGGACTATTATACCTCATATTCTTCATGTAGAAAAAAATAGTTTATGACAAAATGCCTAGTCATAGATCCGATGTTCAATGAATAGGTTGTTAAGTCAACTCTCATTTACTAGTTGAGAAAAATTTTAGGGAGGGAGTTTTTAGTTATCTAGGGTAAAATATGCTCTTAAAATATTAGGTAGTACTAGAGAATAACATGATCTAAATTTAGAAAATATTATAATTATTTAAATAGTCCTTTACTACAAATATATATATATATATATATGTGAAAAATACAATTTATTTATATTTTTGGAAAAAAACACAAAATTATGTACATTTTTTTAAAGAATTTACAGCCCTCTAACAAATATAGGTTGTCAAAATTTTTAATTTAACACGAACATAAGGGAGAGGAACCATTCCTTGAGCATGGACCAATACATGTGTGGGTAGTTGAAAACAAGGCCATGATATGGCAAATCCTGCTGAAGATGAAGTTTTGTGGTGAGGGGGAGGAGTTTATTATGTACAAACAAAGGGACATATGAGTAAAATTACTTGGTTTCTTTTCATATTTATTGTACAAGAATTGTCGCCCAAAATTTCATGTTCCTCTTTAATTGATTGCGGCGATATAAGAATCCAATATGTAATTTAAGGAGCTTATTAACATCTAGTTCGAGTTTGTATCATTGAAGTGTATTTGAGTCACCATTTTTTGAAATATATATATTTTTCACCTAAAGAATAAATATAAGAAATAAAACATTTATGTTTGTATAGAGCTTTGGTTGTGAGTTACAATATTTGAAATTGTGCTTTGTTGTTTTAGATCCCTATGGAATGCAAAACATAATGTGAATACAATGACACAATTATTTCTTATAAGCATAATGGAATGAGAGGGGAGGTGAATCAGTCCTTAAAAAAATTAAATTTGGATTTCATATTTTCTTATTAAAATATTAACAAAAATTCAACCATCCATATATGTGTGCATACAATCAATTATCACATGTGCAATAAACCATAAGCAAGATATAAACACAAGACACAATATATAAGTGGGAAACCCTCAAGGGGAATACAACCCATTGAAAAACAATATTTATATAGATATGTTTCAAATTTAGTGATGCACTAACTCTACAGGATCACCAACCCCTATTTTAGTAGAGCTATAACCCTAAAAGGAGCACCAACCCCTAATTTTATGAAACACCAACTCCAAAAGGAGGCTACAACCCTCCAAGATGATAAAGCACATAATAAACCACCTTATGATTTTCTGACATATGAATTTTTTATGACACAACTGATAGAGACCACTATTTTATAAATACCACTAGTTTATCTCACACTTCTTCAAACCCTCATACAAACCGTAGGTGTTCAATCTCTCACATACAATCACTTTCTTCACTTCTCAAGATTCAAACACATGCTAAAATGCTTTCCATAAATCCTCAACCTGTAACACACTTGATATGATATCAATTCATGCTCACACACTTGCAAAAAAATTCACCTAGGTCGCACTTCTTGCACACACACCACACTAGCTCCAAAAAGCACCCAAAACAATGCTTTTATAAGCTCCTTTACATTTCAAATTAAAAAACAAACCTTTTCCCTCATTTTTATCGACCCATGCATCATAAAAACATCCCAAATTCAAAATATAACAGTCACAAGTGACCCAAGTAGGTCAGCCTAGCCAAAAACATCATTTCATGCTCCAAAAATACTCAAATCCCTATGGGCACAAAGAGAAAAATTCCCTAACATAAAAACCATACTTATTAATGACCCATAAATCACAAAAATGTTTAAATTAACATTTAAAAATCATAAATGGTTTTAATTTATCTCAACCAATCAAATTATTTTGTTTAATGGGCCCAGTGTTCTTTGTACTTCTCAAAACAGTTATTTCCTACACCCTTCATGTCCCTAAAAACATCTTTATGCCTCTATATCACTCCAAAACATACTAAATATTTCATGTGAAAACTTAATGGAAATTTGATAACCTGTAGAATACTTCTAAAAAAGTTATAATCCTTGAAACAATCACCTAGTCAAACCTCAACCACTTTTATCTTCACTAAATAAACTCCCCAAAACACCATTTTCAAAGATTAGCTTGTTAACACATTTATAGGAATAATAAAGACCTCCAAATGGATTAAAAAAATTAATCCCTATTCAATTATTAGGTCATATAAAGCATCACCTAATCCATATCATTCTTCAAAGAACTCAAACCTTTCAGTAGATCTTGTCCCATTCTATACTAGAAAATACATTTATGTCCAAACACTGACACTGAAACCATATAAAATATAATAATAATGAAAAAAACCTTATGTAAATTTAAATATTATTAATTCTCTTTCCAACACAACTTGAATCACCTCCTAACTCCACCTTTAGCTCCAGTTATGCCCTCTGGACGGACCGAAGACTGCTTTTATGGCCTCAAAACTCGCCCTTTGACTAGTCAAACCAATGGAGCTATTTTTATCATGTAACTACATCAATATTTCCTAAAAATATTTTTACATCAATATAAACTCACATACATTCCACAATTCCAATTTAGCCTGCAACTCCTTTGGACAACCTTGTCCCAAAACAAACTTCTTCAGAAACTGACATGTTTGAGTGGGGCCCACTCATCACCATGACCTCTACCATACCTTTATGGAAATATGAAGGAGTATTATAAATGTTACAATCATCATACATGCACTAGGAAGTAAATTTGGCCACTTAGGAAACAATTCTTCCATACCGCTTTCAAGCTAGGGTTTCAAACTCATAAAAAGTTGTTTACCTTCTTAACATTTGTTCATAAAAATGTGACGATGAAATGACCTAATTATTTTTTTGAAACATTCTAGAATAAATTTATAAACATCCCTAAAATCTACAAGGTCCCATGTAAAGCACACAATTTATGGTGAGCATTAGAATTTATATTTTGAGATGGAAATGCACTAGTTCTTGACCCTGTCTCACCAAAACTGACATATCTTGCAAAATTCACATCCTAACATCCTGAAATTTTTCTCAAAATAACATATTAAATCATCAAAAATTCATTACCATATTTCAAACTCTCTAGACACTAATACTTGCATAGGAACCCCTTAGGGTT
Organism: Taxus wallichiana var. yunnanensis; assembly: GCA_018340775.1. Lineage (NCBI taxonomy): Eukaryota > Viridiplantae > Streptophyta > Pinopsida > Cupressales > Taxaceae > Taxus > Taxus wallichiana. Next base: position 519,737,665 of record CM031243.1, on the reverse strand, counting down.
TTACACTTTGTAGAAAAGTGGGTCAATTGGAAAACACAATAACTCAACATGAATGCACTCAAAATGACCAAAACATACCTACAGTACACAATGATACACCTACATACATGCATCAATGAGATCATGTAGCTTCAAACCTCAATCTCATACCTCCTAGCATCCATCTCTTCTCTAGATAAGCACTTGAATCATGGTCGACACCTATATTTGCACCCTGTAACTGATGTGAATGCCCAAGAATTCTCCAAACATGTTATCTAACATACCAACATGTTTCTCAATAAACCAAGAAGCTATTCAAATATGTGATATCACCTAGGAACCTGAATGGGCTTGTAAGAGAAAACAATCCTCACCGAATCTCCCTATATCATCAAGTACACATCTAAAGCATCATGTAAACATCATCCATAGAATCATCTAACCCTAGTTCATCATCAATTTTTTTCATTAATGTGGTTTCACATCAATGAAAACACCTATAGGACCACATGCCAAAATTCTTTAAAATCATGTATTTGTTTAGCGCAGATGAAATATTAAACTCTAAAAATGGAAAGACCCAACATTAAAATTAATCAAAATGCTAATCAATTTTTTTGCTTTTTTATATTTGTTGCGTAATGGTGAATATTAATTTGAGGAAAAATAAAATATAATGCAAATTTATTTTATAAGTGCATGATTAGGTGTTATATTTAGTGGAGAGTGTCGGTTGGGTAAAATTACACCGGCAGGAATTGTTATGCATTCAATAATCATTTATTTTGGCAAACAAGAGTGTTAAACACATTATTCATACATAATTGTTCTGCTTTCACTAGGCTTGAAATGTAAAACAAATGCAAATACATTGTACATTATGTTGTAGGCAAGAAAAAAATATGAGATACAAGTATGGGAAAATTAAGCGGTTATACTAGGTAAAAATTGGAATTGAGTTGAGTTTATACTTTATTTACACACATTCATTGACTAATCCCATTGATTCATTTTTGATAGTCTCTTAATGTTCATGGCTTATCAATTGAATTGGGAAATGGAATTACCATTACACAATATGGTTAATGCTCTACACAATGTGTGATGAAGAACATGCTTTTGTAAAGGTTAGGAACCTTTGGCTTGCTGAAATTTATGTATTTATTTAATATGAACTTAACATGTAAAACAACTTATTGTTAATAATACAAGTCTGTATAAATATAGACATAATTTTAGTTTTTAGTTTTTAAAAATTTCAATTGAAATCTTTAGAAAATGTATACGTCCTATCATGATGGTAAAAAATGAATAAAAATGCATATATAGAACATAAATTAGGTGGATTGTTGGCAGATAATGTCTTCTATTTTCTATTTTCTATATTTTTTTCACAAGTTGAACAACTTTTAATTAAAGGTATGCTTTGTTTACGCCTACATTGAATTCAAACCTTTCAAAATAAATTCTTAATAGGAGTTTAGAAATATATTTTGATAGATGAATTAGGAGTAAAATTCTGAAGTCGTTATCCTATAATGCTATTTGAATAATGTATATGATACATGTTAGAAAGAGAATCCTTATGCCAATTTATGACTTTTCGAGAATGAAGCATACAAACATAAACATGTTTTTATCATATGTAATGCTTGAAACTTTAAAACATAGATGATATCACGATGGAATGAAGTGGCTACCAAAAATGAATTGAAGAGGTTGATATGCATAAAGAAACAATAGTCATCTAGGAGATTGAGCCATAAAATAAGGGTGTAGAGTAGTTTGATTTGATGTTACAAATTTCAACTTAAAATAACGATTTTACCCAATCTACACACACACACACACACACACACACACACACACACACACACACACACACACACACACACACACACACACACACACACACACACACACACACACACACACACACACACACACACCTGATCGATAAGTTTTGTAAGCCGGATTGATAAAAATGAATGATAACCACCAACACAAATTCATACATGTGAGAATAATCAAATAAATAAAAAAATCAAGAAAAATAATATCCTAAAAAATGAAGGGCTTTGTCAATTTGAAAATAAATGAAAAATTGTGGTTAATATTATTATATTGCATAATATATTCACTACATTATTTAATTGTAAATAGATGAGTAATTTTGCATATTATTATTATTACACATTAAAAAATACACACTAGGCCTTTGTTGCAAATAAATGACTGATTGTGCACGATATACATATACACCATGTTGAATCCAAACAACCAAGCTTTTGTCTATTTTTTAATTTTAATATGGTAGGTTTGCCTTCTTTAACCAAATCTCAACTCATGTACCCCAACCTAGGGGTGTCTCTTATGTAAAATTTTCTCTAACTTGTACTTGGCTTTATCCATTGGGGTAATAAGTATAAGTATCCATGTAATTGTCTAATTTTTATTTATTCTGTAAATTTCCTTTATTTTTGGAAATCTTGGGCTTAGAGGCCATAGTCAAGGGGTATATATTCCATCATAAACACCTTGTAGTTTCACTTGGCCTTGTGTGTTTGGTGTATTGTGCAAATAATGGACAATTTTGTCTAATATATTTTTGAAGTGCTAAATTATGTTTTTGTGGGACAACATTGGGCTTAGCAAGAACCATGATTATTGGTTATCCCTTTTGTCAATGTCACTTAGGGCTTGTAAACCTCCTTGTTTGTTATTGCATATTGTAGTGAGAATGTTAGATATGGTTTTTAACCCAATTTTAATACTATTAGATACAATATTTTACTTTAAATTTGGTAAATCCTTATTTTGGAGAAAAATATGAATAGTTTTCACGCGTCATATCGCTTCCTCAAATTCATCCGAGACTTGCATCTAGAATTGTATATTTTTACACATAACACCTACCGTGTTTGATGCAATTTCCGATCTATTGAGCAATGTGCCATTCTAGCTAGAGCTCTTCGTTATTCACAACTCAACCCAAAAAAAGTATAGAAGGTTTCAAACTCACAAAAAAACTTCCACCACATATGCGGAAATCACACTTATGTAACAAATGAGTGATTTGAAACTGTTAAGTTAGGGAAGTCTATGAAAACTTTGGAGTTTCAAAATATTTTTATAAGTAGTAGATTATGTTCAAGTATATTGAATGTATTTATTCTTGTTTGAAATATACTCACAAATATTTATTTTTGTGTTAAAGCTAACAATCGATCTGTATGTTCTACATAAACTTTGAACATATGTTTGGAAGTTGACTTAATGACTAATTAATGATAATAAAATAGCTATATTATCTTCTTAAATATATACTAGTGATTTAAATGTGCATCATTCGACTTGAAGGCACCACGATTCAACTCTTTAACTTATATGCGAGCTAGATTTTAGAAGCTTTTACTAGTGGAGTAAAGATTGGAAATCAAAATTATCCAATCCACGAAGTGTATAATCTTTATTATCACATAGATCTTTAGTTTAACTTCAACTACTTTGTAATGTGACTTGAGGCATTTAGGCCGAAGTTCTCACTACATTGATGGGGGTTAGTGGGGGGTAAGACAACACTTATGAAAATATTGGCTAGAAATAAAATCATTGGATATATTGAAGGGGATATCAAAATATCTAGATATTCTAAAAGCAAAAAAACTTTTGCTCAAATATGTTATTTTCATAAATTTTCTAGTTTATTCCATTTTCTTTATTCCAGGATCACCTCCATGTGCAAAGAAAAGAATAAGGGAAATATTGGAAAAAGAGTTAAATTATGATATAGAGAATGGAGGGAGGAGTTGAAAAAGATGGGGAGAAAGAGTGGTGGAACTAGTCTATTCCAAATATTATTGTCTTCTAAAGAAAGGAAAACCCCAAGGGTGAGATACCATTGTCCTCGCAACATTATTGTTCTCTATTTTCAACAATGGTACTTTCTCAAAATTCCCTGTACATTATTCGATTTACATTTTTAACCAAATAGATTGCTTTAGATATATCCTTACCTTTATTTTTTGAATATGCTCATGTGGATAAAATTGGATCCAAATCTTTTAGATGGACGTTTTGGGTCAAGCTTCATCGTAACAAATGATGAAATTACAACACAAAAAGAACAATTTATACATAGACATCTCTTTAAAAAGCACAAGAGGTTTAGTCAAGTTTCGGGGTACACTTATAAGTTTGTGGATGATGGATGGTCAAGAGTGGGTGATGTCCATAGACATAAAATCATTCACTTGGGTACATTTCTAGGTCCTAATCACATACGCACATTCATATGATTCCCACACAAGAAAATTACTAATTGACCACTATCTTTGGCCTCTTTGCATTCTTTCTAGTTCCCTTCTTGGTCTTACAAACCCCACTTCCTAGTTTGATTTTCGTTACATGACCTTTTTTGGCTCTGACACTAGCACCCAACTAGGATGCGGTGCCCCGTGATCCCTCATCCCTTATGGGTACCCTGACCTCTTTTTATCTTGCTCAACCCGTTTGGGTCTCTTTTATCTTTTGGGCATCTTGGTTTCCTATGGGTCAACATTTTAGTGGTTAGGTATGAAATTCAAGCAAGGGAGTCATATAAATATAATGTTATGTGATCAAATTAAGGGACCAAGTTCTAAACATCTACTATCATCACATATGTATACATCCAAAGGCATTCCAAGAGCATCAAAACATCCATCTAGATTCATTTAAGGGACAAGGGACTGTCACTTTTTTATACATGCACGGAGGGGAAGTTTCTTTTGTTTCATCCACACATCTACTTACATTGGTACATCTAGCTATGACTCACTATCAAGTTCATCTGTCACAAGAGATTCCTAGGGAATGATCCATAAAAAACACATAGAAATACATGGAGTCTGAGATGTAGTGCAGTGCTTGGTTATAAGTTCACGTTGTTGGGTCACCATCAGGGTCAGTTTGACTCCCCATTTGCATCTTTTCTTTTTTAGGATTTGATGTGTTTTGGGATTTTGCAGGTGAATACTATTTTACAGTTAAATGTGAATTATGTAGACATTCGGTGACATACGATGATAAATAGTGAAGTCTTGCAACACTCTTGCGACACTAAAAATTATTTTATGAGATTTTGAGCATTCACAGGCACCCAAACAGGGTCTCTTGTGCTTAGACACCCCGGTACCACTCTAGGCGCCACTGGTCTAGCTTTTGTTCCGACACTTCTATAATTTTTTGGGTTTGGTTGCGACAATATTCTTTTATGTTTTACCAGTTTTATGTCTTTGTAAACCTTAAGTTTTATTATAACTCAGCTAAATATTCTCTCCTTTCTCTCACACTTAGGGTTTCAATTTATATTTCTTATTTCTTGTTTCATATCTATGCTTTTACTGTTATATCAATGCACATGACTCTGAAATAACATCTAGGGTTTTTACAAATTTAAATATTTGTCAAATAATTTGGTGAACCCATCATATCCAAACACTCTTGGGTATTCATTCCATCATTTATTTAATTTTTTTATGTCTTCTCATCATGAATATTTCTATTCTTGATTTCTTATTAGCCAATCCTGATTATCGAGCTAAAATCATTACCCTCTTAGCTCATACTCATGTTCCTTCTACCACTCATCTAGACATAGTATATTAAACATTCATAGATGCATTTTCTCAAAAAATTAGTTTTCCATATCATATCATTAATGATCTATTTGTTTATGACAATGACCCCCCTCTATACATCATGATTTACATCAATAACGTGGGTGTTAAGTGAACTATAGTCAACAATGGATCCAAGCTCAATCTTTGTACTTATCATTCATTCAAAAAATTGGTATCTCCTATGCTTATGTCCTCATATCATATATTTCTCTCCGTGCATATGATTCTTCTATACTTCCATGCATAGGCACTATTACATTAACTATCACTGTTGGGCCAAAAACCATTCCTACAGTTTTATTTTTCATTGAATTCCAAGTTCAATATAATTTCTTACTTTGTGGGCCATGGATTCATGCCATGCAGGGAAGTGCTTTCTAAAATGCACCATTGTGTTAAAATATTACACGAGGGATTCAAATATACAATCGTTTTTGATCATGATCCATTCAAATATTGCACCCTAGATTCACCGCTTTACCTACTCCAACCTCTACTACTTCTAATGATCCAAAACCCATGGATTCTCTAGACAACTTACCTCCACTCGAAGGAGATATTTGTACATTAGACATTGTCCCATCTTCCTCATCATCACCCCTTCTTCTAATAATGTTATGGTACTTTATCGAGAAGGGACAATTTTGAGGAACCCCCTAAAAAAAACTTATAGAAATCATGGCGAATATACGTGTAACTAGTTTCATGGTTTTGGAAAATATACCTATAACCGAGTTTCATGGTTTTTGTGAATATTCCTATAACCTATTTTTTTCTTTCGGGAGAAAATGGTAAAAATATTTAAAATAGTTAGAAATTGAATGACTAAACTCTTGTAACTAGTTTGGTGAGTACCCTCTATCGAATTTGACTGTAATAAGGCCCAAAAATTTTCATTTCTTTTGCATGCCTTCCCTTTATGCTCAAGTTTCTAGAATGTGTGACACTTGGCCACTCGGAGGAACAAGAAAATGACACGTGGTATCTTTTTATTACTCACTACCACTCTGCCTTGCCTCACCGACACTGCAAACCTGAAACTTTATTGAATTAGTTCATTCCATGGGCTTGGAGTCCAGGGAATACCTTTGACTTGGGGAGGCCCAAAATCCTGCCATGTGTCTATCTCGATGGGCGGGAAGGAAGGATTAATAACTTTAATAATAAGTCAAAAATAACTTATATTTAATAATCAAGGATATGTCGTTGGTTGCTATTAATTTTTTTATGTTAGGTATGTGCAGTAATAAGAATGTGTTTTTTTAACAAGGCCATGATATGGAAAATCCTTCAAAGCTATTGTCTTTTGATAAATAATGAAAAATAGTATGGGGGCCTAATTACTATGTCTAAAATTAAAAATCACATGTATTTAAATTTTACAGGGTCTTGGTGAAATTCTCATTGTTAATCATGACAACAACAACATATCATTCAATAATCGATGATCGAATCGAATAAAGATGCCAAATGGTCATTTTGAATGCACAGTTAGCACCACATACGTGGGAATAGGGATAAAGATGAGTGCCGAGTATGCCTTTGCATGCAACTATGGAAAGCAATAGAATTTAGAAATTCTAAAAACATGCCAAAAACACACGAACCGAAAATCATGCCACTAAAAGAGAAAAATTAGTTTCCAATAGAGAATAATCATGCCTTAAATATAGAAATTTCCATTTTTTGGATGCTTGGATTTTAGAAGATAGACCATAACAGTAAAAATAAGAAAAGATGCTACAAATCTGTAAGTTTTTTTAGGAAACAAATTTGTAGTTCTCTTAAATCACCCCTGGCTAAAAGGCGATGCCACTATTATAACAGATGCTAGTTGTGTTTATATATTCTGGAAGCCATGACCAAGAAACTTTCTTTAAATGAAAACACGGGATGATGATATTTCTAGAAAACACCTTTCTCAAAACAAAAGAACTTTCCCACTACAGCTCAACTAAATAAGAATATCCTTTTCCTCATGAGAAATACACTTTGTCACATTGCATGGGGCATCCTTACAATTTCTTTCCAAGACCAAGCATTGCATCTCCTCCTTCCAAAATCAAGATCAATCTAAAAAAATTATGTCCTCCAAATGGTATCCATCTATAATTGTTGCTACAAGTAACACCCTCTCTTCAGATACAACCAACCTTGGTCTGTAGTGAGGGAAATGGTCTCTATCATATCTTACAGGTAACAACACAAAATACACAGTAGAATAATCTTGAGTGTTATAAATTCTCACACCCAACATAGTTTCATATGAAATAAGAATAAAAAATTGTTTCTAAACACAACAGTTCCATAGAAGAAACAATCTCTCAATCGTGCCACAATCCTCCAAGTCCCCATAGAAGAATTATAAATTTCTATAGTACCATTGCCTGCATTAACTCCAAATCTATTAGCACCTTCTTGAACCAATTTGTACCCCTTGTTGTCATCCATAACCAGAATTCCCAGTGCATAAATATAAAAGTGTCATTCATTAGCTGATAACATTCAAGGAAACTTGAAGGAGGTTCCAGCCTTCAGTGGATTACATACCCTTAAAACGTGACTCGATTCACTCGAATAAAATAAGATTATCCCTTGATGTGAATATTCGAACCGTACCCCATCAAAGCATGATAACCATGATAACAGTCTTATCTTAGCCAATGATGACCACTATCATGATTTACAAGTATTAATGGATGTTTGTTCCTTGTTTCGTTGTAACACCATAAGAATCTGGTGGAAGACATGAGTGCTTTCCCTACCTTAGAAACTAGAGATAACTTAATTATGGATTCTAACGGAAGCCAAAGAAATACATTTTTCCAAACATTTTGAGACAATGAATGATCCCACAGAACACAATTTCCATGTTTCTCCTCATTCTTTGACATTAAATCATCATCCATTTCTAGGATTTCTCTTTTTCCTTGTCTCGATGATAGCTGAAAAGAAAAGAAAAAGTAAATTCAGTGGTGATTGATGATGTTAAAGGGAAACACGTAGCAAACACACGATACGAGCATGGGGTTCAAGGGTTTTAGGTTAAATGTCCAAGAAGGTTTTCAATGCTTACATTGGAAATAACCTAGAATGAAGAACAAATTCCAGTGTTTCAAAAAGGAGAAGACAAATCAAAAGGCGCGACATTGTAGCAATGCTAGAGTATCCACAAGAACAAGTGCTTTGACAAGGAAAAATATATTTTTTGAAACATAAACAAGATTATCTCATACATTTGTTGAGATCTAGAAACAAGAGCATCCAGTTCCACAAGAGTATCTCATATATTTGTTGAAACATAAACATTACATTACATAAACATTACATATTACATATCATAACATAGGCATACCAAAAAATTTATAATCCCTTATCCCATAACTATATTATAACATAAATATTACATAGCATAATAGATTTCTTAGTTCTAGTGTCACTTTCCTAACTTCATTAGTATCGACCTTATTTGCCAAAGTGTCATCTAGGGTTAGTATCAAGACACATTCTTTTTCAACATTAGCTTTGTAGGTGTATGTTAAGTCTTTCCATGTTTTAATCACTTTAAAGGATCAATGCAGACTTGCAAGGATGGAAGACACCATTTCAAATTGATTTTCCATCTGAGGGGTCACCATTGGGGATCAATTGCCATAAATTTCCATATCCACATCATTTATAGTAGTATGTGGAGAATCCATAGGTTCCGGGTCCGAGGATTCTAGATAAACAATAGAGAGTTCTAGTAATACTTTGGGAATCAGTTACTCAGACATGGAATCTAGTTGGAGCTCTGCAGAAGAAGTTCCAAGAGAATGAGGGGAACAATGGTAGCAGTCGACTGTCCAGTAGAGAGGGGGTGGAAGCACCATCAAGAGGAGAACTAGAAATAGAGAGGGAAAAATATTTCCCAACAGTAACCTCGTCTGAGTCTATATCAAAACTAGAAGAAACCACAACGTATTTATGGCTTGATAGTGATTTGATGCACTCAATCTGGTCCCCCATGATTTTGAAAAAGAAAGAAAGTTTTGGAAAAAAACCATGGGCCTTGAATTTATAATTTCAAGTGATTTCTTCAACTGGACCTTTACACGTGTCAACCAAACTGGGTATGAATTGATAGTTAATATTAAATTCAAATCGTGGTGAAAATTTTGCATTGAAACCAACGTCACTATCCCACATGCCTCTGTCTACCTTTTAAATGTCCTTTTATCATGATAGTGATTTCAATGAGCAATTATCAATAGCCTCAGCCCTCGACCTGATTTTTATATGAAAAAATTAATTACAATTTACCTATTCATGAAACATTTACCTAAAGTGTGCCGTCAAGCCAAAGATTTAATCAGTAACCTCGCAGTTAATAAATTTCTTATCAATTTTAATTCTTGGTGACGTTATATTTTCTAGCATGAAGGTTCGAAATGATATATTTAATAAATATGGAAAAGACTTATTTCATAAAAGTGGCATATTTAATAAATATGGAAAAGGCTTATTTCATAAAAGCAACATATTTAATAAATATGTATATTCAAAAGTTACTAAGATTTATGAAAATGCACTTTCTTGAAAAATATTATAATATATTTAAACGACCATCATTGCATTCAGTGATCAAATTTGAAGGGCTCCCCATACTTTAATTTGATGGCTAGGTTAAGCTTTACCCGTCATAAATGAGATATTAGAAAACACATTACCCTTCAACAGAAAAAAATGAAAATGTTAATTTTCTTTCAATATATATTTGATTAATTTGAATAACATAAATATGATTTTTTTGAAATTATGAAATATATAACATCTAAAAATAGTTTTGCAAAAACTATATTTCATCAATAATGACATCAACAATTTTGAATTCTATTTGAAAACAACATTTTCATTGGTTATTTAGATTCAAATAGTAAATAATATTAAACAACATTTCATTTAATTCATATTCATTTTCTTTAGAAAGAATTTCTTTGATCTATTCTTATCTTAAATCTATGGATATTTGGTTTTATATTTTGAAAATTGAACTTGTGTTATATATATATATATATGTAATTTTAAAATGCTTTTGACCAGAGATATGAAACAGGGGGTTACGGGACCCCACCCATACAATATAAAATGAAGGTACGAAAAACTAAAAGACAAAAAAATCCATGTACAAATATCGAGGACCCACCGAGAAGAGAACAAGATCTAGAGACTAGAAGGACCAACCAAAAGCCAAGGTGAGCCTAGAAAGAAAAACTGAAATGACCAAAAGAGAAAAGGAAACATGCCAATGGAAATTGACATTAGCGAACAAGAGATTTCCCTATAGGGAATGTTATGTCACTACTACCCTCCCAAAGATGACCCCGACTCGAGCTACTCCACCTGTTGTGCCACAAGTGCATCGTGAAGCTTTGCCAAATAGGAGACAAAGTCTCGCTTTGACATGATCCCACAATTCATTGAGGTTGTTAATGGTAGAGTGCAAAGGGAAGCATGCTTTAGATATATCCAGGGGGTAGAAGGTGAGGATCCGAGCGGCCGTGTACGAGAATGGTATCCACATTTTTACATAATGGAGTAAATCTTTGTATTTTTCATCGAGCCATTGAATCCCCCTCCCTGGACCAATCACCATTTCAACCACTTCCTCAACCCATATTAAGGGATCCAGAAGTCAAAAATTAACCAGTTCTTCATACGCACCGCCTCGTGAACTAGATATATGAGGCCTTCGATGAAAATCTTGACATCAATAGGAACAAGGTGGATGAGAATAAATAAGGAAACAAATACAACCGCAATGTCTAAATTGGCTCGCACCTGACGCAAGTCATGCATGAAGGACTCACCCAGAATGTTCTCAATGGCTTCAACTTCTCGAGTTGAGGAGTAGCGAAAACATCCGAGATACGTCTGTGAGAAATGGCCAAGGATAGGGCCATATCCAACCACTCACCACAAAGCGAGATGAATGGAAAACCTAGGAACACAATTAAAAACAAGTCAAACAAGCGAAGGAGAGAGGTAGAGTAGATTGAGCCAATGGAAGGTTTAATAAACTTGTGTAAATTATTTATATATGTATAATATATATATTATATATATTATTTAATATATATCATATAATATATATATATATATATATATATATATATATATATATATATATATATTGGAATTTGGGATGGTCTCGAAATCATCTTAAATACGGAAGGGCCTTAAATATATGTTGTTGCCAATATTTTTGAGCATGTGAAGGGCCTTGTTTTTTATTATGGGTCGATTTTTTCATTTTCATATTTTTTGTCGATGATCACATATGGATTCCCCTCGTGTTCCCTTGTTGTCTTTATTTTGTAATAAAAGGGAAATGGCTTTCAGGTCGTCTATATTCGATAATTGTTTGCGGTGGATCTTCAAAATTGGTAATGGTAGTGATTTGGAGGCAATTAAATTGGTTTTGGGGAAAAATATCTGTTTGAGGATGGATGGTGTAGGGTTAATAACAGTGTGGCCTCATTTTTGTGGAAAATCTTCTGATAATTGAGCCATCAAATCCTAATGCAGTCAACCTTGCTCTTCGCTAGGTTCGGTCATCTTTCTATGGAAATTTGGTTGCAGAAGTGCAAAAGTGTAATGTTTCTTTCTGGGTAGCGGGGGAAGAGGTGAAGCTCTAGGGTGGCGTGGATTTGAGCATCTTAAGGGAACTGGAACGTCACTATGAAGAGATGATGGCCTTCACAAAGAAGCTAGTGGTGTTTAGCCGTGACAAGAATGCTAGAAGGATGCACTTCAAACTCCCTAATTTGGCTGCCCTCAATTCTCCCATCGAGCTAGTGCCACTTTGGTGGATGGAAATCCGTGAAACTGCAGGGGAAGCTTATAATCATCTTTGGCGTGGTTGGGCCAATGAAGTTGTTAGGCAAAAACTTTGAGGAGGGTGTGGTTGAGAGGTAGGGATCTCCAGTTGTAATTTTGTTTGTGTCTTCTGATTCAAGGGATTAATCCTCGATCTAAATATATGTTGTAATGTCTATAGTATAGTATAGCTATAGTCTTCCTTCCTTCTGGATGGCTTTTTCTCGATATACCTAGCAGTCATGATTGATGAAGTTTTTTGCATCTTCATGTTGTATTTGAGGTTTAACCTCTCTCTTTTGTAAAGGGAATGGGACCCTTCAACCCACTTTAACAATAAAAAAATAATGTAATTAAGTTATATTAATGCATCTACGTGGCATGGGAGAAATCGGGGTGATAGCTTTTTAATTTATTGAAAAATTTAAATTAATTTAAGAAAGAAATAATCTAATTTAAGAAATCAATAATGTAAACACTATATAAATGTGAAAACACTATATATATATATATATATATATGTATTAAATATATTTATATATATATATGTTTAAATGTTTTTTTGACCGAGCTATGAATCGAGGGTTAAGGGACCTCACCCTTATAACTATACTCCAAACAAAAATTGAACATAAACTAATGATCCAACAACACAAGGCCCCACTTAATGGTCCACACAGAGAAGAAGGAAACACCATTTGAACAAATAGAAGTGGCTTCAAGACAACAAATACACATGGCCACAGAACCAAAAAAACAAGATAGAAAATAGTATTAATCCTCATCTGAAATAACTTTGCTCGCCATGGAAACGCCCAACCACCACCGTTAAAAATGTCACCTCCCACCTGCTTGGCCTTACCTAGCATAAAATAAGACCTCATTGGTAGTATCCCAAAACTCATTGAGGTGGTCAATGGCCGAGTCGATAGGTGAGTGAGCATCGGTGAGATCTAGAGGAGGAAATTTTCTAGGTCCGGACCACCATGCCGAAAAGAACGTGAACAACTTCTACGTAAAGCGGTAACTCCCCATACTAGTTATCGACCCAATCGAATCCTCCCGCACCTAGTGCCATTCGCTTGAGTGTCTACCTCTTCCACCTAGAGAAGAGGGTTTGGGACATAGAACCTGTCTATTTATTTACATAAACTAACTTGATGGACAAGGTAAATAAAGAACTCCGTGACAACCATGATATCCACCTTGACCGGATGGAGCAAGAGGTAATTAGAAATGAATGCCGCAAAAATTTTTAGAGTTGACTATGGCCCTGTGAGAGTCCTGCGCATATAGGAATCTCCTATCACACACTCAATGGCCTCGACCTCGAGCACAAAATCATAGCGAAACACCTCTTGAATGTGCCTACAGGAAATGGCTGAAGTAAAGGCCATTTCCCTTCTCTCCCATGCAAAGAAATGAAAGGAAATCCCCAAAAAAATTCTTTCGCCAACCCAAAAACATGAACAAACAAAGGTAGGGAGAGATCCTTATTAGAAATTAATTCAACTCTCGGGCCATCGATTTCCTCATTAGCTAGATGATTGGTCCAATTCTAATGTCCATGACCAACAATGAACAATTAATCCCATACTTGAAATTATAATTCATCCCACCTAAATTATTCCACATGGCATGGGAAAAAGCATGGGTATATTATTTAAAATGTTTCAATGGCCCCCAAAAATTTCAATGGTCAAGTCATTAAATGCAAACACCTGTCACCATGCGGACCCAAAAATTTATTATTGAATCGGTTCATTCTATGGGCTTGGAGTCCAGGGAATGCCTTTACCTCGAGGAGGCCTAAATCCTACCACATGGCCAGCTGATAAGTGACAATTGTCATCCAATGAATGGAATTTGATTAATGACTAAATTTGATGTCTACAAAGTACAGTGAAATACCTAATCGTTTATAGTGATGTTGATAATTGAAATTCTATTTTTGGAAGGCATACTACAACAGAAGGTAGAATAGATTCATAGAAGTTGCAGACCATGTAAAACTCAAAATTTTCATATTTCCGAGTAAGTTTCATCCTGCATTTGAGTCTTGATTCTTTAAATATTATCTTTTTATAAGTAGCACTATATAAACCTTCGCTTTCAAATATTTCAATATAAAGGTTGAGAAATTAGGGTTAAGGGTTTAAAAATCCAAAATTCCAAGCATGTCTACTTCCACAGGATCCCAAAGTAAAAGTAAAACCCAAATCCCATACGCAAAACTGCTTAAAACTAAAACCCCTGGTTTTACTAATAAATATCATGATATTTATGATCTTGTAATTGACACAAGAGCTTCACACTTAGATACATGTCTGAGACAAAGATGAGGGAAAGTAGAAGTTTGGACCAATCAGGTAGACATAAATCTTTCGGTTGGATAACATGGGCATCTGGATTGGGACACATGTTGTTCTACAAGGTTTTCCCCTGCCCTGAATTTGTCGATATATATGCCCAAAATTACAATGAGAAAAAAAAAGTAATTGTTGTAAAGGGAAACAGACAAGAAATTTTGTACATTATAAAGGTAAATCTTGGCAGTGCATTGGGGTTTGAAAGCAAATATTTAGGAACTGTCCACATAAACCTAGAAAAAATGCTAGCAATTATCATGCCACAAATAAAAAATACAGAGATGCATTTTTACAAAAATTAACATTTGATGCAGAGGTACCAAAAGGGAAGGCTCTATATGCAATTAACATATTTAAACGTGGGTCAAGGATACCATTTATATGCTAGTATTTTTCCTTGGCTTTGATAGCAATGAGATAGTGGATGAAACCCTCCTGGAAATGGTATACAATATCCATTTCGTTAATCCACCTTGTCAATATAGATTTGTTGGGTACATTACAAAATCTATGCATAAACAATTATTAACAATCAAAGAAGGATTTGACACTAAGACATTTAGGTTCACTACCTACTTGTGCTATTTAATTCTATGGTGGTTTGCTGGATGGTTTGGAAAAATAAACTTGAAGAATTTACAAAAGTACAATGCCTAGATTTCCTGTGAAATGTAGAGATTGCATTCATCCGGGATTAAAAATACAGCTTAGCGTATCGGTACTTCATGAAGGATTATATTTTGCTAAGTTTTTATGGATCAAGAGTAAAACCTTACAAATTGCCAATACATGTGACAAAGAGAGTTTTTTCCTTGGAATATATATGGCAAATGGAAATCACATATAATCTCTATTTTGTTTCTCAAAGAAAAAATAAGAGCATATTTCCTTCCTTACGGTTATCATGTGGAGGGTTTACATTTGAAAAAAATCATTTTATGTGGCACATGAAATCTTACACATTTTTAATTTTGATGTTGACTCTCACTTTGGGTGTATGACCCATGTGAGGTGATTAAAGTAAGGGTAGTGACGAAAAGAACTCGCCACTTAAATTCAACATGAAAGCAAACCCTTGCTAGAAAAATCTAAAAACAAGAACTCTTGGGATGATGTACAAATAACAATAAATTAAATTTTTGTTGGGTAAGGAATTAGTTCTCAAGAGTTATCAAAATAAAATTTTGGATTTCCCGAGCCTCCACAAAAAGGAAGAGGATTTTCAATTTGCAAAACCTGATAAAAATTCCTCTAAAAACATGCCAAAGGCGTTACAAAAAATAATTGTAAGATAGAAATTGGACAAGGTCTAAAATTACTTCCTTTTGGTCTATGAGGCTGAACCTAGGCCATCCAAAATCTATAGAAGACTATGATTATATTCCACTCGAATGAAAATTTTAGCAAATTATGGAATAAAGAGCATCCTTGAGAGGAAAGTAATGATGATGACAATTCCTTTGAGGAATTACACAGTTCCCCTAGCAATAACACGTATAAACCAAGTCTCGATGAAGGTTTGAAAGAAAGATATACTGCAGGAGTAGTTATTGTTGAAAAGTTGGGTTTTACTGGTGCTAGTTTGGGTTTAAGAGGACAAGGCATTTGGCTTCCACCAGAGGTACAATCTATAAAACATTTCAACAGGTCAGGCCTTAGAGCTTCACCTTCAGAGAAAGGACCACTACATACTGCAAAATCTATAAGTTTTAATCTAGTGCAATTTACTTTAGAGTCAAATCCTCAAAGAAAAAGTTTAGCCACGTGTTGAAAATCCTAGAGGAGAAGTTAGCCATGAATCTATTGCTATTGCAAAGGTTGGCGGTTCTAGTGATGATGGTAGTAGTCAACAGAGTGTTGGAAACTTAAAGAGGGAAATAGAAATAGTTGAAGTTGCTAGGGATTCTATCCAACAAGGAAGTGAGAAGAGGCAAAAGATAGAGGCATACATAAAGTACAATTACTCTTGGCTCAAGGAAACTATTTATAGAAGGCGGTGCCACTACCACCCCTAAAAACTTCCATTCCATAGGGAAATTATCCCCAAACTTCAATTACTCCTTCTCCATTCAAGGTGGAATAGTTCACTCCTACAAACACCTCAAGTTTTGATTACCGAGTTGAGTTTTCCAATAAATCAGAAAGAGATAAAAGAAACAAGAAGAAAATTCTACAGGCTACTAGAACTTCAGATCCAGCCACAATGAGGGTATTGCCTACATATAACCCAGACACAGATACCCTGGAATACATGTATGTTATGCCCAAAGTTGTAAAACCAGAGAATGAAATGCTTCCTAACTACGATGTGACCTCCCTTCAAATGGATCTTAAGGAAATGAAACCTTCTAACAAAATTAATGTATCAAAAAGGAACAATGATGTGGTTTACACAACATTACTAAAGGCAGAGAGGGAGAAAAATAAGTTGAATAATAAGATTCAAAAGTTAGAGGTAGACCTGGCAAATGAGAAAGCAACAGTTAATAAGACAGTGAGTTGGAGAGGAAGATAAAATCATCTACCTCTATGACTGTAGTTGCTTTGAATGAATAGGCACATGTAGAACTAGAATATGTGAAGAAAAAGTTACAGAAACAATGAGTAAGAATAATAGATTACAAAAACATTGGGAGAATTGAAAGAGGTTGTGAAGGAAGAGAAAGAAAAGGTCAAAAAATGGGAACAGAGCCTAGATGCTGAGAAAAACAAAATGAAATATTGCAATAGGAATTGGTGAAAGAAAAAAAGGAAATAGAGTCTTCCAACATCAAACTATCTAGATTTCAATAGAGCCTAGATGATGAGAAAAAAAAAAATGAAATATTGCAATAGGAATTGGTGAAAGCAAAAAAGGAAATAGAGTCTTCCAACATCAAACTATCTGGATTTCATAAAAAGGCATTGATTAATATGACAAATAATGTTTGGGGAAAATATAAAAAAAAATGATTATTTGATTAGATTGTTTGAATTCATGATTGTTCTATAGAGAATATCTGATAAACTTCACGAATATGTAATAGATAGCAGAAAATTGATGGCTTTAAGAGAGGATACAAAAATAAAATTTTGGAAGCTATCTATAAATTTAGTGACATAGAATTGGCATCCAAAGGAATTCAGAACTGGTTTGATGCCTTAATAAAGGTATCATCTATCATTCAAGTTTGTGATGTTGGGAAAAGCACATGAATTATTGAATAAGTGTCAAAGAATGTTACAAGATTTGCATGGAAAGGTACATGAGTTCACAAAGCTTGGTTTTCCAATGCCTTTTGACAATACACACCAATTCATTAAGAAGGATGCATTCCAGAAGAAGATGAAAGAAAAATGACTCAAGAGAAGGACTGAATTCCTGAGAAGCTAGATGAGAAAAACTTTTTTGACTCTGTTAAACCATTGATAACCTTTTCAATAAGTTTGCATTCAACAATAAAGGAAAGCTCCACTATCAGTTATGAATTGCTAACAAAGTTACATGTCAGTCACTCTGATTTACAACAAATTGCAATTCTAACAGATGAAGAGTGGAGTATGTTACAAAAGATGATATAATTTTTTGAAGTTGTGGAGCTTGATTCCAAGTTGAAGTGGTAATTTGGTTTTGTTGTTTCTATTATTTTAGAGGAAGTCATGGTCATGGATAAAAAGAGTAAATTGTCTTATTAATAGACTAGAGTTATCTTTATGTTTATTGTATTAATAAATGTGTGATATTTAGGTTGTTTATGGTTAAAGAGATTTTTACAAAGAGGTGCACAAGTTAAATGTATATGTGCATGGATTTACTCTTTAGTGTCTTTAGATCCATTTTGAAAATTGTTCCATTTTTTGCAATGAAAATCTTCAATTTTTTCATACAAGGCATGTCTCAAGCAAGTTGAATAAGGAATGGTGTTATTTTTGAGTTTTCATTTCAGTAATGATTCAAGCAAAACCACTTATTCTATCTTATATTTAAGAACCACAATTCTTATATGCCTAAAGTATATAATAATGTAAATGCATTGTGATTTAATAGCCAACTAGCCACGATGTATGCTTTCTATAAAAGAGATCACCAACATTGTATGTGAAATATATTAAATACTCATTAAAACATGACTTTGTAATGTTTATGCAATCAAAATGGAAATGGAATCAATATGATTACCTTTAGGCACATGTTTGGGGTGAGTGCTAATCCTTGTTTGAGATTCAGAACAATGTACTGAATATTTGAATCTATTAATTATTATATGAACATCTATATCATGGGATATCCACCTGTAGACACTAAAATTAGGTCACACTCCCCTTTCATACCTCAACCAATAAGCACCCTTTATTACATTTACCTAGCCATGACCCCCTTCACCCCATTAATATTAATTTAATTACTCTAATTAAATTAATTTATTATCCTCACTATATTTATTATTTAAATATCTTATTTAAATAATATCCACACATATAGTTCACCTAGACACCTCACCAAGCCAACTCAACCTAAGACCTATTCTTAGCAAGTTGTCATAACTAACTAAGACTTACCCAAACCCTAAAAATCAATGCCTACATTCCCTCTAACCACATTCCCACATGCTCACAAGAAGCTCCCAGTCTAATCCATCGGATAATGACACAAAATTCAAGAAAATCGGGAGGATCTCCTAGTTTAGTAAACCTAGAAAATCCTGCCTTGACCAACGTCGGTTACCCATAACCATTGCCGCTTAATCCAGGACCACCGTCTTTACCCCTTTTAACCCCTAAACTACCTTATTCTCAAGGTTGGAAAACATTGGGGGAAGGTTGATGAGCAAGAACACATCTCAGAGAGATAACACATCTTCAGAGAGAATTCCAGTGAAAACCCGCATACAAGGAAGGAGATTGAGCATCTTCTCTACACAGCCATCCCATCCATGATCTGATCCATCCAAGCAAAGAGTAGTGTACATGTAGTCCATACAAAATATTTTATTCAGTTGGTGATCACTTGCAGCCTTCAAAACCCTCATCAGCACCTTCATCCCTCACACACCGGCATTCAGGACTAGAATCCAAGTAAGTATAACATCATAATTTCTTGGTTTATTTCATTTTATCATTATTTTATCATATATTGTCTACTTTTCCCCCTATTGACCTTCTCCAATGCTTTCACCTCCATATACCCATTAAAACCTCACCAAATCCTACTCCAATCACCCAATATTTCACCCCAACTCACCAAATTCCTTTGTGCAATCACAAAGGAGACCACATGCTTATTCTCGTGATATCTCTAGATCTCACAAGAATCGCACCGGTTACACCTAACCACCATCACCACCCCCGACCAAAACTAGTCTCTGTATTTACCGACACAACCTAGAACAAATACCTATCCACCTAATTTAATCTCACCCTCATTCACTTGTGATCTACCCGAGACCTCTATCAAACTTGTAGAACCCGAACCAATCATTTGACCTTTGATTCTATTCTATCTTATCCTATCGATTAGATCTATTTATTATTGTGTTTTTAAGTGAGATACCTAAATCATTTTAAATAACAATAGGATTTACTTTGTTTACAACATTAAATTATTTAAAACAATGGACTAACAACCATTTATGAAGTATCATACTTACCGGATCTAGCATACGCTAGGTAGTTCACTGCCCATATTGTTTAATTCCTTCTGGTGGTCTTGTTTTCATTACAGGTAGTTCCTCCTAGCCAAAAAGCTCTCACAATCAGTTGTGGATCTAGAAGTCATATGCGCGCAACAACCCATCAACCAACATTTAAAGAGGTATTCCTCCTACGCCTGTTACCCTATCGGTTTGTCAACACTTGAAAGAGATGATCTAAGAATCAGTGAAACATTTTGGCATGCCCTGGCCGGACCCATCTCGAGGTTCCTTGAATTTCATTCATTCCTGGGAAAAAATTGTGTGTTTGTTTCCCTTCTGAAAAGTGTACACACTAATTTTCTTCCCTGGTAATCCACCTTTTCTTTCTATTTGCTCTAAAGGAAACTTTTCTTTTGGTGTAATTAAAAAGAACCATTTCTTCATGTTTTCTACATTGTAGTGAAAGAGCATCCCTCTTCCTCTTCATCTTATTGTGTCATCCAATTTCACATTTTCAATTTGGGTTTAAAAATAAGTGCATTCCATTCTGATTTATTGCATTAGCTCACATTAATTGAGGGCAACCTATACACTGGAAGTCATGCCCAGCTGATGGTTGACAAACGAATCGTAGAAAAGCACTTCTATCATTATCTCTTTCTCTGAGTCTTACCAAACCTCACAAAAATTCAAAATACATAGATTCATAAACAACATCCTACCTGAAGAAGTTGTAGGTGATCACACGATCATGGCATAGTAGGCACTCAGCTCACTGCTCTGTCGAGTCATACTTCAGAGTGAAGCCCGCCTCCACCATAACATACCTAAAACCTCACCTTTTAGATCTCCTTCTTTGTAGGAATCCATCCTCACCAAAAACTCTATTTCAAAATTCATGTGTCAATCCCCCAATAGCATAAGCTAAAAAAACATAATAGAAAAGACACTCCTAGGATCGCATTTTCTTAGTGTTTTTGCTTGGCTTGCATTTTGAGGTGAGAGATCACGTTCGTCACTTTTTTTGTTCATCCTTACACGCTCCTCATCACAGCTAGTGTATTTCGGCTTCACCTGAGTGTGCCTGGGCCATATCATCATCATTATCAGAATTATGGGTCTAATTCTACATCATATTTTAATTCAAAACCACTATCTTTCATCATCAAGCTTTCAATTTCATAAGTAACCGTTGTCGGTTACCTTTGATCGCCATTGGTTATACCTAACTAGCTTTCCTGGTCCTTTTGCTAACCTACTCAAAAGGACATTTTACTTCACTTTCTTCCACTTTTCACATTCCCTGTCACTATCATTATTCCCATTGGCGTTTCAAACATCTTTAGATTTGGCATACCTGTCAGATTTTACCTTCTGACTTGCCATTTACTCACTGTCATTTTCTATAGTAACCAACAACAGTTACCCTTGACCAAAGATCGATTTTCCCTAACTGACATCGGTTATCCTATTTCACATTCCAGCCACCATTTGGTACTTAATCCACTTTTTATCACCAGATTCACCTGTTCCTATTGTTCTTTGTGTCATTTACAGAGAAGCAGCCCTACCTGATCAGTATTGGTTCACATGGTGCTGACCCGAAGACAAGAAAGCACACTCATATTTCATGCTAGTTTTCAACCACTCCCACCTATCCCTTCACCACCTTCCATTTTATCACCAGCCATGGATCCCATCTAGCCTATTACTATCGCTACTGGAGATGAGGAGTTCACACGAATCCTTGACCAAAACCCTGCCACCTTGTATTTTTACCTTTCCCACTCATCCACTCGAGATACCTTGGGTCAGTTGATATACGACATGCCCGTATCTATCCCTCCGACTCTTGTACCCACTTCTGCATCGGCCCCATCTGGCTCTGTGCTTCTCACATCCACCTTACCCCCAGTTGTTTCGCAGTTAGGTCCTATACCTGCTATGACTGCCACATCTGTTACCTCCGTGGCCCTCGTTACATCCACCGTACCCTTGATAACTACCCCAAACACAACCTTATCTACCCCTAATGTCTCACACATACCTATAGCTACATTACCACCTCCATTGTCAGTGACCCCTACCCCATTTTAGAATGTGGTTCTTTCCATTCCACAATCATTAGCCCCTATTTCCACTAGGGTTACCATGACCCTTCCACCCCCATATACATACTACCAACAACCTCCTATTTCATCCATTATTCATTCCGAGTACGTACCCCCTATTTCACTACCCTCTTCTCCACCACACTACATGGAAGCCCCATACACTGGAGTGCCACCCTTGTTATATGCCCAAAACCAAACCTCTCACGCTACAAGAGGCATTCAATCATCACAACCCACCAATGACCTAATTAAAATGATGTTAGACAAGATGCAAACATTGGAGGCATCGGTTTCTGGCTCCCGCAACACTCTCACCCGACAAGATTTGCAATGAGCCTATTCACCCATCCATTCCTATCCATTCATACCTTGTGCATTGGGAAATGCCTAAATTCAATCATTTCAATAGCAAAGAAGACCCACAACAACATTTGTAGTCGTTCAAACATGGGTGTTATCTGATCACTCATGATGATGCCTTGCTTTTGAGAACCTTTCCCATGTCCCTCACTAGACCTGTATTAGATTGGTATAGTGGGTTACCTAAAAACTCTATATTCTCATTCAATCAGGTAGCCCAAGCCTTCTTGGATCATTTCTCTATCAATATCATCAAGAAGGTTACCATGACCGATCTATATTCCACACGTTAGTATGAGGACAAATCTATCATAGATTTTATCGCTCATTAGCGCAGCCTGATCAATCAACTTACCTTCCAACTGCCACAAACAGAACTCATCGAGCTCTTCACACGGGCTTGCACTAGACATATCTCCCCAACCTTGTAGGTCCAAACCTTCAACATTTGATGAGGAATTCACTATGGCACGAAAGTTAGAGATTCGGGCCATCAAAGAGAAGAAAATCCAGTTACACAATAAGAATTCAGCATTCAAGTCGAATGATACCTCTTCTTCTTCCAAACCACAAACCAATTATTCAAAATCCAAGGGCACCGCTAATGTAGTGGTACTCAAGGTAGGCCCAGCTCATCCGTCAAATCAGGCTACCCCATCATCTAATCTCTCACATGTCTAGACTGTTTGATTCGGATGAGAACAACGAAAATATACCCCAATTGGGGGAGCCTTACTCTTCCGTCTTAGAAAAGCTTATTAAAGATGGAGCCATCACCCTTCCACCTATAAAACCAAACACTATTTTTGACCATGTTTGCCCCATGCCCGCATGGTATAAAGAACATGATTTCGTAACTATCATCGAGTAAAGGGTCATAGTGACGGAAATTACATCACTTTTAAAAATATTGTCCAAGAAATGCTCGAGAAAGGTGAGTTAATTGTGGATAATCCCAATGCCACCACCAACCAAAATCTCCAAATATTAAAAAAACCATTTCCCAACCATGACCCTTCATCCAATCAAACCGATGAGACATCAACTCATGAAATCCATACCCGCGAGGTTCACACTATCTTTAACGGTACCTGCACCTCCCAATTACCCCATATTCCTTCGATAGAGGAGGTCCTAGCCCGAAATTCTCCTTCCACATTGGAACCAACCTCACCTGTTCCTTCACCAATAGAGGAACACATTTCATTTCCTTCATCACCTACAAAGGGGTCTTCCACTAACATTGAGCCCATCTCACCCCTAGCTTCACCACTTAGAGAACCTTTACCTATAGTACCTCCTCCACCCATGAGGAGATCCCATTATCTCCTCCACCCACGAGAAGAACCCATTGCCTCCTCCACTCACAAAGGCATGCCCATCTATTCCTCCACTTATAGAGGAGCTCCCATCATCCCCTCCACCTATCATCAACCTAGTTGAGATACCTTTTCCTCTTGGCGAGCATTCTCCATCAGCTACCTAGAATCCCGCCGACCTAATTTCGGCTCTATTACCCACGGAAGCTAAAGCTAGACAATTCCCCATCTCTAAGACACATTTAACGGGAATTTCCATTAGGTACTCACCAACTCCACCTACAGATGTGTTGTTCTCACGTTTGGCCAATCATTTAGATTATGTGGATAGGGCTTTACTATGGGGACGCCTCTTACTCCCTGTATCAACACAAATGTAGATATCCCTTGCTGATACCTCCACTATCTACCCAAATGCATTTCGACCAATCAAACTAAACACAACCACCTCTATCACAACACCTTCCATGATATCTGTTAGAACTAAAACCACACCCTTACCCATAACCCAACCTACATCTAAACCCAAACCCACACCTACAACATTTGCCTCAACTAAACCTATTACCACTTTACGGGTCACCTCAACCACCAGCCTCACGCATCCACCTATTAAACTGAATTTAGCTACATCCTCCAACGTCAATACCACACCTAATTCGACACCCAAACCAAAGAAATAAACCCATTGACCTCATACCCCGACCACACCAATCACACCAGCACTTGTCCCATCTGTCTTAAGACCTCAGCTGCCCAAATGTTCAAGCAACCTTCACCCATCTATAAACCAATAACACAAAACCCATTCCTTCCTCACAAACCTCTAACCTACCTAGGCACACAACATGACTTACACCCACACTGCGCAGTCTCTTTACCACCAATACCTTCAATACCCTCAGCTATTGCTTCACTACCCACTACACTTCAGTCATTGTCCCTCACACCCCAAGTACGACCCACGTCATCTACCTTCACAGCACCCCCGTTATCCCCATGGGTAACTCACCCTCTTCCTCTTTCTTTTCCTTCTAGACCTCGTACACCCACATCACCTTTACCCAAGAAGGTGCAACCCAAAAACAAAACCTCACTACCCCACAATAAGGTAGTCAAAACAACCACACACCCTCCTACCCATCCATCTATTGTACCCCTACCCAAACAAACACGACCGATACCTAAAACCACACCAAAACCTAAAACCGTAACTCACCTGTTCCTACTCTTCCAAAAATATTTCCTTGACAATCAACCACACCTACACCCAAACCCATGTTCACTTCCCATTGTGATCCACTAGCAGGGTCCTATGCCAAAATTTTAACCAACCTCCTCAAGACCTCTATTATCACATTACCGCCACTCCGACCTTATGACCCCCTCAAACCCAAGCCAAAAGGGTTTGATGATACTAAAATTTGCACATACCATCGTGTGCCAAGGAATGATGTGGAGAACTACAAGGCCTTGAAAACCATCCTTATCTAATTGTGTCCACCAGAAACCAACTTTGATGACGATGACCTTCTTGATGAGGATCCTGTTTCACCGACACCCATTCCCACACTACCCACTCAACAACCACAACCTCCACCCTCACCACTCTTAGAGCCACCCTCAAGATTTGAAATTAACATGGTTTACATCATAGAACTTGCCACACCACCACCCCAATGTCGTTGCGTCAACTCACCTCACAAGGATTTTCTCCTTCAGTAGGGTTTTTCCCTTCATGTCGTTATACCACTCATCCTACACATTTTCCATTTGCTAACTCCTTAAATCAACATGATACACGTCACTACACGTGCACGTAAGGGAAAAGAAGGGAAAGAAAAGGCAAATCGACCCACCAACCAATCCTATACCCAACATACCATCTCGCACATATACCTAAAATAACCATCCATGGCCCCATGTACCCCATCTCTAATGGCATAAAACATCGCACCATGCTCAAACATTTACATCGTATCCCTCAAAATGTCCTTACATGACCTCATCCAAACCTTGGAATCCCATCGTCAAGCTCTCATGGAGGTTATTCAATCTATTGAGGTTTTACCCAATGACCCTACACCCGTAGCCTCCATTATCACACCCCGTCATGTAGCCTATCTCACCAAATAACCACCTTCATCCTCACGCCACTTGTTCACCAAGTGGCATCCCTTAGCTTCTCAGAGGAGGAGATCATGCCACACCAAAACAATGACCTGCACTGCAGACCTATTCATCTCTGTCCACATTGATGACATATGGGTACGCCATGTGATGATTGATGGAGGCGCTAGCATTAACATCCTTTCATCCCACACATTTTCTCAAATGTGCATACTTGAAAATTACATGCATAAACATCTAGTCATGTTGCGTTCATTCAATGACGCTATCACCTCCACACTAGGCACCGTCATCGTCATCCTCCATGTTCGCGTGGGACTCCCGCACTGCTCCATAATTTTTTAAATATTGAGGGGAATTCCAATATAACTTGTTACTTGGTAGACCCTAGATCCATGTCATGAGTCGCATTCCTTCCACTTTGCATCATTGTGTAAATTTTGAACACAAAGGACACATTTATACCATTCTCGGCTGACCCATCACCTTTCAAAACATGCAACACGATTTACCGACCCAATGATGTGCTCATACCGCTCAAGCCATCTACCTCCACAACCAATACCGCTTCACCTACACCTCCACCTACTAAGATACGCCCATTTGCTTTCACCGCACATACCGCCTCCAATCCTACTGCTGCTATAACTTCCACGATCGACCCATTAGCTTCCCAATTCGTTAACTCCACCTCCGCATCGACCTCCGACACATTATCCATTCCAGCTACCTACTTACCAACCACTGATCCCTTGGAAGGTATTTTTCAATGCCTCACTTTGGGGAGTACCACCTATATAGTGTCAACACATTCCTTACTCCGCATGAGTATGGAAGCCTTCACCAACACCCTCACTATGATCACCATATAGGAGAATGCCTCCTTTATGGTCCTCCTCATCTTTGTACTAGTCTCACCTATGGGGGACTTGATACTACCACTTACACACCTGAACCACCATCACAAACCCACCCATTTTCTGCTGACTTCCAATCACTTACCAATTACCGTTTCGCCCACACCTTCCTGCACCGATGTGCGTGGAAGGGTTTTGCTTTTGGATTTTATGAGCAAGGCCGCCATACTATTATTCCATGTTCTACCCGCAAACATAACAACCGTAGTGGTATCGGCTTCCTCGAACCTCCTACCAAACAGGCCCGCATTGAACTCATTGAGGATCCTAGCCCTTCTCCACCTTCACCCGCTCCACTGTCATCACCACCCTCACCAACGGAGTCAATGGATCTTGAATCTATCCCTCCTAACGTTTTTTTTCATAAACACCATTTCCTTCGGCCTTTGACTTATCGCATGAAGGCGAGGCCCCTTCCACTCTTCCATTCCTCGTATCCCGAGATGATCGATGATGACACACCTACAATTCACGCTGCTTAATGTCGGGATGATGAATCCATACTCACCTACCTAGGTGCAGAAGACTCATATATTCATTGGTCATTACCCTTTGAGATACAAACCATGTTGAAGGAATCGACTATCGAGATCAACATTCATACTCGGGATAACCCGCATAGCCTAAAGATCAGACAATCTTTAGATGCTATTGAACAGGAAGCTATCACTTCTTTTCTCCGAGATCATAACCATGATTTCGCTTGGTCTTACATACACATGCCCAGTATTGACCCCACCATAGTGGTCCACAATATCGTAACCATTCCCGACACCAAACCTATCAAATAATAGCTGAGGAAAATGCACCCTCACATTGCTCTTCTCGTCAAAGAAGAACTTCAGTGCCTTCTTTCCGTGTCCTTCATCTTACCCATTGATTATCCTCATTGGATTTCTAACATTGTCCCTATTACTAAAGTGACATGGGGACTCCGCATTTCCACAGACTTCCGTGACCTTAACCTAGCCTACCTGAAAGATGACTTTCCCTTGCCTGGTATTGATCAACTGGTCGACCTCACTGCTGTTCACGAGATGCTATCACTCATGGATGGCTTCTCGTGTTATATTATATTTTTTCTTGCCCTAGAAGATCAACATAAGACTCGCATTCATCACCCTCGGGGACTTTCGCTATCGAGTCATGCCCTTTGGCCTTAAAATGCTAGTGCTACATATCAAGATGCTATGAATTACATCTTCCATGATATCATGCATCACATATTAGAAGATTACATGGATTATATCTTGGCCAAATATAAATGTCACTCCAAGCACCTTGCTATCCTCAAAACCATCTTTGACCATCTCATTAAATATTACTTCCGCCTTTAGCCTAAAAAGTGTGTCTTCGTGGTTCTCTTAGGAAAGCTTCGGGATTTATTGTTTCCTCCGTGGTATAGAAGTTGACCTGCTAAAGTCAAAGCCATCCTCAAAATGCCTCCACCTACTAACCTTCACTAGCTCCATAGCCTGCAAGGTAAATTACACCATTCTCCATTTCATTTCACAATTATCTAATCGGTGTCAACCATTTCATCTTATGCTTAGGAAGGATGTCTCCTTTAAATGGGATGATGAATGTCACAAAGCTTTTGAGGCCCTTAAACAATACCTTCTCCAACAACCTATACTCATTCCACCTAAAGACGATCAACCTTTTTACGTATAAATATCTGCTACCGATCATTCCTTGGGAGCCATGCTCGCTCATCGTGATGAACAACATAGGGAGTAGGTGGTTTATTACATAAGACGTACTATTTTGGACTATGAAACCTGATACAACCATCTAGAAAAAAATTTCTTAGCCTTAGTTTTCATGTCCACCAAACTCCGTCATTACCTACTCAACCACAAAACCTATGTCGTGACCAATAGTGATCCCTTACGGCTTCATGTGTATGCCAAACCTTATCAAAATTAGTGTGTCGCACAATGGCTTATGATTTTAGCTGATCTTGACCTCGAATTCATTCATCAAAAGTCCATCAAGGGCCAACCTATCACCGACCAACTGGCCGATGCACCTATTTCTGGGGATCTACCCTCTAATTTTGACTTTCCCGATGAATCAATAGCTACTCTTTCCCTGGATGAACCCCCTTACCAAATGATACTATTCTTTAACAGCTTCCAAGTGTCGATGGCAATGCGGCTAGTATTATCCTCATTCCTCTGGATGGAGAACCCATGCATGTGTCTTTCAAACTAGACTTTGAATGCACCAATAATATTGCCGAGTACGAAGCACTCGTACTAGGTCTCTAAGCTGCATATGCCCTAGATGTCAAATCAATCCACATCTTTGGTGATTCACAATTGGTCATAAACCAAGTCTATTGTATGTACCAATGTCATAATGAGATACTTCAAAAGTATAAACATCATGTAGACATACTTTTGACCACCTTTGATCATTACACCCTTCAAACCATCCCACGTTTAACCAACAAATTACGAGATACCATGGCCTCTTAGCTTCCCAAATACCTGCTTCACCCACCGAGACTAAAATATTTATCACCATACAATGCTTTGGCATTCACCTTCTTATTTACCTCATGACATTTACTCAATCGAACCGACACACCTGACCCAAGTGACCTTTGGTATAAACAATACTCCGAATACCTTTCTCTCTCCATCTTACTTCCCAGATCTCACCCGTAATGCATAACGTACCTTCCTTAAAATGTCTCTCGTTTTGTCATTCTTGGGGACTCCTCTATAAGTGTAGCTTTGATGGTATTCTCTTACGATGCCTCACAAGTTCTGAAATTCCTTATACCATTAAGGAGGTTCATGATGGCATATGTGGAGGTCACTTTAGTGGCCTTGCTATTGCTAAGTGTATTCTTTTCCTAGGCTATTACTGGCCGACCCTTAACCATGATTGTTGCGACTACGTCAAACGTTGTGTAAAATGCCAACAACATTCCAACCTTCATCATACACCTAGTCATGCCTTACAGGTCACTCATGACCTTTGGCCCTTCTCTCAATGGGGTTTGGATCTTGTCGGAGAAATCAATCCTCATTCATCCCAACACCATCAATGGATCATAACTACTATCGAATACTACACAAAATGGGTGGAAGCCATACCACTCATCTCCACGAAAGCTGAGAAAATATGTGAGTTTATTAACCATCACATCATTTACTACTTTGGTGTCCCTCTTCGCCTCATCACTGATAATGGAAAATAATTCAAAAACAAAACATTGCAAAAAAATTTGTGACGCCTTCGGCATTCAACTTAGTTTCTCATCACCTTATTACCCACAAACCAACAAATAAGCAAAATCCATTGACAAAACCCTCAAAAAAATCCTCATGAAAGTGGTTGACGATATTGGGAAGGATTGGCATATGCACATTCCTTTTTCATTGTTGGCATACCGCACTAGTATTCACACTTCCACTGTGGCCACACCATTTTCTCTAGTCTACAGTACAAAGGTTGTTTTTCCTCTCGAATTCCATATCCCCTCACTCCGTATTTCTCTCCATGACATGCTTACTAATGATGACTTTCGTCAGGACCACTTAGCACAACTAGAGTTATTAAACAAATGCCATCTTAACGCTCTGGATCACCTTCAAGTTTACCAACAATGTATCAAACGTGATTATGACAAACGTGTTCATGAACGAACCTTCCAAGTCGGTGACCTTGTCTTGAAAGAAAATCAACACGTAACCAAAGCAGAAAAAATTAAATGGGGAAAATTCACTCCTAATTGGCTTGGACCATACATCATAACTCATACCTATGGATCAGGTGCCTATCGTTTATCCTCACTTGATGGTAAACTCAACCTAAGCCCCTTAACACATTACATCTTTGACCATTCTATTGTTGACTTGTCATCCTACCTCACCCTTTGTCTCTTTACAGGCTCGTCCCTTGAGCACTATCCACTCCATACACCTCCCTAATGATTAAACAAGAATCATGTGAGTACCCGTCACTAGTTATCTTCTCTTGAATATGTGTACCACGGCACTACACATAGCATGATTCTCATGGATACTTTTCATCTACCTTTAGATGAGATCCCATGGTCATTCCACCTTGGTCTTGTCCATGACTTCAACAACCTCACATGGGACCAAACTCCTTGAGTCAAACTTCTAATAAAAAGATGACTCCCTCAAAAGGACATCGTCCTCTCGACAAAATTACTACTATAAATATACCGCTCCCTCGAAGGACAGCTATATGAAGCTTTAAAAAAATGAGAGAAACCGAAGCTTCCCACATCGATCAGCTTCATGAAGACCTCAAGGAGTACCATATTCATTTTCCCATATAGACTTCCCGCATTGATTAGTCTATCAAAACAAAAAACTTTTTAGTCATGGAATTTCCCATTGTGACCTACGACCCCTTGCCCAAAATCCCTATCACTCAAAAAAAAAAAAATAACTACCTTTCACCCTCCTTACAACTTCCACTCTCATTGTCTCAATTGCCTTAAGGGACATCTTGGAATTTAGACATGTGGTGATCTGTGACTACCATCATCATAGAACATGTCAATCATGCAATGTCTTTAGGGTCTTATGTTCATCACCCCCTCCAAGGTATGATCTACTCAGTATGATCCTACCCAATCAGGTGGCTTTATTGTCCCCTCTTATCTTTTGAAATCTTTATTTACATTTTGATTACCTTATACAGGACTTGGTCCTTGACACTTACCTTTAAGGTAATCCTCCCCTTTCGCCATAATCACATTCACCTGCATCCTTTTACCTATAATCTACCCACACCTATTAAACCTAAACCCACATCATACCTAAAACCTACCACCTCATTTTCACACCCTCTCATATTCTTCCCTAGCTTATGGGAGAACTACATCGGCCTGAGGTCCCTTTTCGCTGGGACTATGTAGGCAACACTCCGAGGGCATGGGGCCCTTGGAGGTTAGCTCGGCCATTCTCTTCCCTAAAAAAATTCATCAACCATGCCTAACTTAGCATTTACATCAAATTTCACTTAGTTCCCTTTTATAACAAAATTGGAAATTAAGCCACATACATAACAAGTTGCTTACCACAACATACATTTATTACATCTATCAGCCCTCTATCATCACTATGCATAGATTATACAACATTTCACATATGACCCATAGTATCATTCATTTCACAAAATAATGAATCACAACTTCACCTACGCATCAACATGACCATGCCTATAACCTCGACTCAATCCATGCCTAACAAAACCTAACTCAACCATGCCTACCAACTTGAATCAATCCATGCCTAACCAATATGACTTGATCCATGCCTAACCAAAGCTAACTTGATCCATTCCTAAACCAACCTAACTCCATCATGCCTAACTCACCTAAATTCAAACCACATTAAAGTAACAAATCCATATCTCATCTAATATAAGCCATAAACCAATATCTCATACACACATCAACAAATCACGAAATACCATGAATCACATAAAAAATCACGGAATACCATGAATCTCATCATACAAATCAATAAATGTGTATCTTAATATATATGTCTACCTCATCCCGTCCATCATCTCAAAAATGTTGGCATGCAAGCCAATATATATATCGTATAAAATTTCATCAAGACGCAGCCGGTATATGCTCAAAATATATAAAAATCACTCGTACATCCTCACTATCTTTGGCACGTAGGCCGACATATATATATATATATATATAATCACTAGTATACATCAAAAACTAGGTGACCGCATCTCAGGCATCTCGCCAGATGTCCTCCATCTCTATGTCACCTGCACCCTTAGCCTCCTATGTCCCTGCTGGCACCTCACCTAGCGTTGGTCACCATGTGCTGGTGGCCTCTCCCTAATCGGGCCTTGGAGCTCACTGACCTCCTATGCTCTCCACACTATGTGTGTGGGATCTCATCCTCTCACTGGATGCCTATTGTGCTCTATACTCTCCGTAGGATAAGAAGTCTATCCCGGCCGCCATGAGCTGATCTTGATAATATCTCACCTCACCTAGGGCATCCTGTAACTTGGATATAGGCATGGTCTATGGTGGTCCTGAGGTCTCGGCCCCTATACTCCTTACTGTGCCAACTGTGAACTGGGACCAGCTCCTGTGCTTGTGGTAGTGCGCCTACCCTTGTGCTCGTATCCGGGCCTCGTAAGGCGCCAATATGTGCTTGGGATGTGGCCAACTAGCCCTGTAAACCTACCATCTAAGACAGTAAGGCTGTCACTTGACCATCTCTATCCCCATATCCATCTCCTCCATCTCCTCCATCCCCTCCCTCTGCCATCTAGGCCTACAGACTGGCCACCTGTACTCGTAGATCTACTACCTCTACCTCTAACCCCTCGAGTTGTGTCTACAATATACCTATCTGGGTAATTAGCATCGCTACTTGCTACTGTAGGGCGTATCTCTACACAGTAATGGTAGCTAAGTCTGGCTGCCCCGGTCTAGGTGGTATAGCCCGTAACTGAGCCGCCCACCACTACCTATACCTATCTGTACATCCGACGTCATCTATCCGCTGATCCACTGGCTCCTCCTCCTCCCCTGTAGGCACTGTAGGCTATGGTAGAGGTAGAGGCCTCTCCACATCATCTCTCTAATATTGTGGGAAGGATGGAGGAATATCCTGTACAAGCCTGAACTACCATCGAACCCTATCTACCGGGATCATCTCATCCTCCCCGGCATGGTGACCATGTATCCACCTCTCTAGCTGGAGCTTAGCTAGCTCCTCATGCATGTGCCTATATGAGGGGAATCCCACATATGGCCTCCAGATAATGTCCACTCTAGAAAACCCCCCAAAAACTACTCGAAAATGGGCCACATCATATGTCAACCTATCCGATCTCCACTCTCCTATCACCGGCACCCATCTCCTGTATCCCACCCACACCAATCTTGCTAGGAATACATCTTCTCGAGGCATCCCTATAGGTCGAACACAGACTATGTGCTTGTAGGCCCAGTAGTGTAGTATAAATGTACAACACAGGCTAAACCTGCGCAACCACCCATATGCCCACAGCTCTCGGTATAGCTACACCAAGAATGTTGGTGCCCAGAAAACCGGGTCTCCTCTACCATCATATCATGGATCACCCCCATTAGTGATCGGGGAAAGCATCCACCCTCTACATCTAGTAGTGCATAGCAACACACTGCCTTCATCAATAGAACCACTAGCCTCATCTCATCCGGACATGCTAGGTACATCTTTCCATAGCTCAAATCGGTGCTATGGAATCTCATATCTGCTACCCATGAAGATGTGTCGGTACGCCTTTTCTAGAGACCTTGCAAAGACCTGCAGCAGAGTGGTTCCAACACTTGCCAGCCGGATCTATCACCAGTTGGGCCACATTACGAACTACATTTGAAGACAGGTATAATCCTTCAGAAGATGCATTTTCATTACTGTCAAAGATTACTCACTTGAAGAAAGAGGCCAATGAAACCATGCATGATTTTATCACCCATTTCAATTCGCTAATTAACCATGTGCCACCTGCCATGTTGCCAACACCAGAAAATCAAAAGTGTTTCTTTGTGAATGCCATGAGTTCAAGAGTAAGTTTCTTACTCTTATAAGAACAAATCACCACCTTGGTCCTCGCTCAAGCTGTGGCCATTCGCATAGAGGATAACCTACTTATATCTAGTGATTTAAAATGAGAGCCATCCAAGCCAAAGGCTTTGACTCCTTCTCAAGCCACTTCATTAGATCTCGCATTTCAGAAGATGGTAAATGACTTGCTCATGTTAAAGAAGCAATTAGCTCAAGATTCATCTACCACTCCATACTCGGGATATCTCGAAAGAGGAACTTCACTCCCAAAATTCCCCACAAAGGCCACATATGCCTACTACTACTCCAAGGTTAGCACTTCAGGCCCCTCCAGCTTAATGCCCTAGTCGAGATTGAAGAGGATGAGAAAATTCACGAAGAACCTTCATCACAAGGTGAAGATGATCAAGATGTCGGTGAACCGACTTGCGACTCTATGATCGGGTATATGGAATTTGAAGATGAGGAATCTGATGAAGAAGAAGGTACCCAAGGGTATGCAAGCAGACAATCATATGCTGTTTTCACCCACTCACAAGGAAAAGAAGCAAAAGTTACTGCCAGGATACAAAAGGAGAAGGTTGTGTCGAACACGCCTCCACTAATTGCTAAAAGAGGCAATCCTCTTCCTGCTCAACCTCCTATAAAACCTTTTGCAAAGAAATATTTTCCTCCTATCTCTCCTCCAAATCAGCCTTCTTCCATTTTGATAAAGGCTAGTAACCCTCCCCTATCATCGTGAAATGAGGGACTTATTCCTTCGTCAACGTAACCCTTGGTCGCATTCGACATAGTTGATCACACTAAAAAGACCAATATTCAAATGTCTAAGGTTGAATATCTTTAGTCTAACCTTGAGCAGCTTGTAAGATTGACCAAATATATCTAAAGCCAAGCTACCATCCCTCTCCTATCTCCCTAAAAGGAATGCTTTCCACTCCCGCATCTCACATAAATGTTGCCTTGACTTCGTGTCAAGAAAAATTGAACCTTTTTATCTCTCCCTCCGATGAATGGTCACAAGCTAAGTAATTGCATAATTGATTCTAGAGCTTCTGATAATGTCATGCTGGTAAAGGTCACCCATGCTTTGGGCCTCACTCTTACCAAGCCTTTCGGTAGATGTTACTCCATGGAAACTAAATAGGTTCCATTAATTAGTCAGATCAAAGATGCATAGTTCGCATTTGCAGCATTCCTAGAGAAAAGGGTAAAGATGACCATCCTTATTGCTGATATTCCAGCAACATATGGAATTTTACTAGGGAGAATTTTTTTAGGGAAGTTGGTGGAGAGATTCATATGGACTGGTCCAAAGCCAAAATCCCCATCAAAGGAGTAATGTAGACTTTGGAGCCTGAATCACAAAAGAAGTACCTGGTCACCAACTCTGATGACCCCAAGGCCCAGATTCTCTTTGAATCATCAGGGATGGGGAACTACTTCTTATCCACTGAGTCTGATGGAATGGACATTCTCATCCAGGAGGAAGACCTTAACAAGATATGGATGTTGCAGTTTGATGGCAGTTGTGCAACAAGTGGATGTGGCGCTCGAGCCATCCTGAAATCTCCTGAAGAGGAGATTTTCCCTCTTTCTCTCAAATTGTAGTTTTTCAATACAAACAATACTGCTGAGTATGAATCTTTGTTACTTGGCATGCAATATGCAAAGGAAAGAGGAATCAAGTACCTAAAAGTACAAGGTGACGGTGAACTGATTATCAATCAGGTAAAGGGAGTATACTAGGTAAAAAATGACAGACTCAGGAACTACCCCAACGCAGTATGGGACAACATTGAGGAGTTGGATGCCTTCTCAATCAAAGCAGTCCCATGAGCCCAAAATGACATGGCCGATTCGTTGGCCATCTCTGCCTCGCTTATGCTCCCTCACCCAGGGCTGAAAACAGACACATATACCATTGAGGTAGTCTTTCGCCCAAGCGTGCCAGACAATTATCACCACTAGAAGGTATTCAATGATGACAATCAGCTTATTTCTTTCTTAGAGAAAGCAAACAATTTCAATGAGCTTCATTTCAAAGGATCTACTTCGGTATGTCGTGAGTCCATCACTGGTCAAGCAAATGAATCAATAGAAGGTGGAGGCATCTGTCATCTCAAGGGGAAATAAATTCTGAAAGGTTTAGTCTCCTCGAATAATTATTTGACAAGCATGATCGCTTCGCTAAGAAAAAGTGACAGAATGACCCTAGATCTTCTCCAGAGACCAAATTTGTTAATCTAGGCTCTACAGAGCATCTGTAGTTTGTGAACATTGGGAAGTGTTATACACCTAGGGAAAAGTGGAAATTTATCAAGCTGTTGAAGAAATATATGGACATATTGGCATGGTCTTATGCCAATCTAAAGTCTTTCAAGCCTAAGGACGTTCAACATGACATCTCGTTAAAGGACAATCTCAAACCCTTTCGCCAGAAACAAAGGCACTATAATCCTAAGATATCAAGCACCATCCATGTGGAAATACAGAAGATGCTGGATGCGAGAATTATGTTTCCTATCCATCATAGTACTTGGGTCACAAACATTGTGCCCGTGCAAAAGAAGAATGGTGAAATACGCATATGCATAGATTTTCACAACCTAAACCAGGCATTCCTGACAGATAATTATCCACTGCCCATAATGGATTAGATTCTACAAGTAGTAACTGGTTCAGAGATGTTGTCCATGCTCGATGGTTTTTCAGGATATAATCAGATTGAGGTCTCACCTGAAGACCAATTCAAACCAAAGTGTTCACTACTCCTTGGGAACATTCACCAATAATAGGATGCTTTTCGGCTTGAACAATGTCGGTGCCACCTTTCAGTGAGCTATGGACTTCGTATTCGAAGGTATGATGGGGAAGGTCATCATGGTTTATCTGGATGACTTAACTATGTTATCTAAAAAGTGAAGTGATCACTATGATCATTTGGAGAAAGTATTGATTAGATGCCGAGAACATGAGATTTCCCTAAATCCAAAAAAGTTCTGTTTTCGAGGTCACTGAAGGAAAGTTGCTGGGACACGTTGTTAGCAAGGAAGAAACAAAAATAGACATTGAAAGATTCAATGCTATTCAGAGCCTTACCTTGCCCATAAGCAAGACCGGTGTTCACTCCTTCTTCAGAAAGGTGAATTTTCTCAGACGCTTTCTTCCAAAATTCATTAAAAAGACTTGTCACATATCAAATATGATGAAGGTGTCACAAACTTTCTGGTGGAGTGAAGAAGGAAAGATGTTATTCAAGGATATAAAATCCTCAATTGCTCATGCACCAGTTCTGGTGTGCCCCAAATTCTCCAAAGATTTCATCATGTATAGTTATGTGTCCGCACATACTATATCTACCATCTTAATGCAGAAGAACTCTGAGGATGTTGAATCCCTAATCATGTTCATGAGATCCCCTCTCAAGCTTCATGAATTAAAGATGTCTCGCTTAGAAAAATTTCCGTCATAGTAGTCAAAGCAGGTCAAGAATTCCAATATTACATCCTAAACTCTCATACGGTAGTGCTTGGTTCCTGAAACGATAGTTAAGTCTATCCTAACTCAACAGAGTTAGGAAGCTTACGAGGAATAGGATTGCAAATGTCCAAGAGTATGATCTAGACATCAAACCAACCAAGTTGGTAAGGGGTAGAGGCCTATGTCAACTCATGGCTGAAAATAAAGATTCGGGGATCCTCAAGAGAAAGTTGATTACATCAACGGAATGCGGGTGAGCTAGAGAATGCTAATTCTCTACCTATGGTTCTGTTTGTTGCAACCAAAGGACGAGTGGTATTCCGACATCACTTTATTTCTCACTTATGGTGAATTTCCATCCCATCTAACTTCAAAGGAGAAGCGAGACATAAGAAATCTTAGGGTAGCCAGATATGTCATATGGGATGACGATTTATACAAGCGCGGGATTGATGACATCTTTTTGCGATGCATTGACAAGCCACATCAGGTGAAGTTACTAGAAAGTTTTCATGATTCAGCGTATGGTGGTCACTTTTCCTCTTCTTTGATAGCACATAAGATCATTCGGGCCAGGTAATACTGGCCAATGTTATTTCAAGATACAACCACCTGGGTAGCAAAATGTGAGCTCGCCAATAGTTCATTGGTAAACCAAAATCGGCTTCTTTTCCCTCGTGCCCATCATTATTGACGAACCATTCAGGCAATGGGGAATTGACTTTATCAGAGCACTCCATCCCCAATCAAGTGCCGGACATAGTTATGTCCTAATAGTAATAGATTACTTCACCTAATGGGTAGAGGCCATACCGTTAATAATGCCACCTCTCGAAGTTGTTTCAGAACTTCATCAAAGAAAATATCATTGTGAGGTTTGGCATCCCACACAAGATCGTTGCTGATAATGCTTCCAACTTCTCCTCATGTGAAGTTATTGGTTAAAGCTATGAATATAGAATAACCTTGGCCCATACCTTAGATTATTACCCTCAAGGGAATGGTCAGAATCCAACAATAAAAACCTAGTGACTATCATACAGAAGCTAGTCGATGAGAATCAACGGTCATGGCACAAGTCATTGTATGATGCTTTATGGGTAGACCGTATTACCCTGAAGAGGTATCTCAGAATGTCACTTTTTCAAGTGTTATATGGAATTGAAACTGAGATCCCTATCTCCATAGAACTCCCTACTCTACGCTTGGCAAGAGTGATCAAAGATGAAACTTTCCAGAATTCTCTTGAAAAGAGGATCATGTAGCTAACAGAACTTGAAGAAAAAAGGGTAAGGGTGGTCGACATGATCACCAAACATCAGAAAAATTCCAAATACTTTTGATAAAAGTCCAAGTAGAGATATTTCCGGTGGGAGATCTTATCCTCCTATGGGACAAGCGAAGAGAACCAAAGGGCATGCACGGGAAATTTGATTCTCTTTGGAGAGGGCCATTCAAGATCAGACAGCTTGAACGGAGAGAATAGCTTCTATCTCTTGTATCTAGATGGAACTAAACTCCCACTTCCCTATAGTGGGCAACATCTCAAAATATTCAGGAAGTAGAGCTTTCTCTCTTCTTTGTACAGTTTGCTTTAGTTGTGTGTTTGTTTTTGTCGTGTGTTTGCTTTCGTATGTTGTGTTTTCCTTTCTTTTTCATCACCCTTGTTTTTGACCCTGTAACCCAATGGATAGGCACATGAAAATCTGGGATTCTCTACCCTTAAGCTTCACTCAAAGATAGTCCCTAGAAAGAGCTAGTTGTTATCCTGTAAAATTGACAAGGGCAATTTTGCAGGTAACCAGACCAAAATTCCATTTCGGTCCCCTGTTAGGGTCTATTGATGTTCAAATGGCCTAGAACTCCCTTCCCAAAATCAACTTTTAAGAACTTGGTCATTTTCAACCTTTTTGGGTTGGGTGCAAGAACCATTGATGCAACATCTTACAAAACTACGCCCATCTTTGCCTTTGGTGCACTTCCTGGAGTGTCAACACTCCAAATGTTGTGCCTCCCAGAAGTGTGCCTAGGTACAACCATCATCCTATTGACACATCCAAACCCACACCTAGGTAAAATCTCCTCCATGTCGACATCTCTCCCAGTGTGCCAAAATAAAATTTGGTGGCACAATAAATGTGCATTTTTCTATATATAGGCGCACCCGACCTATCATTTTCATAATTGAAAAAACATGAAAAGTTATTCCTCTCAGTGCTCGCGGGCTGCTCTCGCTATCCCGCTTGCTATTTGTTGTGATCGTGGATCCCACCTCATCCCTTCATTGTTATTTATACCGGGTAAGTGGTTTCTACCATCCTTGTTATTATTTTTATGGATGTTGGGCTAGGTATTAGGATTGTTGAATAATAAAAATGAATTTAGAAGGAAAGGATAATGCCATTTACAAACCCAAGTACCCACTTGCAAACTCTCCTTTTCCTTTTCTTCCAGATCTACAAATCTGGGAGGCTCGGCCTCATAAATAACTCATGCCCATTTGTCCTTCACTCCTTTCCTTGTTAGTTTTTCCCTCCTAGACATCAAAATCTGAGCCAAAAGAGTAAAAATCAAGAAAAAGGGAAATCAACCCACATAGTGAAACTGTTTTCACTATGGTGCATTGCAAACTCCTGTTACACTAAACACGTCGCGCCCCTTTGGCACACTATTTCTCTATGTTGCATCAAAAATAGTCGCACCATTGGCACATAATAGACTACGCAATGTAAACCCTCCTCGCGCCCTATAAACTGTAAAATTCCTAAGTGCGAAAGCGCCGCACCAAAACAACGACAACACTGCATGTTGTGCAAACCCTTTCCGCATCGCGCCAACCAAGCCCCTTGGTGCACTTGACCTATGTGTTGCACCTTCTACAAATGCACTTGGCACACCTCACCCTCATGCAGCATCTACCA
The DNA here is from genome assembly GCA_018340775.1 of Taxus wallichiana var. yunnanensis. NCBI lineage: Eukaryota > Viridiplantae > Streptophyta > Pinopsida > Cupressales > Taxaceae > Taxus > Taxus wallichiana. Next base: position 519,696,348 of record CM031243.1, on the reverse strand, counting down.
CATCTGCGCCAATGACGCACCTTGAGACCTTACTACACCAAACAAAACTGCACTAGTTAAAGCACTTCCTATGGTGCAAGCGCATATTCCTTGACATCAACATCTGAATGTTGTGTGTAGCCTTTCCACACCCCACGCCCCTTTTGGTGCTACTTTCCCCCATGCAACACTCCCTAAAAGTGTGCCTTACTTTTCAAAACCCCTGCAGCCTGTAGTAAGGATGTGCCTTGCACCCAGAGGCTCATAAGTTGGTAATTTTTCATTCTGCAAAGCTTTTATGGACAACTTGATGGCTAACATGGCCCTTCTATGTTGGAAATCTTTGATTCTTCTTACAGAGCAATAATAATCCTCGAGTGCACGTATGTATTCATCGAGTAAGAAGCCAACCAACTCCAAAGGCAAAGCCAAGTTGACGGAGCAGGAAATGAAGTATAGATACCAAAAGGTCAGGATGCCTGACTCACTTGTAGAGTGTGATCTCGATATCAGAGATTCGAACTTGGGCATATAGACATGGATGACTTTTGGGCCAGAACCAAGAAGGTCACAAGCAGCCCATGGATGGATAAATTGGTTAGTAGTGGTCTACACTTTTTGTAGGGCTCCCATTGAGCACAATTAATAATGAATTCATCATGTTGGTGGGCCGTTGTTACAACCAGACACAAGACGTGTCGAAAATGAAGAGGGAAAGGTGATAATCAACCTCATATCCCGACACTTTGAAACTATCTTGGGCATCCCCACCACAGAATTTTGTGGCAGTAAGTCAAGAGGACTGCATGAAGACTTGGACCGATAATGAGGACAAGTGCATGCAGATGATGAATGTGGTATACCTCAAGAATAAAAAGGTGGCGAGCAGGTGGCCCCAAGTCATTCATCACAGTGATTTTTCAAAAGAGCTGAGTGACACGATCACCTTCCTAAGTAGATTACATGGGCTCCCTGATGCCCATTAATTTCACAAGTGGATGCTCATGTATTTGGAAACAATGAATAATAATGTACTTTCGATCGGCATTTTGGTGGGCCAAAATTATCGCTGATACAATCTCGGAACAAATTCAACAATTTTCAGCAATTGGGAGGTTCTATATGAACCCCTATATAGTATATGCAGCTGCCTCAGAGAGATACTACCTAGGGTTGAATCGGTATGGGGTATGGCCCCAGGTCAAAATATACAAATACTATCCAGAGTTGAGGATTGAGAACAACATAGCTTAGTTCAACAAGATCAATGATGTCTTCTTCTATGGCATCGTCTGCCTCTTAAGGCCAAACATGACTCATGGTTAGAAAAGAAAAAGTGTGATCACCACCTCAAGGAAGTGCGGAGTGTTGTTTACGCAATTCCCCAACTTTACCTATCTCAAAGCTTCCAACTTCTTAGGAGAACCCACAAGATTACCGAGATATGCAGGGCCTAAACTAATCCTTCTGGAGCTATCAAGGCAGCTTATCACCTATCACGAGAAGTGTATGAAGAGGAAGAAGGGAGGAACTCCGTTCCCCCTCACAGTAGGTAGATACATGTGCCCCTCACAAAGTAAATCTCGGGAGATGTATGCAGAGCTTGGATTGCTTAATTTGAAGCATAATTTCTTGGCAAGGCCAACCTTTGATCCCCGTGGTTGCCTTCCAGGGAAAAGATCGATCCTATCTATGTTCCTCAGATCGAGGATATCTACATCAAATTAAATCATGAATTCAAACTCAGGTGAAAGGACCACTCCCTACTGCCCCGGCGGAGATCATTCAATATGGCGTAGCCATCATCCTAAATGATTTCTAGAAACCGATCGGAAATTGATCAGGTTTACCTAGACACGGAAGGGGATGATTGGCCATTCATGGATATTGACAAGAACAAAGCTCCCTAAACCATCCAAGAAAGGGTTCAACCTACTCTGCAATGCACTAAACATTGGTGTAAGAAAAATGGTATCATCTATCTTGGGGTAGATTTTATCACATATCCCTTGGGCAATGCACCCACAGCCAAAACACTTGCCTAAAGGCAAAGGAAAAGATAAAGTGGGAGAGGCAAGCACTACTCAAGAGAAATCTCCTGAAAGCCCTCCTACTACTGTAGAAGAGAAAGTTGTGGACTTAGTGTCCCAGAAAAGAAGAAGCGGTAAGTGCTCCAATGGACACATCCACTTAGGATGTTGTCACATCTACAACTGCGAAGTACTAACCGTTCCCTCTCTCACTCCTCCTTCCCCTCCTCATGTCACTCAAACAACCACTCCTTTGGTTGTGTCTTCTCCTCTGTCTTCTTCCATTCCCCCTCCCTCTTCCTCCATCTTTTGTTCCTTGTGGATCTTTCCCCCAATGTTTCTTCCCTCATCTCGCAAATCCCTTCCACCCCCATGGCCTCCTCTCTTGTAGTGAATCCTATTCTCGTGAGCGTTGGTGTGTCGGTCCCTTTCTCCATGCCACCACCAAGTGTTTCGACACACTTCCCCATGTCCATTGCAGCTTGTTCTTCCTTCCACCCCCTGTTCCTTCTTCATCATCTCGGTCCCACTCCCATAAGTCCAAGTTGGATCTCGACCTCCTAAGCCAACACAAGAGGAAAGTCCCCATTATACACATGGACTTCTCCATCATCCCAGCTAAAGGAGTAAAGAAGAAAAAAGTGATAACTCTCTTTTCAAAAAGTGTTTCAGAAAGGGTTATGGAGATATCCTACCCAGATCCCATAAAGAAGAAAGAAGATCTATCTCCTAGAGATTTTACAAAGGACCCAAGTCACAATGGGAACATCATCAAAGAGCCTACAAGGAGAGGCCTTGTCACAAATGTGGATGCCCTTTGCAATAAACTACAAGATGAAAAGGAGAAGAAGAGAATGTTAAAGGAACAAAATGAACATCTTCTCTAAGCTCTGCAAATAATGGGCAATGCACCTCCTATAGCTTCCACCGAAACTCTTGAAGTCCTTAGTCAGGAGAAGATAAATGAATATGCCAAGATTCACAAACAAGGTGCAGCAAGTGTCCTCCGGAGAGAGTAGATCCTCGTGAGACAATGAGGAAGTAATCACGAAGTTCACAAGCCTCTACCAAGGTATAGATAAGGCAAACAATGAACTCTAGGTGATATCAGGACCTATCTCTCGAAGATTTAGACCATGCCAGGTTACAACACGAGACATTCCAGAAAATGATCGACTGCTCGACCAATGACTTGTTAAAATTCGGCATCATTGATCACCCGCGAGCACACAACAAAGCGCTTGTCACTTTAGACTATCGGGTTGACCAAATGGATTTTGTCCTAGAAAATATAGACAAAATCAAGGAGGAAGCCCTGACGCTTGAAACATCAAATGGAGCAAATCATCTTAAGGATGTCTCCAGGGTTGCTTAATGCATCATTCACCTTAAGAGAAGAAAATGATACTATTCATCTTTTCAAGGGAATTACATCACAAGGCATGGCGCCAGAGGTCACTTTTGACCGAGAATCTATTAACAAACTTCTGGCTTGCCGTGATTTCATCGAGTATTTAATAGAGGCAAGCAATAAATACTTCAAGCTCCCTGATAGGCTCAGAGATGAATGAGAAACTTACGAAGTCATCGGGACCACACAAAAGGTCCCGATCATGATCAACTTCAGAAGAAGATAAGCAAGTTTATGGAGTATCGAGCTAAGTATCATATCTCCTCCCCAGAGTAGAAACAAGACACTCCATTCAAGAAAAGGGATGATGATGAATAGGCTTCCTCCTTCTGGGATAAATCCCATTTTTGTAAAAGTATTTAAAAGTATGTTGACACACATGATGACATCATCCATGTTACATCATGGGATGTTGTCATCCACCAAATTGCCCCAAAGTCAACATTTGAATTTTAGATATTTTGTAAATAAGTTGTTGGCTCCTTTTTGTCTTCTTTCTCCTTCTCCTTCTATAAATACTTGGATACTTGTAGTATTCAAAAGTGTGGACAATCTTGTATGAAAAATAGAAGTGAGGAGAGAAAGACTTTGAGATTTCTTGTAACAGAAGAAAACATTAATACAAATATTGAGACTTTGTGCTAAATTCATGTGTTATATGCATTAGATCTTTCTTACGTCAAATTTGTGTGTCTATTCTGTTAGATTCATATCTACTTTTGTCATTTTGTTTATAAGTATTGCTTTATTTTTATGTAATACTACCAGCCCAAAACATAAACCCTCTGACCTTTCTACTTTGGAATTCATTTCTTTTCTCCCTTCAGATCCATATTTCTTCCATTCCTTCATTCCTTTATGTTCTTCCTCGGAACTAACTCTACTAGGATGAGATCCCAAACCCACCTGAAGGTAGAATATTGTTAGACTTACACAAATTCCTGCTAGTAGAATAGCAATAAACCAGTTTCACTTTGTTGTCTCAAAGAGGGGCTATGCCCTACGTAATGTTGGCCTATCTATCCATAGATCTACCCACCCGATAGATTTTTAGACCAACACTCCTACCGGTTCATCTTTACCGACCATGGTTACCACTTAACCGGCATCGATCACCTGTTTGGTGACCGATCCCGGTTCTACCCAACCGACATCGCCAAGCTCGATCGATGAGGGTCACCGCCGTGAAAAATTTTGTGACTTCCTAAACCCCCTTTTTAAAAAATATCCCACCTGCCCCTTTTACCCCACCTACAATGACCTACACTACCCCAATACCCCTACCCACCCCAATTATACATTTTACCACCCTCCCCATCTTTTTTTTTCCGTTATTCCCCCATACCCATATTTTAATTTTAACCACCATAACTAACCAAAACCACAAAACCCTACAAATACCACATACCAAAACCTCTAATTTATCTACTCACCAATCTAAAGTTAGGTGCTTACCTTGTCACCCTACCATCATCTCGGTGACACATCTCACCATTGTGTCGGGTGGTCCATCCGATCCCTCTCTAGCCTCTGCCATCACCAAATAACTACTCACAACCTCGACCTATCAATTCTCTCACTCGATCCTGTGCACCCACTTCTCACCAACCCATCCCTCGTCTAATCGATCGCCACTCCTGACCCATTTCCTCCGGAAACTATTCTTTCTTTTCTCTCTCTTTGTTGTCATTTCTTCACTTCACAAATAACAAATGACAAATAAAAATGTGGCTTTTTTGTTTTTATAACCCACCCGACCTAAACGACATCAGTTACCATTGACCAAAGATTAGTCGCGTGCCCTACCTAACCATCACCAGCTTTTCCTATACCGACGCGTCGCTTATCCATGACATGACCCATCGGTCACCCTCACCTACACATTGCCCTTACTTTGCCATTTTACCCCATCCAACCTTTACCCAACCCATTACCTTACCTTTCCTAACCTCGTCACTTCCTACCGCCATTTATCCTCCTTTGGGGACTTCTTATTCTTTTACCCCCACCTTGGCCTTACACATGCCATGACCTAGATATTTGGACTTGGACCATCGCTAGTGCCCTTTACCTCATGTGTTCGCTTATACCTTGCGGAATTATTACCTGTTGATTGACCTAATGACCTTACCTAGCCTATTACCATGACCATTTATCCTGACCCTACCTTTGGTGTATCGGAACATACCTAAACATTCTTGCACCTAACCTATGTTGTGTTTCCTGACCATATCCTATACCTTGGATACCGATTCACTTTAACCTTGTCTGGATACACTTATCGACCTTAGACGATGTAGAGTTTTCCTTCTCTTCAACTTGGTAGTGTGCTATAGTTTATATGTGTGTGTGCATTTGATTGTTGCTACCTTTGACCATGACCCATTACCTAGATTTCTCGAGTAGACCTTTTATCTTTTTTTTCCCCGTGCCCACCTACCTTTTCTTCACATTTTCCTTTTATCAAACCACTCACCGCTTCATCCTACTACCTTGTCGGGTTCTGGTTTGAGGGGATCACCTTCACCCACACATCTTATTTTTGTTAGCGTTGCTTACCAATACAAGCTACGCAACAAAAAGGGGCAAAATGTAGACACTAAAATTAGGTCACACTCCCCTTTCGTACCTCGACCAATAAGCACCCTTTATTACATTTACCTAGCCATGACCCCCTTCAAACCATTAATAGTAGTTTATATACTCTAATTAAATTAATTCATTATCCTCACTATATTTATTATTTAAATAATATATCCACACATATAGTTCACCTAGACACCTCACCAAGCCAACTCAACCTAAGACCTATTCTTAGCAAGTTGTCATAACTAACTAAGACTTACCCAAACCCTAAAAATCAATGCCTACATTCCCTCTAACCACATTCCCACATGCTCACAAGAATCTCCTAGTCTAATCCATGGGATAATAACACGAGATTCAAGAAAATCAGGAGGATCTCCCTAGTTTAGTAAACCTAGAAAATCCTACCTTGACCGACATTGTTACCCCTAACCATCACCGGTTAAGCCGGACCACCGTCAATTACCCCTTTTAACCCCTAAACTACCTTATTCTCAAGGTTGGCAAACATTGGGAGAAGGTTTACGAGAAATAACACATCTCAGAGAGATAACGCATCTTTAGAGAGCAAATTCCAGTGAAAACCCGCATGCAAGGAAGGAGATTGAACATCTTCTCCTGCATAGCCATCCTAGCCATGATCTGATCCATCTAAGCAAAGAGGAGTGTACATGCACCCATACGTAAGATTTTCTTCGGGCCAGATCACTTGCAACCTTCAAACCCCTCATCAGCACCTCCATCCCTCACACATTGGCATTCGGGACTAGAATCCAAGTAAGTATAACATCATACTTTATTGGTTTATTTCATTTTGTCATCATTTTATCATCTATTGTTTACTTTCCCCCCTATTGACCTTATCCAACATTTTCACCTCCATATACCCATTAAAACCTCGCCAAAGCCTACTCTAGTCACCCAATATTTCACCCCAACTCACCGAAGTCCTTTGTGCAATCACAAAGGAGACCACGTGCTTGTTCTGTGATATCTCCTGATCTCACAGTAACCGGCACTAGTTACACCTAACCACTGTCGGTCACCCCTGACCGATACCGGTCTTTGTATTTTCCCACACAGCCTAGAACAGAGACCTATCCACCTAATTTCATCTCACCCTCATTCACCTGTGATGTAGCCAATACCTCTATCAAACCTACGTAACCCAAAACCAATCATTTGACCGTTGGATTCTATTCTATCTTAGCCTATTAGATTAGATCTATTTCTGATTGTGTTTTTAAGTGAGATACCTAAATCATTTTAAATAACAACAGGATTTAATTTTTTCACGACATTAAATTGTTTAAAACAGTGGAATGACAGCCATCTAGGAAGTATCATACTTCCCGGATCTAGCATACGCTAGGTAGTTCACTACCCATATTGTTTAATTCCTTCTGGTGGTCTTGTTTTCATTATAGGTAGTTCCTCCTAGCCAAAAGGAAGCTCTCACAATCAGTTGTGGATATGGAAGTCATACGCATGCAAAAACCCATCAACCAACATTTAAACATGTATTCCTCCTATGCCCGTTATCCTATCTGTTTGGCCAACACTTCAAAGAGATGATCTAAGAATCCAAGTGAAACACCACCAATGGAAGCTTCAAGATTAATGGACTTGGATCATCTCTATCATTTGATTCACTAGATCTCGAGACTGAATCTCCCTCTTGATAGTATACTACTGCAATAGGTTCATATATTGTATTTGGGCTATTGTTTTCATCCTCTATCCTTTTAGTAATTGATTTCCATACTTTCGATCCCTATCATAGGAAAGTTATCCACTTTTACCATGATGTATAAATTGTCAAACAATTTTCCAAATTTTTGTCAATATTTTTTTCGTAATTTTGACTTTATAAATGCCAAGGCACTTAAAATTCTCTCATCTTCAACTGAACCTAAAATCATTGTTTGACATAGATCAACCAATGATAAAAACTTGGACATGGTTTTCTGTAAAATAGTATTCACCCCAAAAAATTTCCATAGCCAGTTATTGCTCCACACTATAAGGGATTATCCAAATCTTTGAATTGTTGAATCATTGTAGTAGAGAATTCATGAGATTGAGCACTCAAACTGTCCTTTCTTAAAATACCTACAATATTCCTTCCATTGATATCAACCGGCTTATAAAAATGTTGAATCAATGTAGTCAACCTCTTGAAGTATTCTTCCTGCATATGTCTTTCATTTTAGACATGATTCCAAAAGGTTGAATTTAATATAACCATTACTTTAAGTAAAGCATCCCTTCTAAATCACTCCTTTATTTCTTCTAGTAGGTACACTGTAATTTCTCTTAACCTCACCCTTGTTTATGTAACAATGTTATCAAATAGCAGCCCTATGAATTTTACCTCCTCAACCTTATCAAACTACTACTTTAAACATGTACATCGATATCTCATATCCACATACTTTGCAACACATAATTCCCCAAACAAGTTGAGCTTCAGAAAGATACTTGCATTTCTAATCTTTATCAAATCATTCCAACCATCAAATATTGGACATGTAAAATCAGTTTCATTGAGATACAAATATTCTATTGTCATACAAACTCATTTCCTCAAACTAGAAAAATCAGCAATATAGATAGTTATTTCTTGTGCTTGTTTAATTAAATGATGCATTTCTTCCAACATGGGAAGGAGACCAAAAACATTAGAAATGACTCTATATCAGTCAAACTATGTATCAAATCTTGGGCCTTGTCCACTTCCATGCGATTCTGCCACATCACTCCTAATAAGGATTGATACTCTTCGTACACCCTAATAACCGGTTGGTACAATGAGATCCACCCGGTGTTGACCTATTTTAACAGTGTATTCCCATTTTTTAGTCCTTCTGCAAATATTTGGAATTCCATGAACCTTTTAGGACTATGGCAGAAATAATCATACAACTCTCGAACAAGGTCTTCAACGTTTGCTACAGGTTTAAATTTTCCAACTATTCTATAAGCTAGGCTCATTTTATGATCCATACAATGAATGGAAATCATATAAGGGAAATGAGATGTTTGGAGTCTTACACACATGACATTACGATGACCTTGCATTATAGATGCCCCATATTCCCTGACACATACCAGCTTTGATGCAATTGCAATATCATCCATGTCACCAATCTCCTTCAAAAAATTTATCACTAACTCACAATTTTTTTCAGCATTGGAGTTCTCTCTCATCTTGTGAATGAAAAGTGAGGCTATCTCACAGAATTCTCGATAGTATACACATGCATGCACACCCAATCAATATTATCTACTTGGTGTAACCTCATCAATAGACAAAGATATGTATCGTGCGGACTTCGCTTCTCTTCAAGTCTTCTTTCTCAACCATAGCTAGGCATTTTTCCCAATCCCAACCACTACTTTCTGACCAGTGAGAATGAGGAAAGTGTGGGACACCAAGGAAAGACAACATATTCTTTTGTTCAGGAAAATATGTTATAGGACAACCTCTTTTCAAAATGTGAAAAACAATAGCTAGTTGAACTGTTTTACGCAAAATATTGTTTTGAATGATCTTGTTGAATTGAGAAGTAATTGTCCCTCCATTCTCTACAACTATTCTTTCATTTCTCTTGTTCTCTTAAAATTATTTTTCATACCTAATATGTAAACAATCATCTGTAGTTTTCCATCTGGTAAACATTCTTCTCAACACCATCTATAATTATCTTTTCATATATCTTTCCTACATGTTTCTCAATAATATTTAACTTAAGTTACATTTTATTTTCCCTACCAAATCTCTAGCTATAGACTATACATTTGCATTATTTTATAGGTTCATCTTTATTCTCATTTTCAATCGGTTCAATAAATGGAAACTTAGAAACCCACTCTAACTTGAAACTCCTTCCCAAGTCCCATTTTCTTTCCTTTCTCTTTCTTCCAGAAATAGGTGTCCACTGAGTATTTGCCTTGGTGGAATTTATACTTCATTGACTTCCACTACCATAATTTTCACCTCCAACATTCACTTGGGCACTGAAGGTGATGCAGTGTCATCTTCATTCAATTGGGAAAGTGGTACAATGTCAAACTCAACATCATTCAATGGAATGTCTTCAAGGGGAGGCATTTCATTGTTGTCATTGACAACATCAGGCAAATTAGAAATGAACACATTCTCTTTCTGAGTTTCATTTTGAATGTAATCATTATCCCTTGGTTGTGATGGTGCTGTCGACATTAAAATTTTCCTCCGTAATTTCTATTTTATTAATGTATGTATTAGGAATAGGATGTTGTTAAGTATAATTAGTAGTGGCGTCCAATAGAAGATAACGGCGCTGCCAATAATGTAGAGTATGGTAACAGTCAAAGTACAATAGGAATGTTGTAAAAAGTAAATATTTGTCATAAGTGGTCCGGTAATGTTAAAATGTCAAAGTTGGGATAAGTAGAGAAGTAGGGTCTACATGATTAGGAATTAGAAATATTATATTTGTAATAAGGACAAAGAGTGATGTCATAAATATTTTGTGTCTTTTATTTGTGGAAAATTATAAAAAGGTGGAACCCATGTGAGATGATAAGGTTTATCATATCTTAGAAGATAAGCCTACATGTAAAGGCAAGAGTTTAGGCATGGAGTATGACTGGCCGGAAGAGATTTTCTATCCTATCTTAGAGATAGGGTGGATAATCCTGAATTCCTATAAATAAAGAGGCCACCCCCCTCATTTAGCATAGAAGGAAGTAGTGAGAAATATTGTATGAGTAAGTGTGTAAAGGAAGCCATCATTTTGAAGGTGTGTTAAAAAATCCATTAAGAGGTGTAATTGTGAAGTTTCTCCCATAGTTATTGCTGGAAGGCAAGTGAAGTTAGTAACACTTGAAGTACCTCATGGGTGAGATTGTAACAATTTCATGTTGATATTATAATTTACAATTATATTTCAGATTTATCATCATTCCTTCTTATCATAGTGTATGGTATTCTTGTGTAATGTTTGTTGTTTTGTTTCAGATTATATCCACCAAACTAAAAGTCATGGCATTAGTAAATAATCATAGCACGAGGAGTTTTTGGTGAAGAATTATCATAGTGCCGGATTGGTGATGACATTTTGGTTTCGTTGCGACCATTCCTTGTTGGTGGATTTTTGGAGAGATATTGTCACTTAGTCATAAATCAATAGGAGGGTAACCTTGTTTTTATTGTGCCTAGTATTTACCATGGTAAAGTCACTTTTTACCATGCATAGTATTTACCATAGTAAATTTACTTTTACTTGAATATTATTTACCACAGTAACTTCATTTTTACCATGAATAGTGTTTACCCCAGTAACTTCATTTTTACCGTAAATAGTGTTTACCACAGTAAAATCAGTTTTTACCATAGTAAGTCAAGTTTTACTATAGTAAATGTAAGATTACCGTGGTCATTCCTATTTTACTATGTAAAAGGTGTAAAGTCACTTTCTATTGTAGTGAGTCCAATTATTTTTGCACATAAGTCTTACTGATTGTACTTGTGAGTTGGTATTTCACTGTGGTTACATTTGAAAATGGGCAAGATTCCTATTTTTTCATCCCAATCTAATGAAGATGCTTCCTCTTTCATTCAAGAGTTTAAACGATCTTGTATTTGTAATGGCCTCATAAGAAGGGAACAATGGACTAAATTTTTTCCTACCTTTTCGGATGGTTCAACACTTAGGTGGTTTGAAACACTAGGTGATAATGTGAAAAAATCATGGGATTTATTAACTGAAAGTTTTCTTGAAGAATTTGGTGAACAACGAAATATGCAGATCTCATGATCGAGATCACAAAGCTAGCCCAAGGAGAGAAGGAGAAAATAAGATATTATCATGCTTGTGTTCTAGAGCTAAGGAGGAAGCTCGATGCCCAGATCCGGAAGGAAGGATTAGTGGATGGGCTGATGAATGGCATGGATAATATCCTCTGTAAGCACTTCATTCTTGGGATGAAACCAAAGATTAGGCGAGTGAAGTATGACCGCTCAGCTACCATTGATCAACCAAAGGAGATTGTAAGAAGGAAAGAAGAAAGCATGGAAGAGGAGCCCAAAGAAATTATTGCTAAAGTAGAGCCTACACCAAAGATCTTTGGTGCGAATCCACAACCACTCACAGGGTGAGCACAAATATTTCTCCTAGTACATCTACTAAGTATGAAGATCTACTCGGAAAGATGGGCCGCTTAACTATTAATCTTCTTCAAAGAAAGTAATTTAGTTCTCAAGGAGGAGATAGAGGTCCAAAAAGAAATATTTCTAAAGTTGTATGTTATGGTTGTTATAAAAGGGTCATTATAAGTATAATTGTCCAGATAGAGCTTCTACATCTCGTACAAGAGATGATGATAAAGGAAAAGCACTGTGAATTCTTTTGATGAAGTAGATAAGAGCATAAATAATGAAGTAAGTAGATGTGTTTATAACAAAAAGAAAGAAAGAAAAAGATAACCAAGATGGAAATGATCTTAAGAAGATGAATGGAGAAACTAGTAAGAAACATAGGAGAAGAAAGTTGGGTGTGCGGGATTTTCTCGATTTCACAGGACAAGGACCATACTCCATCTTAGAAGATATGTCCAAAAGGCCTACAAATATTACATATGGTCAACTCTTGGCTATGTCCTCTCGAGAAGAGGCGGGAGCTTTGAAGTGGACTCAATGCTCAACGAAGGAAGGAGGTTAAGGTCCCTATTTTGGAGGCGAGGTACTATGTAATGGTATTTCAATTCGTGATGTCTTAGTTGATGGAGGTGTTGTAGTTAATGTAATGACCGAGTCCGTAATGAATATGTTGGGTTTAAAATTGATCGCCCCTCAACACTTATGTTAAGGTCATTAAATAAGAGAAAAACTAAACCAGAAGGTGTAGTTTCAAATGTGGCAATAAGAAGGGAACAATGGACTGAATTTTTAAGAGTTAAATGATCTTGCATTTGTAATGGCCTCATAAGAAGGGAACAATGGACTGAATTTTTCCTATCTTTTTGGATGGTTCAACACTTCGGTGGTTTGAAACACTAGGTGATAATGTGAAAAACTCATGGGATTTATTAACTGAAAGTTTTCTTGAAGAATTTGGTGAACAACAGAAATATGCAGATCTCATAATCGAGATCACAAAGCTAGCCCAAGGAGAGAAGGAGAAGATAAGAGATTATCATGCTCATGTTCTAGAGCTAAGGAGGAAGCTCGATGCCCAGATTCGGAAGGAAGGATTAGCAAATGGGTTGATGAATGGTGTGGATAATCTCCTTTGTAAGCACTTCATTCTTGGGATGAAGCCAGAGATCGACAACGAGTTAAGTATGACCACCCAACTACCATTGATCAAGCAAAGGAGATTGTAAGAAGGCAAGAAGAAAGCATAGAAGAGGAGCCCAAAGAAATTGTTGCTAAAGTAGAGCCTACACTAGCACCTTTGGTCCAAAATCTACAACCACTGCGGGTGAGCACAAATATTTCTCCTAGTACATGTACTAAGTATGAAGATCTACTCGGAAGATGGGTTAGTTAACTATTAATATTCTTCAAGGAAAAGAATTTAGTTCTCGGGAGGAGATAGAGGTCCAAAAAGAAATATTTCTGAAGTTGTATGTTATGGTTGTTATAAAAGGGTCATTATAAATATAATTTTCCAGATAGAGCTTTTACATCCGGTACAAGAGATAATGATAAAGGAAAAGCACTGTGAATTCTTTTTATGTAGTAGATAAGAACATAACTAATGAATGAGATGTGTTTGTAACAAAAAGAAAGAAAGAAAAAGATAACCAAAATGGAAATGATCCTAAAAGATGAATGGAGAAACTAGTAAGAAACATAGGAGAAGAAAGTTGGGTGTGCAGGATTTTCTCGATTTCACGGGACAAGGACCATACTCCATCTTAGAAGATCTGTCCAAAAGGCCTGCAAATATTACATATGGTCAACTCTTGGCTATGTCTTCTGAGAAGAGGCGGGAGATGCGAAGTGGACTCAATGCTTGACGAAGGAAGGAGGTTGAGGTTCCTATTTTGGAGGTAGAGGCAGATCCCTATGCTCCACAAGCTGAGGTATTATGTAATGGTATTTCAATTCATGATGTCTTAGTTGATGGAGGTACTACAGTTAATGTAATGACTGAGTCTGTAATGAATATGTTGGGTTTAAAAATTGATCACCCCTCAACACTTATGTTAAGGTCATTAAATAAGGGAAAAACTAAACCAGAAGGTTTTGTTTCAAATGTGGCAATATCAGTTATGGGTGTTGTATGTGTGGTAGACTTTCAGGTGATGAAAAATGGTACTGTTGTGTACCTAATATTGTTGGGAAGGCCATGGCTAAGGATATTTCATGCAAGAAACTACTGGAATGAAGGATTTATGAAACTTGGATGTGGTAGAGAGAGGGTGAAGATAAACATGATCCCTCAGCATCATAAGGCAGAACATGTGGATTCAAGTGATGAAACTGATGATTGGACATCCTCTGATTACTCTAGTACTAGTGAAGTGGACACCAAAGATGAAGAAAGTGAGGTTGATGTCTTGGTCATGGATACCCTTCCAATCACACTGAATCATGACCCCATAAAATTATCTGAAGAAGAAATTGATGATCGTCTCCAACAAATAAATATTGGTGATGTTGTGATGGAGAGTGAGAAGGAATCCTACCTCTAGCTCTTTCAAAGGTACATACACATATTCACTTTTGATTACAAGGAACTTCATCAAGTAAGTTAGGTAGAACATTCTATTGAGCTGGTAGATGGTGCTAAGCCCATAAAACAAATGCCATATAGAATGAATCCTAATTTTTCCAAGAATGTAAAAAAAGAAATAGATAAGTTGCTTGATGAAGGATTCATATTTGTTTGTGGAGAATTCGTGAATGGGTTTCTCCCATTATGATCTCAATAAAAAAAGAATGGAAAAATACGTATTTGTGTTGATTATAGGAAGCTCAACAAGGTAACAAAGAAAGATCATTACCCTCTTCCATTCTCGGATCAGATTTTGGATGAAGTAGGCGGCCGAGTGCTATAGTTTTGCTGATGGATATCGCAGATACAACCAAGTTCATATAGCATAGAAATATCAGTTGAAGGCCACATTCACCACTCCTTGGGGAATGTTTTCTTATAAAGTTATGCCTTTTAGGTTGTGTAATGCTCCAGAAATGTTCTAGCGCTTGATGAATATGGTATTTGAACCCTACATTGGGAACTTCATCAGAGTATTTATGGATGATTTTTTCATCTATGGGAGCAAGATGGACCACCTGCACTAGATGGAGACAACATTTCAAAGGTTAGATGAAGCACAAGCCTCACTAAATCCTAAAAAGTGTGTCTTTGGATGTTCTAAAGGTGTTTTGTTAGGGCATGTTGTATCCAGAGATGGTATTGGTACTGATCCTGATAAAGTTTCAAAAATCAAAGAGTTACCATTTCCTATGAATAGAAGTAAGTTGAGATCATTTTTAGGCCATGTGGGTTACTATAGAAGGTTCATCAAGAATTTCTCAAAGATTGCATAGCCACTAACCCATTTCTTGAAGAAGGATGTTACTTATGAACCAAGAAATAAGGTGCATGAAGCTTTTGAACAACTAAAGGAAGCTTTGGTGTCTTCACCTATTTTAAAGAATTCAGATTGGAGAAAGCCATTCATTGTGTATACTTGATGCCTCAGATGCAACACTAGGAGTACTCTGAGCCAAAAGGATGAAAATGGGAATGATCATCCAGTTTACTTTGGGAGCAGACAAATGAGCAATGTTGAGGTAAATTATACTGTAACTGAAAAAGAGGCTCTAGCTATCATTTTTGTTGTAAAGAAGTTTAGAAATTACTTGTTAGGGAAGAAATTTATAGTTGTAATAGATCATCAGGCTCTAAAATATATTGTAAATAAGCCTAATCCATCAGGGAGGATAGCAAAATGGATAATTTTGTTACAAGAATTTGAATTTGATATCATAGATAGGCTAGGAAAGAAGCATGTCAATGCAGATGCACTCTCTTGATCCTATGATGGTTTAGGTTCATCTTGTGATGATGATGATTTCCTAGATGTAGCATTGTTATCCCTTGACACAATCCCTAGTGAATACATAGATATTTGGAATTATCTGAATGAATTCAAGTTTCCTGATGGTGCCAATGTAAAGACTAAGAGGAAGATTACTCATGCCAGTGTCCATATTCTATTCTGCATGGAGTATTATTTTGAATAGGACCTGATGGATAGTACAAGAGGGTAGTTGGACATGATCAAGGGAAGGAGCTGATAGAAGAATTCCACAATGGTACATGTGGAGGACACTTCTCTGGAAAACTTACAACAAGAAGAATCTTGGATGCAGGTTATCACTGGCCCACTCTTTTTAGAAATTGTTATAATTATTGTAAGACATGTGATATTTGTCAAACACATGGTAACCATAAGACTTCATCAGCTCCATTATGCCCTATTCTTCCACTTGGTCCCTTTGAAAAGTGGGGAATAGACATTTTAGGTCCACTTCCAACTACCCCATGCCAAAATAAGTATATTGTAGTTGCCACAGATTATTTAACCAAGTGGGTTAAAGCTAGGCCATTGAAAACAACTTCTATGGATGAAGTGGCAAGGTTCATATATGAACACATTGTCACTAGATTTGGTTTCCCATTAGAAATTGTAATAGATCAAGGAAGCCACTTCATTAATGAGGTGGTAGAATCCCTAGTCAACAAGTTTTCTATTAAGCGCAGGAAGGCAATAACATACAAGCCAAGCACAAATGGATAGGTGGAATGAATTTTTTTATGTTATGTCCAATTCTAGCAAAAGATGCAGCCTTGCGATTACATAAGTGGGATAAAAGGATTCATGCAAAGATTGTCGATATATAGGGCAACATCAAATTCAGCAACATGATACTCCCCATTTCAGTTGGCTTATGGCATTGATCTAGTTCTTCCTATTGAGTTTGATATTCCCACTGTGAGAGTTATGAAAAATGAAAGGATGGATGAAAGTGATTCAGTAAAAGAAAGGTTGGTGCATCTTCATTTGCTAGAGGAAATGAGGGAAATAGCGAAGGATACAAGCTATAAGAAGAAAATGAAGCAGAAGGAATACTTTGATCAAAAGATCCGTTGGTCTCCATTTCATGTGAATGACTTGGTTCTAGTATATGATTCTAGATACAAAAAAAGAAGACAGAAAATTTCTTCCAAAATGGATGGGGCCCTACAAAATAGCAAAATTGTGCATGAAAATGGTACATATCGATTGGAGGAATTAGATGGCACTCCCATTATGAAATGGGTCAGCCATGACAAGTTAAATATTTTCCAGGCACCAGTTTCAGAATGTCAATAAGAGTCTACTCCGAGGACAGAGTAGAAGCTAGGAAGGGGAAAATGTCGACATTAAAATTTTCCTCCGTAATTTCTATTTTATTAATGTATGTATTAGGAATAGGATGTTGTTAAGTATAATTAGTAGTGGCATCCAATAGAAGATAACGGTGCTGCCAATAATGTAGAGTACGGTAACAGTCAAAGTACAATAGGAATGTTGTAAAAAGTAAATATTTGTCGTAAGTGGTCCGGTAATGTTAAAATGTCAAAGTTAGGATAAGTAGAGAAGTAGGGTCTACATGATTAGGAATTAGAAATATTATATTTGTAATAAGGAAAAAGAGTGATGTCATAAATATTTTGTGTATTTTATTTGTAGAAAAGTCTAAAAAGGTGGAACCCATGTGAGATGATAAGGTTTATCTTATCTTAGAAGATAAACCTACATGTAAAGGCAAGAGTTTAGGCATGGAATATGATTGGCCGGAAGAGATTTCCTATCCTATCTTAGAGATAGGGTGGATAAGCCTAAATTCCTATAAATAAAGAGGCCACCCCCTCATTTAGCATAGAAAGAAGTAGTGAGAAATATTGTATGAGTAAGTGTGTAAAGGAAGCCATCATTTTGAAGGTGTGTTAAAGAAGCCATTAAGATGTGTAATTGCGAAGTTTCTCCCATAGTTATTGTTTGAAGGAAAGTGAATTCGGTAACACTTGAAGTACCTCATGGGTGAGATTGTAACAATTTCATGTTGATATTATAATTAAAACTTATATTTCAGATTTATCATCATTCCTTCTTATCATAGTCTATGGTATTCTTGTGTTATGTTTGTTGTTGTGTTTCAGATTACATCCACCAAACTAAAAGTTGTGCATTAGTAATTAATCATAGCATGAGGAGTTCCCGGTGAAGAATTATCATAGTGCCGAATTGGAAATGATAGGTTCTACTAGAGAAGGATGGGTTTCCTTAGATGGTTTATCAAAATAATATGTTATTTTTCGAAGGCCGTACCACTACTAGGAGGGGTTGGAATAACATTTTTCCCGAGGTTGAGCTTCCCTTTTTAGGCTCCATTTTTCTAAATCAATGAATCCTATAGAATTACATGAAAAAAAGATATAACATGTTAGACTAAATGATATTGATATGTGCACAGACATCTCAACATGAGAAATATGTATAAAGAAAAATAATGTTGTGTCACTTAACATGTACTACTTTTTGCAAGAGTCTTACATTAGTATAATAAGAATTAGGGCATACATCA
This sequence comes from Taxus wallichiana var. yunnanensis, assembly GCA_018340775.1. NCBI lineage: Eukaryota > Viridiplantae > Streptophyta > Pinopsida > Cupressales > Taxaceae > Taxus > Taxus wallichiana. The sequence goes on along the minus strand of CM031243.1, from coordinate 519,677,708 downwards.
ACCAAATTGAAGATGTATCAAAGGTTTGAGAAGAGAACATGAAATTTAAGGTGTAGAGGTCTTTCATAATGTATAGAGGTTTTTCCCTGTTGTATAGAGGTTCTAAATTTTTTCATCAAGCCAAATAAGGTGTGCATCTGGTCATCAAGAAATTACTCATTCATCATAGGTATGAGGTCCGTCATAATCCAATTACTACAAGTGTTCATCATTTCAAAGGAGATGAGACACAATATATGGTCTTCTATCTATGACTCGTTGTGGTATGAGACTGTGAATTTGAGGTTGAGGATGTATGCAGTTATTTGGCTTGACAATGAAAAGTCAATGTTTCAAAGGCACCAAAGTATCATTATTCTTGAGAGAAGCTTGAATGCTTTGATATGATGTTTCACATATGATACAATCATGATAAGGGTATTCTTTGTATATTGTCATGTTCCTACTTGGAAAATGAGTTCAAGAAACTTGAAGGATGCAGGAATTAAAAATATCCCTGGATGTTGATGTTTTTCCTTTATATTAAATATTATAGACATGTTGAAATTTAAAATTTACACTTCAAAAAAATGTTGAAATTTAAAATTACACTTCAATACTAAAAGACATTAAAATATTATAAATTTTCATTAGAAGGGCTAACTAAAAAAATCACTTGTCATGTAAATTGTATGTTGGCTACTAATTTACTTTTTATATTTTGTTAAATTTATTTTAATAAATAAAAATTAAATAATAATTAGAGCAACAAAATGCATGCTTGTTAGCTTTCTATTTTCTATATTAAAAAAATTGCATTCACTTCACACAAATTATGCAAAAATCACTAGGAAAAAGGATAAATCTCTAGAAAATAAGAAATTACCTTACTCTTTCTATTTTCAAAAGAGTGATATTCTCTTTTAGCTTTTGCTTTCTTGTAAATCATGTTTGGAATTTGGTAGTTTATTCTCAATACCCTTATTTATTTTATAAATTGGTCATTTAAATATTACTTGTTTTTATAAATGTTTGATTACCAATGCACAACCTTATGCATGAGTGAAAATTTGTACAAGAAATAATTAAATTCAAGTCCTAACGAGTTTTGTTTCTCAAAGCATTATCAATGTAAATGTATTGTCCAAGACATTGTTTGATAAAAATATTATCTATGTCATGCATCGCCATTCCGCCATTCTCCAAAGGAAATGCCCCTGACGAATGTGAAACTCCGCATAATGTACCATGTTTTATATATTCTCTGGGTCTACTGTGGGACGAGGCGTTGTCGGTGGATAGTGATAAATGGTCATGGTATTAGTCATGGAATAAATGGAAAGTGAAACCACAGTATATATATATATATATATATATATATATATATATATATATATATATATATACTTTATAAGAGAGAAAATTAACAAAAAGATTCAAAGAAGATACATTGATAAAGCAAGGAATATACAGAGCAGCAGCTCGTGGAGATGTATGAAGTGATTTTAATATATATATTACATAGAATCTAGATGTATCTAAGATAGGAATACTAGTTATGATTCTCTACAAGTGGAGGACTATTCTAGATGACATAAAAAATCATAGTGGTTATGAGGATGAGGATGTTCAGGATTTTTAATAACTTACAAAGGTGGAATCATAGATAAAGCAATGCGACATGAAAGAAAATAAGTCTCAAATAGACCGATGACTCATCTGTAGTAAGTGATTCTAGGATGTAAACCGCAATGCATGATCCGGCGCTGGCAAGACCTAGATTTATTTGAAATTTTGTAAGAAAATTGCAATATATTGATTTGCTAAATCCCTTTCTACTACTTTGAAAATACACAAATTGGAAAATCGCAGGAGAACATCACCTTTGTGTATATATCGGGAAAATTTTGGGAATGTTTTCTTGGAAAAATAAGGTTTTGTAGATTTCTCGGTGAAACATTAATGTTTTCAAATCCCGGCGCGTCAATTTCTTGGCGAAAAATTAATGTTTTAAAATTCTGGTGTGTTGATTTCTTGATGAAACATTAATGTTTTCAAATCCCGTGTGTTGATTTCTTGGAGATACATTAATGTTTTCAAATCTCGGCGTAGTGATCACACAATGATTTAATATAAAAATATACATTGGGATTGGAAATTCCTTGGTGATTCAGATGGGACAAATTACTGTGTATGGAATTTTTTGGCGAAACCAGGGAATTATCGTTACTATATAGTATTTTCCAAAATCAAATTCCCAGAATTCTACTATTCGCAAACTACAAATATTCTCCGCTAAAATTTTACCTATTATCGGGGCATGTCCATACATTAGACATTGTTCCTTCTCATAAGCAGCAACCTACATCAACACTTCTTTCTTTCACATGCACTCTCTTCATGAATAATTCTTATTGGCAACATATTCCATTTGATCCTACTTGCTCTAATACTATATGCACACATGATGGCTTAGCTCAACTAGGATTCACATTGGATGATCTCATCCCTCCACCTCATTCTCCTCATCTTTATCATGGATATGTTTACACCACTTCATTTATGGTCTTCGTGTCTTCTATCTTTTACTATTTCTTACATGAACTTCTCACACTTCTCCACTTACACTTGAGCAGTCTTGGCTTGACTACATTGGGGGCACTTTAGATCCTGATCATATTGATATCTCATTCCCCATGCCCTTCAGCCATTTTTTTATTTGTAATGATTCATTTATCAGCTTATTCAAAAATATTACTTGTTGGTATGCACACGGTTGTCCACTCCCTTCTTTCACCGATGAAGAATACGCAATGGACATCTATAATTTACGATGCAATGGTTCTTTACATGATCAACCTAATACTATGGCTTATCAAATCTCTGATGCTTCTCCGTTTGAATTCGACCGTGACAATGATGATATCCTATATGATGTTACATGATTCTAATCTTCATCATACACTTGGGGGGAATCACACTTATTCTCCCCCTCATTTTAACATTATCAGTGTCTCTCATTTCTACTATCATACTTTGTGCTTCACACTCCCTAATTCTAAGAATCAATCATACACAGCTAGATACACAACTTGTATCGTCACTACCCTATGACATACTCTAGTCTCATGGTTTATACTCAATTGGTGAGGGTCTAAATATAAAAAGAACCTAAAAAATACACACTTTCATGTTTTGTGCTTCATGATACATATTTCTAGAATCTTCTTCTCACGCATCATACTAACCTATTCTATATAATATATGCTCTCCACTTCATTGATCAATATGTATAGCATATCATTAAAACCATTACCATATGACGCACTCTAGTCTCATTGTTCATACTTGACTTTTGAGGGTATAAATCTTAAATTAACCTCACACATTACACATTTTTACACTTGGTGCATTCGCGATACTTCTTTCTAGCATCCCATTCACACCATTATACATTTTGCGCTTCATGATCAATCTTTCTAGCATCTCATTCAATCTTTATAGCATCTTCTTCTCACACATCATACTACCCTATCCTACAATATATGTTATGCACTCTATTAATCGATATTTCTAGCATACACATCACTCAAACCATTTCTTGATGACACACTCTTGTTCTATGGTTCATTCTTGACTGTCGAGGGTATTTTATAAATGAACCTCATCTCACTCATACACATCCACTCTTGGGGGGCATGTTTCCCCTACCACACTCATCTTGCATACCATTCCATTACATCCATTCATAACATATTACATATCTTGGTTACACATTGTTCTTACTTGTTTATACTCACATGTATACTTTGCTTACTATGCTAGTTGGATATCTAGTATGTCATTATATTTTCTATATACACGTGTGTTTACTTGTTTTTGAGTTGTGAATGAAAATTTTCCATATATCTTTACACGCAACATTGATGTTTAGCATGTACCTCTTACTAGTCCCACCAAGGTTCCTAGAGGAATCTACATTCATACACATCATAGGTGTCATTATTCCTTTTCATACTACTTATACTTTTACTAGCACACTAATTATCTCATGGATCTATACATAGTTTGACATACTTTATATATTTCTAACATGCTAACAGGTGCTTCATGTACAACATTTGATTTTTAGGAACTATTTTCCACCATGATTTTCTGACACTTTTCTTGATATTGTTTTCCATTGTCTTCTATTGTATGTTATTGTTTACGGGCTATGCTCTATGTCTTGTATGATCATTTCTTGTATGATTTTGGCCACATCGACCATGATTGTCTTGCGATATTGTGAGCAATGTCTAATGTTTTCAACCCACTTTTCATGGTATACATTTTCTTCTTGCTTTCTAGATTACACTTTGTCTTATAAGTGCATGTTTGTCTTATTTGCACTAACAAGTGTCCTATCCACTTTGTTTGTATGTGTCATGGTTTCTACCTAATTAACTAAAATATAACTATATGCTAAGAAATAGTAACCCTAGTTAATATAATTACGAGGATTAAAACAATGTATAAATGTAGTAAATAACATGAAATAGGTGTAAATAAATATGCTAAGTAAAATGAAACCCTAGATGTGTAAGAGAAGAGAGAGAGATGGCTTAACTGATTGTTATAGATGGTTGCATAGTGTCACAGTCTAAAAATATAGAAGTGTAGACGAACACTCAAGGACCCTACGAAGGGAAGATATGGAATTTCTAAAGTGAATGAGGCACTAGGAATGTCTTGGGGTGCCACTGGGGCACCCTAGTCTATAATATGGGTGCTCTAATCACTGTAAATGCTTAAAACCTGTAACTAGTATGGTCATAAATTGGTTCCAAACCTTCCCTATTTATCACGTTGGATCTTCTGGATGAGCTGGAAAATGACCTACAATGCAAAGAGAAGTATCAAACCCTAGAAAAATAAAATATGTAAATGAATGGGTCAAACTGACCTTAGCCACCAAACTAGTGTCTTATCACTAAGCGTTGCACTACATTTTGGACCCGGATGTAGTTCTAGTGTGTGTGTGTGCATGTCATGCCCTAGGTGCTCTCATGTTAGTCGCACTTTGTGAAGTAGTAAGAAATAGTAACTATAGAAAATGTAAATAACATGTGTGTATGGAATAGAATAGAATCCCTCCCCCTATGTAGTGTGTGTGATGCAAATATCCTAGCCTTAATGCATGACACTATGTGGAATCAAGTGATGCAATGGATGCAAATATAGATTGAGTGATAGTATTGTGTAATGCTAGGACCTAGGACCCTCATTATGGTCTTATAAATTTATATTTATAGGGCTCTCAAGCTTAATTTCATAATTAATCCCGACAAGGACAACTAGGAAAAAGATAAAGATAACCAACAACTAGAAATGACCCAAAAAGGAGCGAAAGGGGATTTGCATAGATCGGGAGCCCACAAAGGGACCGGAGCTAGGGTTAATTTTAATACCCCCATTGAAAAATTATTTTAAAATTGGTGACGAATCTCCAAATAGACTTTCACATCAATGGCAAATTTCTCAAAAATCATTTCGTGGATGACTGGGTTGGACGGTCATCCATTATCTCGCCATATAACCCGATCGTCTAACTCAAAGGTTGGATGGTTGCCCATTGTCTCGTTGTCCAACCTAGGTACCTGTCAATAGACAATGGATGACTATCCAACCCAGGAGTTGACAGATATCCATCATTTTTTGTCTAACTTGGGTTGGACAACAAACAATGGTTGTCCGTCCAACCTAAGTTGGAAGGACAACCACTATTTGTTGGATGTCTATATTAAACAAGTACCCCATTGTAGAACCCCCATGATATGTATTGTACTCGGTGAATACATGCATAAGTTAATTTTTACATATAAATAGTAGGTGAAATTACCCATACAAATGACTTGCCGGCTGAAAGTTTAGCCAAACTAGGAAGAAGCCGACTCCTACAAATTTTCCTTGACGGGCGCCCCGGTAGATAGGTGAGGCACTCTAATTTTAGGCTAGAATGTTGGGGCAATTGTGAAATGGGTGGATAAGTGTTGTAAAATACATGGGAACTATGAAATAAAATATAAAATAAAGATGACCAAAAGGTGGGATTAATTAGTACTTTTTCCACTTGAGAACCTTCTAAATAGTAGTATAAGACTGGCTAAATTATGTGTAAAGTGCATAATTTTGTGTCTACATTTTCCCCCACTTTATGTTGGTGAGCGAAAAGCTTGGTAACATAAAGTAGATAGAGATGTGTACTTGATATCCATGTAGAGTGTAGAAGAAGATGTGCTTAGATGGACTAGACTCAAGTGTGGAATGACAAAAAGAAAAATGTGGAGCGTGGATTCTAAAGATGAAAAATGTGCATAAAAATGATGAGAGTGAACCTAGGGTGGAACACATGTGTAGTTGTTGTTGTGTGTAGTGTACCTGCATGGTTAGTAAAGGAAAGTTCCCGTAATAAAGGTGTGTTTTTTTGTTGTCACTATTTTTGTTGTTTTTGCCACCAATTTGACTATTTGTTTCTCATACGGCGGACCTACAAGGATAAAATGATCAAGTATTCAAATATATATATAAATGCTTTGTGTAAAATACGCAAATGTAAAATACGCTAGAAAAAGTGTAAATGGAACATGTGCGTCACGATCCATGTTAAGAAAAAGGGTGTAGAATGATATCATATATTGTCATGAGTTTTTTGGGAGATCGCACACCACCTTGGCTGAAGAAGTATAGGGAGGAGATGCATTGTATCCTCCAACTTTAATTGCTTCTACTAAAATGTGTGAAGAGATCTCTATCTGTCTTGGTTTTTTATGTGATCTCGATGCCACCGGGATGGAGAAGTGTAGAGAGGCACACCCATTGTAACCCCAAACATGTAATCGCTCAACAATTACTAAAGGATATCATGTCTGTTATAGAAATTGTGTATGGAGTTTGTAAACTGGTCTCGAACTCACTCATTATGTCTCAAATAAAGGTAAATACATTGTGTTAGTAGAAAAATCTCAATGATGCCCCCCTCTTTGGGGGCACATGTGATGAACCCGGAAGGTTAATGCGGCCCCAAAAGAGGACCACCCACACTTTGACTGTAGAACTATGCCTTGCGGAGAGGAAAGGGAAATGCTTGGTAGATACCAATGCACACATAAAAGGGGATGGATATCCAAAACAAGTGTTAGTCTGAAAACACATGCATGCAATAAGACAAGTGTAAAATACACAGACAATGTAGTAACTACCAAACAAAGTAGTGTAAACACATGTTGGGTTTTAAAATTGTACTTTAACAACCACACTCAGGGGACAACAAGTCCCTCCTCTTTAATGGGAGAGGTTCCCTTATTGAAAGCAAGCAGAAAAACTTATATACAAATGTACAACTTTCAAAGTGTGGATTCCTAATACTTTGAAATGTTTTATGCCCAAAGATCATCAATACGAAAGAATGGAAGAATTAAAGAGATGAGAGAGGAATAACATAACAATACCTTCAGGAAATATAGATGGAAAAGTATAACCTTATACGTATTGAACCAAGGAGTTGCAGAATAGAATCATTCACTTTCATAACCAATATAATTCCATAGACACAAAGTTCCAAAAATCATATAAACAAGAACACAAAGTTTCTTATCATAAAAGATGAATGATTCCCAAATTTCAGAAAGGAAAGAAGAAAAGTAGAGGAAGAAAGGGAAAAACTTTTGTATTGATTACTTTGAATCTATTACCTTTACAGAGTCTCAGGATCTAACCCTAAATAATGGCGTGGAGAAGCCAATAAATAGTTTCCAAGAACAGTTACATTCGGTTATAGAAAAATGATGAAATTGATTTAAGATAATCGACGTCTGAACTTCTCTAATTCCTTAAATGTTTCCATGCCTAGTGGAAAACCAGATGCATTAAATTGCATCCGTCCACCCTACCTTTGCAAACTTTAAATTTAAGCCATCCACATGGGAGATATTTAAACTAAAGCGGGCTAAGGACACCTTTTGCATTTTGTGCCTTTTGGAGGATTGACACTTTGGAACATTTTTTCCCACCCACCCACTTTTGATACGGTCTTGACACATGGCCTTACTTGAGTGGGGATGGAGTCGCAGTTTCACTTTTATAATTTTACCTCTTTTTAATGTGGGCTCAAAAGCTCAAATTTCTCTGTCGGCCGCCTCCCCAATTTGAATTTTGATGCGGGCTCAATATTTGACTTTTTACCTTAGCATGAGTGGGGCCACGTCACTTTATAACTTTAAAATATTTTATGGAAACAAAGCCCAAATTCTCAAATCACCCGATGGCCTTGTTTTCATGCTTTGACTTTTGATGCGGGCTCAACATTTGAATTTATCCCTTTTGGAAATAAAACCAAAATTCCCAAATCACCCCAACAACTGTTTTCCCGCTTTAAAGCATCAAAACAAAAAAAGGTCCTACCTCTCTCGCTTTTTCTTGAATCATGACCACATGTCCCTTTTGTTTGGCGAGGCCATATGTCTAACCCTGGACACATGGAGGCTCAAAGCACACTTGAGACTTGCCTCTAGATTTTACCTTCGAAGTTACACTAAGATGACACGTGGAGGCTTTCACAAACCCATCTATACTTATCTGATTCGATCCTGCTTCCCACTTGACTTATGTTGAACCCCAGACATGTGGAGAGTTGGCACTCATTTGAGTTTCCGCTTTGGATTTGCCTTCTAAAATTTCATCAAGTTCATGCGTGGCTCCTTCTATTGGTCCTATACTTTTCAACTGCTAACTTTGTCTCTCCTTTGATTATGACCACATGGAGTGTTGGCACTCATTTGGAGATTGGCCCTTTGGTTTCACTTCTAAAATTATGTCATTGAGGCACGTGGAGGTTTCTGCCAACCCTCCTATACTTAGTCAATTAAATAGTTAGATCTATCTCTTTTTTGACCTGGGACACATGGAGGGCCTTCGCAAGTTTGGGGAACCACCCTTGGCTTTGAACCTTGAAGTTGTGTCGATGAGAAACATGGTGTCGTCTACCAAAAATTTAATATTTATCTATTTTGAGCTTTTTCTCTTCATTCGGACACTGGGACACATGGAAATCTTGTGCTTAATTGAGGACTATCCCCTAGGCCCTGCCCTTAGATTTGCATCATTTGGACGCATGGAGGCTTCCGCAAAACTCGCTTGAACATGGCCATGTATGATCCAATCAGATATTTCCATGTACTACCCATGGATGTTAGGGAAAAAATTGACAAGGAAGATATGCTCGTCATTCACAACTATGGAAAAATAACAGAAAGGGAAAACCCCACCTTTATGCCTCGAATTTCAAATTGTTCTCCATGGAATGAAAAATTGCAAACAATACCAGGCTCGATGCGATCCATTACTCCAAGGTACTAACTCAAAATTTTCAAAACTTGACTTCAAAAAGAGGGGAATTTTGAGGGCGACAACAGCTGGCTCTTTCTAGGGATGACTTGACAAAGGAATGAGGAAAGATCAAGAACCATAGAAAAACTTAGGGAAAGTAGACCAGTGCCTTATCCATTGGGAAAATAGAGTCAAAGGAAAACCAACATAGAAGACAAAACACATGAAAAGAAAACAAACCAAAAAGGAAAGATAGAAACAAAACACAAAGGAACGACCAAAAACCAAAACATTGTACACAATATACAAAAGGACCGCCTAGTCACCTAGGACTTGAAAAACTTTAGATACTTTTGCCATTATAAATAAGTGGGAGAGGAGAACCATCCATATAATCGAAAGAGAATGAATTTTTGCTAGCAAAGTTCCTGATTTTAAAAGGACCAAGCCAAAGGGAATCAAATGTACCATGGCTTCCTCGAGGTTCATGCATTTTTTCCCACAACAGAACAATGTCTCCCACTTGAAAAAATTTGGGTCTAGCTTTCTTGTTAAACAACGCCTTCACCCTCATTTGATAAGCTAATATCCTATCAAAAACTACAACATTTCTTCATCCAGCTTCTTGAGATACATGATCCTCTTATCCAAGGAATTGGTGAAACTTGAATCTTCAATAGCCTTCATTAAGTTCAAGGTTTGGTAATTTCACCATTCGAAAGGCCGAGCTTGAACACCATACATGATCAGGGGATCATTTTTAAAAAAGTTCCCTAAACATCCCTAAATGGTTTCAGTCTGACAGAAGATCATCTCGAGAGCTTTCCAACGACTGTGAGAACGCGACAAACGGACATCGGGAGCTCTAGATATGTTCGGTCAAAGTTCGGTCAACGGAAAGTCAACTCTATTCAACGGTCAATATCTCTGGACCAATCGCACCGTGACACGTGGCTTGCCAACACTCGTTGAATTCGCTTGATTTGCCTATCGGGAGACGACAAGTGGACTACAGGGATTATTTCTATTCCATCTTTATATGGGTCGAAATAATATTATTTTAGTAAGGCCACTTTTCAAATGCCACACACACACACACACACACACACACACACACACACACACACACACACACATATATATATATATATATATAATGTTTAATACATTAATATCAAAACTATGTTATTACTAACCACGTGGGTGGTGAAGCGGTGGTAAGGGGCTAGGCCCATGCATGGACCGTCCCACGTGGAAGAAGGAGGATGAAGTGGTTGTTGGGGAGGTTTATCCAACGTGGTCTTTGACCACCTCATGCGTGGAAAGGCTTTAAAGCCTAAACTATTATCAGCCGCTCCTTATGGGATTTGTATCCCTTAACAAATGTGCCTTTTTGGGGATTTAATCCCATGTCAAACAAATGCCACGCCAAGTATGGGATTTTTAACCCATTTTAAAATACATCCACTCCACTTGGGATTTAATCCCATTAAAACGTGTAATCCGCCCAAAAGGGAAATATTTTATCCCAATTTATATGTATGGGTGAGGCTAATATTAGCCTAAGGATTATATGGAGTGCATTATTTCGGCCCTAGTTTTGTATAAATAGGGAACCCATTCATTGTAACACACACACCCATGCAAAGATACACAAAAGGCAGAAGACAAGCTCAGAGCTTGGAAGGCGAATGAGAAATTGTTGTTGTGTGAAGACCTAAATTATTTAGGCATTATTATTTTGATTATTATTGACCTATTATTTGTTAGGCAATAATAAATTAAATATTTGTGGCTAGGAGTTATTCAAACTACCTAGTCGGCCCATAGCGCCACACCAATTACTTGCAAATCTTGGATTGTCGACCGGAGTGCTAGCTTCGCATTGATAGCGTCGGGAAGGCCGATCGAAGTCAAGGAGATTGTACGCCAGGAAGGTGGAAGTCGGGTGCTATTTTTCACCCTTGTCGTCCGAAGAACTGGTGTACTGATAGGCAAGTAAAATTCCATTAGGTTTTCTTGTGAAAGTACTATTGTAACTTACAAGTTTTGACTAGTGGAACGGTTCGACCATGAACCCGAGACGTAAGAAATTGCCGAACTCGTAATCAATCATGCGTGCAATTGTCATTATTGTCTTGCATTATTTTAAATTGATTACTTAAAAGGAGTAAATTATCGGCAAATAATTAAAGCCTATAAGGGTCCGAGATCAGGTCGTAATAATCTGATTATTTTCGGATCATGTTTGGTATCAGAGCTGGTTTAGCTCCATATTTGTTTTTCAGTAAATCTGATTAACAGAGTGATTGCTTCAAGATTGGTGCAGTTGGTTCAGTTTGTGTGAACAGGGTACAAGTGCACTATGGGAAAGATGTCTAAACAGCAAAGCTCGAAGAGATTGAAGCTTATAATCACCAGATCTAGGAAGATAATTCTCTCCTGTGATCAATGTATTACTCCTTGGAAGAGGAGTATGCTCATTTGAAATCAGAATTGCAAACCAAGGATGAGCTCTTGGTAAGGTTGCAATGTGGTGATCAGAGGAAGGAAATACCTTCAACTACAAATGCAGAGGCCATGGCAAATGACTGCACTTGTAAGTTGTTCACCACGGTAATATTTTTCTTCGTCCCATTCAATTTCAGATTCAGGTAATGAAGTCTTTGGTTTGTTTGAAAAGCATACTAGAGGCATTGGATCCAAGTTACTAGATAAAATGGGATTTGATGGAAGAGGCCTTGGTAAAATGGCCAAGGTATTACTAACCCAATACAGGTCGAGGATCGTCCTCGTTTTGCAGGTTTGGGTTATCCTAGTGCGGGAAAGGAAATTGGAGAATGCTCCAAGAACGCTGATGGGAGACAAGCTTCCGAAAGCAAAGTGATTACTCCACTAGTCCTGCAAGAAGATTCTGAGCAGAAAGTTGTGCTTCCTCATCATAGGTAGGATGTGGTAAGAGAAATCAACGAAGAGGTAATGAGATTCCACCTCCAATTTCTTACCATAATCATAAGCACAATAAAACTTCTGATCCACTTTTTCAGCTTAAGAAGTATGGTTATGATTTTCAGAAGATGTGGAATTCTTTTCCATGTACTTTTGTGGATTACATAATCATTCAGTGGCCAGATGCTGGAAGAGAAGGACACTGATGAAGAAGTTGATGCCGTTTGTCAAGAACAAGGCAAATCAGAAAGACCAATCTCGTCATGCAGAGTCGAGAAATGGCAGAAAGAGTTCCTCATCCCAGAAGAAGGAGATTAAGAGGAATTTTTGTGCTCATTGCCAAAGGAATGGGCATCGGGTGGAAAATTGCTGAAATCGCATCCATCTCGCCATCAGAGTAATGGCAAGCCAAAGATGGAATGGAGGCCTATTGTAAAGGCAGAAGAAGTTTCTACTCCACCACCAGTTGACAAGTCAACCCAGGACCAGGTAATACCTGAAAGTGAAAGTCCTTTAAAATGGGTAAGTCAACAATTTTTCAATTATATATTGCATAATTCATATTGATGAATCGTATGCAGTATTAAGTTTGGAGATCAGATTCTATGAGAGAATACTTTGAGAGAAAGGTTTACAATACTCAAAGATTTTTTTACTTAGAAAATTTGATTAATGCTCCAAACATATCTCCTAATCAACTTGTGAGTACCTGTTACAGCTTGGATACAAGAAATAACTCATATAAAGTTTGGAGATTGATCTACCATTTGTGCAGACAATAGAGTTCACAGAGGTCAGCTCGGAACTTCATTCTATGTAGAGGCATTGTGACCATGCAGCAGAATGGTAGCTGAATCACCGTTGGCATTGATGTCGGGTCGGAACTTCATTCTGTGTAGAGGCATTGTGGCCATGCAGCCAAAGAGAATGGTACCTGATATTAGTATGTCAACAAGAGGAGCTCTCAAAGTATCACTTGGAACGTCATTCGGTGTCGTGGCATTGTGACCACACATACAAATGGTAGCCGATCAACAAACTTAGCATCATGCATCGAGAGGCTCGAGGTCTTACAAGAGGCTTAAGCATCATGCATTGGAGGCATTGAGGTCGAATGAGACGTAGTATCATACATCGGAGGCTCGAGGTCTTGAAAAAGGCTTAGCATCATGTATCGGAGGCGTTGAGGTCTACACAGACTTAGCATCATGCATCGGAGGCTCGAAGTCTTGAAAGAGGCTTAGCATCATGCATCGGAGGCATTGAGGTCTGTAAAGGGACAAGGCATTGTCCATCACCAACATCGGATCAATCAAAGCTCTACGTAACATGGAGTTCCTTCAAACCAGTTTGGATTCTGCGGAATCAACTCGGAGCTAGGAGCTATGTTATAGAGTAAAAGAAGATCCTTATTGTCAGATATCAAGAAGCTTAGCACCACACGTATGATCGTTGAGGTTTCAAATGTCGAAACTTAGCACCATAAAGCGGAGGCATGGAGGTTTTCTTCGATATCGAGTGGCGTAGTGGAAGCATCGTGGACCCAAAACCCACATGTCCTAGGATTGGAGCAGAGTTGTCGAAGTGAGAAGGTTGGAGGAGAAGACCCAAGGGTCTACTACAGCAGCACTTCCGAGGAGGCAGCATATTTTTCCTGCAGTTCAGACAATATGGAAGCTTTTGGGACAAAAGCTTTTCTCAATGGGGAGGTGTGATCAAGGGATCATTTTTTTAAAAAGTTCCCTAAACATCCCTAAATTTTTTCAAAGGCAGAAGATCATCTCGAGAGCTTTCCAACGACCGTGAGAACGCGACAAACGGACATCGAGAGCTCTAGATATGTTCACTCAAAGTTCGGTCAACGGGAAAGTCAACTCTAGTCAATTGGTCAATATCTGGACCAATCGCACTGTGACACGTGGCTTGCCAACACTCGTCGAATTCACTCGATTTGCGTATCGGGACGGAACAAGTGGACTACAGGATTATTTCTAATCCATCTTTGTATGGGTTGAAATAATATTATTTTGGTAAGGCCACTTTTCAAATGCCACACACACACACACACACACACACACACACACACACACACACACACACACACACACACACATATATATATATATATATATATATAATGTTTAATACATTAATATTAAAACTATGTTATTACTGACCATGTGGGTGGTGAAGCGGTGGTAAGGGGGCTAGGCCCATGCGTGGACTGTCCCACGTGGAAGAAGGAGGATGAAGCGGTTGTTGGGGCGGTTTATCCAACGTGGTCTTTGACCACCTCATGCGTGGAAAGGCTTTAAAGCCTAAACTATTATCAGCCGCTCCTTATGGGATTTGTATCCCTTAACAAATGCACCTTTTTGGGGATTTAATCCCATGTCAAACAAATGCCACGCCAAGTATGGGATTTTTAACCCATTTTAAAATACATTCGCTCCACTTGGGAATTAATCCCATTAAAACGTGTAATCCGCCCAAATGGGAAATATTTTATCCCAATTTATATGTACGGGTGAGGCTAATATTAGCCTAAGGATTATATGGAGTGCATTATTTTTGGGCCCTAATTTTGTATAAATAGGGAACCCGTTCATTGTAACACACACACCCGCAAATGTAGACACAATAAAAGGCGGAAGACAAGCTCAGAGCTTGGAAGGCGAATGAGAAATTTTTGTTGTGTGAAGACCTAAATTATTTAGGCATTATTATTTTGATTATTATTGACCTATTATTTGTTAGGCAATAATAAATTAAATATTTGTGGCTAGGAGTTATTCAAACTACCTAGTCGGCCCATAGCGCCACACCAATTACTTGTAAATCCTGGATTGTCGACCGGAGTGCTAGCTTCACATTGATAGCGTCGGGAAGGCCGATCGAAGCCAAAGGAGATTGTACGCCAGGAAGGTGGAAGTCGGGTGCTATTTTTCACCCTTGTCGTCCGAAGAACTGGTGTACTTGATAGGCAAGTAAAATTCCATTAGGTTTTCTTGTGAAAGTACTATTGTAACTTACAAGTTTTGACTAGTGGAACGGTTTGACCACGAACCCGGAGACGTAGGCAATTGCCGAACTCCGTAATCAATCTACATGCAATTGTCATTATTATCTTGCATTATTTTAAATTGATTACTTAAAAGGAGTAAATTATCGACAAATAATTAAAGCCTATAAGGGTCCGAGATCAGGTCGTAATAATCTGATTATTTTCGGATCAATACACCACTTGAAATGGAGACATTCTAATTGCTCTTTTGGGTGTAATTATATCTACCCAGAGAGCATCATAAAGTTTCTTGTGCCAATTCCTCTGAGAATCATTGACAAGCTTCCGAATGATGGTTACCAGATTTTTATTTTTCATTGTACTTGTCCATTCCTTGGGGGTAGTAGCATGAAGAATGAGAAAGGGAAATTCCATAACCACAAAAAAAATATATCATTTCTGAAGAAGAAAAATTCAAAGCATTATCAGTCACAATCTTGTTTGGTACCCCAAACCTTATCAATATGTTCTCCTTAATGAAATTACACACTACCTCAGAAGTAGTGCTTTTAACTGGAATGGCCTCTACCCACTTTGTGAAGTATTTTATAATAGTTAACATGTGAGTATGCCCAGCACTAGAGGGTGGTTTAAGTGTTCCAATGAAATCCAAACCCCACTGTTGAAAAGGTTCATCAATCACTACATGATTTAGTGGCAAAGAAACCAACTTAGGTCTCCCAACAAAAGTCTGATAGGCTTCACACTTTCCTACCCATTTGGATGCATCTTTGAACAATGTAGGCCAATAGTAGCCAACACGAAGGATCTTATGGGCAGTGACATCAGAAGAGAAATGGTCTCCGCAAGCTTGATCATGAAAATCTGAGAACAACTTCTTTTGTTTCTCTTTGTCTACACACTTCAAGAATCTTCCATCTATGCCTCACTTGAACAAAGCATTTTCCCATAACACATACTGTGCAGAACTTAACTTAATAGTTATCTTCTCATTTGCACTCAAGTGGGATGGACACCCTCCATAAGTAAGAAAGTGTGCAATATCAGCATACCACTCATCTATTGAACTGAGGAAAAGGATAACAGGAACATCAACTACTTCTTTAGACAATTCTACATCAGCTCCTTCAGCAATAAGCTCACATAAGCCTTTACCCTTGAATAGCTTAGTTGGCTTGATATCAAGGTCATATTCTTGGAATTTTTCTACCCAATTTCCTCTCTTAGTTCCAAACTCCTGTTGTGTAAGAATAGACTTGATGGTTGTATCAGGTACAAGCACAACAAAGTGAGAATTAAGAATATAAAAACAAAACTGCTTGATAGCTTTGACCACTACAAAATCATGTTTCTCCATCATAGTATATTTCAATTCATGAGATTTTAGAACATAGCTCATGAATGTAATTAAAGCTCATGATCCTCGAAATTTCTATGAGTTAGGACAGCACCAAGGTACTCTCTCCGAAGCATAGCAATAGATGATAAAATCCTTGCTGAAATCAGACATGCTAAGATGGGAGTCCTAGTAATGGCTTTCTTAATATATTCAAATGCTTCCTTACCTTTAGAAGACCAACAATTTTTTTTTTCCTTTCACCATGTGAGAAATGCTCAAATTTAGTTCTCAGTAAAATGGGAATGAATCTCCTCAGGAAGTTTATTTTACCAAAGAAAGAGTGAACACCCTTCTTACTTGTGGGAAGAGGAATCTATTGGATTTCTTGAAATCTTTATGGATCTATATAGATTCCTTCTTTGGAGACAATATTCCCCAACAACTTTCCTTCAGTGACACAAAAGACAAAATTTTTAGGATCGAGAGAAACTCCACGTTCTTTGCATTTCTGGAGGATTGCTTCAAGATGCTGAAAGTGATCTGCCCTTATTTTGGAGAAGAGAGTCAAATCATCAAGGTACACAATAATACACTTTCCCTTTATAATGCCAAAATCCAAGTCCATTTCCCTCTGAAAGGTGGCACCAACATTGATAAGACCAAAAGGCATTCTATTGTAGGCAAAGGTGCCCCAAGGAGTAGTAAAGGTAGTTTTGTGTTGATTTGGGGTATTGACTTCCACTTGATTGTACCCAGAGAATCCATCTAGCATAGACAACATCTCAGAGCCTATGACAGCTTGCAAAACTTGATCCATCATGGGGAGAGGATAGTTGTCTTTCAGAGAGGCCTAATTTAAATTCTTGAAATCCACACAGATGCGAATCTCACCATTCTTCTTCTTGACAAGCACAATGTTAGCAATCCATGTTGAATGATGTATAGGGAAAATAATATTTGCCTTTAGTAACTTCTAGATCTCTTGAAAAATGGTGTCAGTAACTTTAGGATTGTATTGCCTTTGCTTCTTCTTGAAAGGTTTGATCCTAGGTTTCAGAGGGATAAAGTGTTGCATCTCCTTTGGTTGAAAAGCCTTGAGATCATCATATGAATAAGCAAGAACATCAACATACCTTTTTAGTAGATTTACTACTTTCTTCTTCTCTTCTTGAGTGTAGAATTTTCCAATGTTCACCATCTTGGGTTCATCAAGACTCCCAATATTAACCTTTTCACATTCAATAGACCATCGAGCTGCCTAGGAAGCTTTAAACTTAATGTACCTATCATGCTTATCAAACAGATCTTCCAAACTCACTAGCCCTTTGGGAATTTGGTTTCCTTTCAATTTGATGCAACCATCTTGATCCATTTCTTCCTTGATATCTCTTTCATTAGAGGATACACACTCCCTAGGTAAAGTTTCACTTCCTTCAAAACACATCTAATCAAAATTATCCTTAAGCTCCAAGAATGAGAGCAAGTGTTGATCATCATTGAAAACTTTCCAGTTGTTTATATTATCTGGTACACTTGGCCTATGAATCATTTCAATGGTAAATTTATCCTAAGAGAAATCTGGGTGAGGGATCATCAAAGATCCTGAGACAACTAGAGAATCAGCTCTAGTGTTCCTTTCTCTTGGCATAACTTCAATGGAGAAAGCATAAAGAAACTCAATGGAATCCCAGAAAAGATTCCTATAATGCTTCAATATCCTATTCTTGACTTGTTAAATATACATGACTTGTTTCATAATAAGCTTTGCATCTCCATGAGCACAAAGATTCTTCACTCCCATTTCTTTTGCCATGTTCAATCAAAGTATGAGTGCCTCATATTCAGCTTTATTGTTTGTATTTTCAAAACAAAGCTTGAAAGAAAAAGGATGAATCTTCCCTTCTAGAGAGGTTAACACTACACAAGCCCTAGAACCACCAAGAAGAGTATCTTCCATCAAACTCCGAGTCCAAATGCCATCAGGATCATGAATCACTCCCTTAGGAATTTTTCCTCATCTTGTGACATGATCATATAGTTACCATGCCCTATACCTTCATAGAGTATATGTGCTTTTAGATCATCAGTCTTTTGTACAATGTATTTAGTCTATTTCTCAGGTAGCAGCTTTCTTCATTTTCCCATGGACCGGATCAAATCATGCGACCAATCCATTTGAATTTCAACTCCTACCTCCTTACAAAACTTATACTCAGCAACATCCCATATGAGGGAGGGATATCAACAACCAAAATAGTGGCTAAGACCCTTTTCTCTGGAAAAGCAACAAAATCTACTTGTGCATCTTTAATTCTTCCCACCAAAGGCACTTTTCTACTCTCCATGGAATAGCAGGAACCAAAGGCACGTGTTAGAGTCGGGACCAAAGCATGAGCTACTTTTGAAGGAATTGCATTGTCTCGATGCTCCCAGTCTATAACACGCTTACTAATTTTATGGCCAGCTATGAGGAGAATCATGTATAATGGTTCAACTTTCTCACTAGGGAAGTGACTGCAGCCACAAAGATTGGTTGAGGTGAGGGAAAAGGAGTGGGAAAAAGACCTTTAGAGGTATGGGGAAATGCTTGGGATTTGGAATTGACAAATTTTACCATTTTAGCAAAGGTTTTGGATGGGTTTTTTAAAACTCATCCTCTGAAATTTGGATTTTGGTCCTTTTGAGGTGATCAATGATATCAAAATATCCAAAGGTGGATGGGGCATCACTACTAGAAACTTGAGAGAATTTTGATTTGTTAGTTTTAGGATTTGAAGGACAAGGAGTTTTGGAAATAGAAGAAGATGAGGATTAGCATTACTCACCTTTTTGTGGAGGCAATGGGAATAGGAGCTCCTCTTCTTGCAATCACTGGAATAGTTGTAGGAAACTCCTTGGACTTCTTAGTAGGATGCACCACTTTTTATTTTCTATTTGTTTGCTCCCAAGTCATAACAACATATGACTCACTATTCATATTTGCCACTCTTTCATCATATTCATCTTCATCATCCATACCTTCAGTGGTGAGGAAATGAACTTGAGATCCACCAAGCTCCTCCAGTTCTTCATCAACCTCTTCTTCTAGTTCTTCATAGAGTTCATTACACTCCTCATCATCAGGTTCTTCAACTTCACAAGTTGCATTGAATAGAACCTTGATGGGTAGGCCTTTAATATCCAATCTAGTTTGAGAAGAAAGCAAATGGTTCCTAGGCTGAAAATTATTCCTTGGAACATCTTGGTAAGGAGTATGCTAAGCCAATTGTTTCTTGAGAGCAATGAGATCATTGGCAAGATTTTGTACCAACTGATCTGAGTTGGATCTAGGAGAGGAGGAAGAAGAAGAAGATGCTTTAGATATGGAGGATTCTATTTTCACTTTACTAGACATGATTAAGAATTCCTCAACACACGGCTAACCACTAATCAACATCCGAGTTGTAAGGTTATCTCTTCTTAGTGCATATCTTACTTTAGGAAACTAGGAATTGAGGAAGAAGCACTTTTGGATTTTATCCACTAGATGAGTGTTCTGTGGAATTTTATTAATTAGCTTGTTTAATTTATCCATAAACTCCCTCTTGAGCTCAAATGGTTCCTTCTTGATGTGAGAAATTTTTGCTAACAGAGCATGCACATCTTTAGCAGGGTTTGAAATGCTTGATCAAACCGAGTTGTCATGGTATTCTAATTAGTGATCGACCCAATATGAAGATGATAGAACCAATCAGTAGCATTGTCCTACAATGTCTCCATAAAAATCCTGACATAGACATCTTCATGTTCAACCGCAAGAATCCCACATGCAACAATGAAGGTTGCAATGTGTTTATCTCGGATGAACCTTCCCATCACCCCAAAATTTGGGAAAAAATTTCTTGTTAACCCTAGGTAACTCATGCAATAGATGAGGAAGAGCAAGAGGCCCAACTTTGTTGTCCCCAAGGAAAAGGGGCCGACATCTTTGAAAAAATAGATTGAAGGGGAACTAAAACACCAACAAGTAACAAAGCACGAAGATTAGGGTTGAGATATTCTCGAGGAATGCTATCCTTGGAAATTTGGTCTTTAGTAGGAGGTGTGCTTGTAGAACGAGTTCCTTTGTTCCTTCTTGCTGGAAGAGAGAAGTTTTGTTGCTCCAAAAGTTGAAAATGGGAATCCTCAATCCTAAGAGCTTTCTTCCCACGTGTATACCGTAGAGTCGCGAGACCAAAAATGATCTTGAAATTGTTCTTTTAGAAAGGGATCCATTTGAAACAAAATCCCCAGTAGAGTCGCCAAAAATTGTTGGGTTTTAAAATTGTACTTTAACAACCATAGTCAGGGGATAACAAGTCCCTCCTCTTTAATGGGAGAGGTTCCCTTATTGAAAGCAAGCAACAAAAATTATATACAAATGTACAACTTTCAAAGTGTGGATTCCTGATACTTTGAAATGTTTTATGCCCAAAGATCATCAATACAAAAGAATGGAAGAATTAAGGAGATGAGAGAGGAAGAACATAACAATACCTTCAGGAAATATAGATGGTAGAGTATAACCTTATATGTATTGAACCAAGGAGTTGCAGAATAGAATCATTCACTTTCATAACCAATATAATTCCACATACACAAAGTTTCTTATCATAAAAGATGAATGATTCCCAAATTTCAAAAGGAAAGAAGAAAAGCAGAGGAAGAAAGGGAAAAACTTATGTATTGATTACTTCAAATCTATTACCTTTACAGAGTCTCAGGATCCAACCCTAAACAATGGCGTGGAGAATCCAATAAATAGTTTCCAAGAATGGTTACATTCGGTTATAGAAAAATGATGAAACTGATTCAAGAAACCGATGTCTGAACTTCTCTAACGCCTTGGCCATTTCCATGCCTGGCAGAAAAACTAGATGCATTGAATTGCAGCCATCCACCCTGCCTTTGCAAACTTTAAATTTGAGCCATCCACATGGGAGAGATTTAAATTGAAGTGGGCTTGAGGACACCTTTTGCATTTTGTACCTTTTGGAGAAATGGCACTTTGGAAAATTTTGGCCCACCCACCCGCTTTTGATACGGTCTTGACACGTGGCCTTACTTGAGTGGGGACAGAGTCACGGTTCACTTTTATAATTTTACCTCTTTTCAATGCGGGCTCAAAAACTCAAATTTCTCCACCAACCTACCTCCCCACTTTGAATTTTGATGCAGGCTCAATATTTTAATTTTTACCTTAGCATGGGTGAGGCCATGGGTCACTTTATAACTTTAAGATATTTTATGGAAACAAATCCCAAATTCTCAAATCATCCCAATGGCCCACTTTCATGCTTTGACTTTTGATGCAGGCTCAACATTTGACTTTATCCCTTTTGGAAATAAAACCAAAATTCCCAAATCACCCCGACGACCCGCTTTCCCACTTTAAAGCATCAAAACACAAAAAGGCCCCACCTCTCTACCTTCACTTGAATAATAAGCACATGTCCCTTTTGTTTGGCAGGGCCATATGTTTGACCCTGGACACGTGGAGGCTCAATGCACACTTGGGACTTGCCTATGAATTTTTCCTTCAAAGTTACACCAAGCTAACACATGGAGGCTTCCATGAAACCATTCTATACTTAGTCGAATCAAACCTACTTCCCACTTGACTTATGTTGAACCCCATACATGTGGAGAGTTAGCGATCATTTGAGTTTCCACTTTGGATTCGCCTCCTGAAATTATGCCGAGCTTATGCATGGCTCCTTCCATTGGTCTTGGAATTTTCAATGACCAACTTTGTCTCTCCTTTGACTCTGACCATGTGGTGAGTGGCACTCATTTGGAGACTGGCCCTTTGGTTTCACTTCTAAAATTGTGTCATTGAGGCACGTGGAGGCTTCCACGACCCTATGTAATTAGTCATTTAAACAACCAGATTTGTCTCTTGTTTGGACTCAGGACATGTGGAGGGCTTGTGCAAGTTTGGGGAACCACCCTTGGCTTCAACCCTTGAAGTTGTGCTTGATGAGACACATGGCACCGTCCATTGAAACTTTCATACTTAGCCGTTTTGTGCTTGTTCTGTCTTCATTTTGGACCTGGGACATGTGGAAAGCTTGTGCTTAATTGAGGACCTGGCCCCCTAGGCCCTACCCTTGGAGTTGTACCATTTGGAAGCATGGAGGCTTCTGCCACCCACTTGAACATGGCCATACAGATCTAATCAGAGATGTCCATGTACTACCCGTGGATGTTGGGGCAAAAATTGACAGGAAGATACACCCATCATTCATGACTATGAAAAATAAAAGAAAGGGAAAACCCCACCTTTACGCCTAAATTTCAAATTATTCTCCATGGAATGAAAAACTACAAATAATACCAAGATCGATGCGATCCATTACTCCAAGGTACCGACTCAAAAAAATTCAAAAGTTGACTTCAAAAAGAGGGGAATTTTGAGGGTGACAACAACACAAAAGAGAACAAACATACTACACAAAGATGGTTTTAAACATGGGACATCACTCATAATGTCACAATACATGTAAGGCCATCATGATCGAAAACAATAGATAAATGTGCACACAATCAAAGGGAAAATCCCGCATACAATGGTAAACAATGCAAACAAGTAGTCATGGAAACATGTAATCCTAAAAAATAAGTGTTGCACATGGAACACCCATTATCATGTTAGAGTGATAGCTAATATGTCAAAGTGAGTAATAAGATGCTAAGTACAAAAATGAAACAATATCACTTGGATAAGTTGAATGTGGATGCCCCAATGACCAACATAGGAAGGGTAGAAAGTAAGCATCCATGATGTGTGTAGAGTCCCGTATCTATGATCACACTAGAAAAAGGCATGAACATGCATGTTTGTATGATAATGACATATAAGAAACATGTCTAACAGGTGTAAGAAAGTGAGCATGCAAAACACTAGCAAGCAAGATTAAATGCTACCAAGAAAATGTAATATACTATGGATGGATGTAATGGAATGATAGGGGTAACATGCCCCTTGAGTGGATGTAAGTGTATGCAAAGTGAGGTTCATTTTGTTTTCCCCCTCATAAGTCGAATGAATCTGTAAATGAGAGTGTGCCATCAGGAAATGGTCAAGTAGTTTAGGTTGTATCTAGTGTGTTGTGATGAGGGAAGATGTGTGTGAACCCTATAGTCAAACTTTATATCACGACTTGTTGAATAAAAGAGTGATTATTTATCCCTAAGCATATATCACTATAGGATGAGTGTATGGAGATGAGATATATGGAAATATGTGTGTGGAACCTATAGCCTAAGTGTATACCACAACTTGTTGAATGGAAGAGTGATGATTTATCCCTAAGCATACATAACTATTGAATGGGTGGATGGGAGCGAGTCATATAGAAAGGTGTGTGTGAACCTTAGAGCCTAAGCGTATACCATGACTTGTGGGATGGAAGAGTGATGATTTATCCCTAATTGTATATCACTATAGATGAAATATGAATATGGGTGATGATTTAGCCTAAATCGTATGTCACTATGAGATGAATAAGAAGGGAGTGGTGATGTACCCTAAGGTGTATGCCACTACAAGATGATAATGGGGGTGGTGATTTAGCCTAAAGTGTATACCACTATAAGATGATAAAAAGGGGTGACAATTTAACCTAAGGTGTATGTCACTAATGCGGGAAATGATGGATGAGGAAAATGTCACATTGGTGAATGTAAGTTCCATTTTATTGGTAAACCTTTGGAATTCAAGTATGGACTAAGGAACTAAAGTGTGTCATAGGGTGATAGGTGTAGCACGCGAAGACAACTTAGTATAAATGAACAAGTGATGAATATGTGATGTAAATGTGCGGTGTAAGAAATGCAATATAGGATGTGTAATGTATATAGGATATGCAATGTATATATAAATGGAATATGCAATGATGATAAGGAGAACTAGATCCATGTATAATGGAATCTAGTGTAGCATGTAGAAAATATAGAATGTATGAAATGTGTTATAGGGATTATGTACTATAGTAGGAAATGTAGGGTGTGGAAATGATGTAAGATGCGGTGGTAGGTGTAGATAGAATATGTAGTGATGATATGTAAAGTTAGACCCATATATAATGTGACCTAACATAAATATAGGATGTAAGAATGGGATACAAAACTAGACATAGATAACATGATGACTACTGTAGTATGTAAAAGATAGATGATGTATAAATGACTAATAGATGAGGTGTGTATAGGATAATGTAGGATGTAGGTTATGTATAGAAATGATGATAAAATTTAAATGTGTAGAACCTAGGGTGTGGTGTGTGGCGTTGAATGTAATGGTAATCCTCAACAAATCAGTGTGATCCAAAGCATAAGCCTACATCATCATATAACGAGGGTGTGATAATGTTTGATAAATATTTCGATATGCAATGGATCAAAGGATGGAGAAACACAACTATGTTAGAATGAGGATGGAGGGAATGTATAATGGCTATGACCACAAGAAATTATGGAAGATGATTCAACCTATAAGATCAAGGGACAAATGTTCCTTGATCCTGCACCGAGGATGATGAAATCATAGGGCAACAATCCACTAGGGTGGATATAGTAGATAAAATGGATGCCTATGAACAAAAGCTATACATATGCAGAGGATGAATGAAGGATGAATACTTGAGATGGTGGGTGATGGAGGAGAGAGTTTAGTTGAGATGGGTCCTGGTAGTGCAACGAGCCAAATAGGCCGGACGGGTAGAATGGGGAATAGAAGGCGGTGGTGTAGAAAATGATATTAGGCCTAGTTGGTGGAGATCACAAATAATATGGCTCAAAGCATGACATGATTCGGTATGATGCCCTCGAATCTGATGGTAGCAATAAAATGGTTAATCCCGATAATGTTCTAGTTGAGAAGGAGGGTAGTGAAGGTTGGATGGTAGGGAAATGGGTTTTGATGAATAAGGTGGCCAAGAATGTCTTGTGGCGTAGCATGAGATGGAAAGATAAGAGGTGGAGGTAATGGTATAGTCGGTGGATCAGCGAGAGGACCTGTGGTAGGGGACATATATGGGGTAGGAGTTGGTGTAATAGGAGTAAGAGAGATAGAAACATCCTTAATTTTCCCTATCTCGGATGGAAAAATAAAATTTTGGCTTCCATGGACTTACACAAAACTTTTAGTTATTGTATAGCCTCCAATAGGTGTGTATTAGATGGAGAATCGTAAGGAGGAGAATCAACAACAATGGTGGTAGACATAGAGCCTATGGGAGACAATGGTGGATCGGTGTGAACACAAAAAGGAGATGGAGGATTAAGATCATCTAAAGGATCATTAATATACATATTGAAATTGTATTGAACGGCACGAGAAACTTGATAAGTAAGTGTATGTGGTTGGTCATCCAAATAACCATGAATGCGTAAGGTATACATGAACTATATATTTTGTCGGTGAAGGGAGGCAACGGACACCCTAGATCATACCAAATAGTGAAGTTGGGTGAATAGCAAAGAAAGGAGCTACTACAAATGTGAGTTATACCAAATGGCATGGGGAATGTGATATCAACACGATCAGGATCAAGTGTGCCTCCAATATAATCTAACCAAGACTAGCCAAGTGTAAGTGGAGAAATAGTAGGACAACGTGTAAGGTGGACAATGAGGTGGAAAATAGAGAGGCCATAGGAAGTAGTGGGAATGAAATAACCATGATATACATGTTGATCATATACAGGAGTATGAAGGTCATCAAAGGAGACCCTCATGGGAACATACGGTAGATGTACATGATGTTTCTAGTAGTATGTGTTCCCAATAAGAATTATTTATGAAGAGAGTGCACGTGAATGGTGGGCATATTAAGGAGGAGGGTGATGGTGGAGGGGAGGGGATGAGAGTCATAGATGGTAAAGGTCCCTTGTATAGAACAATAGCGGTAGCAGATAATAGATGGTGGGGAAGACATTGTGCTAAGCATGCAAATAGTGGTTGTATATGGAATTTCACGGAGAAAAAGGGGACATGGGAGGAATAGAAAAAGTAACCGAGTATTTAAGATTAGGTGTGGTAGACAGGTTTGAGAGATTTGGTAGCAATAGGAAGAAGTGGAAAAGTTTAAGGAACCATATCGACCATGCAAACAGTAGGAGTTGGGTCATGGGGAGTTAGTCAGGGTTGAGAACCAATCATGGATGGAGAATAAGGAGGGGTGGGGAGAAGTAATATAGTGCTATAGTCATTTATGTCCTCAGGAGGAGAGCGTGGACTTCGCTACAAAGTGAGCCGAGAGATGCAAGATTAATGGTGCATAAATAAGTGGTAACAACATCTTGAATGGCACAAGGATCCATTCTAGAAGATGGAAGTTGAATGAAAGAAGGACAAGGGATATAACCAAAAGTAACAACAGGAGCGTCGACGAAAGCATGACTATGACTATCAAATTGTAGAGTAGCGGGAGACTTAGAGGAAGAAGACTTTCTATGACGTTTACCCATGATGGGAGGTGCAAATGTAAAACCCTAGAAGCTGCGATAAAGGGACATCGGGTTCGCCAAAATGATTAACAAAAATTAATCTATATGCTAAGAAATAGTAACCCTAGTTAATCTAATTAGGAGGACTAAAACATTATATAAATGTAGTAAATAACATGAAATAGATGTAAATAAATATGCTAAGTAAAATGAAACCTTAGATGTGTAAGAGAAGAGAGAGAAATGGCTTAGCTGGTTGTTGTAAATATTCACACAATGTTGTAGTTCTGAGAATAAAATTTGGAAGTGTAAATGAACACTCAAGGACCCTACGAAGGGAATATCTGGAAGGTCTTAAGTGAATGAGGAACACGAGAGTGAACTAGGGCACCCAGGCACCCGATATTTAATCTGGGCACTTTGATCACTATAAATGCTCAAAAACTACAAATAGTATTGTTACAAGTTGGTTTTGAACCTTCCTTATTTGTCATGTTGGATCTATCGATGAGCCGGAAGATTGACCTGCAATGCAAAGAGAAGTATCAAACCCTAGAAAAATAAAAGATGTAAATGAATGGGTCGACTGACCTCAACCACCAAAATAGTGGTCTTATCACTGAGTGTTGCACTACATTTTAGACATGGATTTTTTTTTTTGGTGTGTGTGTGTGAATTTCGTGCCCTAGGTTCTCTCATGTCAGTCAAACATTTTGAAGTAGCGAGAAATAGTAACTATAGAAAATGTAAATAGCATGTGTGCATGGAATAGAATATAATCCCCCTATGTAGTGTGTGTGATGCATATCTCCTAGCCTTGATGCATGGCACTATGTGGAATCAAGTGATGTAATGGATGCAACTCTAGATGGGGTGCAAGTAGTGTGTAATGCTTAGGACCTAGGACCCTCATTATGGTCTTATAACTTTATATTTATAGGGATCTTAAGCTTAATTTCATAATTAATCTTGATAAGGCTGACTAGGAAAAAGATAAAGATGACCAACAACTAGAAATGACCCAAAAAGGAGTGAAAGGGGATTTACATAGATCGAGGCACCTAGAGTGGGACCGGGGCACCCGATACAGTGGGTGCCATGATTTTGGGCTAGAATGATGAGAAAGTTACAAAATGGGTGGATAAGTGTTGGAAAATACATGGGAACTACAAAATAAAATATAAAATAAAGATGGAAAAAGGTGGGATTAATTAGTACTTTATCCACTTGAGAACCTTCTAAATAGTAGTATAAGATGGGCTAAATTATGTGTAAAGTGCATAATTTTGTGTCTACACTACCACACACATTCCCCTTCCCCCTGTAGGGTTACGCCATATCAGCATTGGGTTCTTCTTAGGGCCATATTATCCTAACAACATCACATGCAAACCAAATGAGGGGGAATCCATTGGATGAATTAGTCACCCATACAACACCATAAAGTTACAACACAATACAATTTAGTACAGGAAAGAGAAAGACACGATTGATGAGGCCAGAATATGCCCGATTAATGTATAATATATGATCTCATCTTACTCTCCTTTTTATTAAGTTTGATTGCATTTTGTGACTTTTAGTTGATCTGATATGAGTTAGGATGTAATTGTCTTTCTTTTGATTGATTGTGATTATAATGTTTAAAAGCTCTGAAATTCTTAACGAAGTGTGTGTTTGAAATTCAGTTTTGTAATAAAGAAGGTCTAATTAGTCAAGGAAATGAAGTAGGTAGCATTCAGTATGTTTTTGGTAGCATCTATTCCCACACAGCTTAGTTCCGAAACTTCCAAGCTAGTTCTGAAACTCCATCACACAGTCATCATCTAGTTCGGAACTTTCAAACTTAATTCTGGAACTCTAGTATTTAGTTTCGAATTTTCGGACTTAGTTTCAGAACTCTTGGGTACAACTTGGAAATCTCATGGTTTTGATCCTTAACAATTTCCTATGGTTCTGGAACTTCTCTGAAGTTCCGGAACCGATGGAAGTTATCTATTCTAACCACATCTAGAGATTTTGCATCGACCCTTTCAATCAGGAAAGGATGAGAAGATTTCTGAATGCAGATCTAGGGATAGTTATCTTACAGTTGTCTGATCAGCCACAATCCAACTCAACATCTATTCTAGGCACGATTCGATTTCATCAGAATTGTTGAGACAACTATGATTGTAAAATGTATATAAAAGTAGACCTGCAGTAGATAGATACAAAAATAGAATATGATATGAGATAGATATAGAAAAGAGAAGATAAATATAGACTAAGTACTTAGATCTAGTACGTTTTTAATATCAAATGATTTATCAATAAAATAGCCATTCCTATTTGAGAATATTCTAAGTTATTAATCCCGATTCGAGGAGAAGCAAGGGCCCACTCCCCTAAGGACCGGGATATTCATTTATTTGTATTTATATTTCTTCAAAAATAGCTTAAATCACATTAATTCTGTATTGTTTTAATTCTTCCAGTTAAACTCTATTGTATACTTGTTCATGTAGGTGTTTAGATAGATTCTTATATTTCTTGCAATCATTTTCAAGCATTCTAAATTGAGTGTGTTTATTTCCAAAAGCAAGTGTGTTTACTTTCAAAAGAAAGTGTGTTTATTTCCAACAACAAGTGTGTTTGTTTCCATTCTACACAAGTGTGTTTCCTTTTAGCAAAGCTTTCAGTGTGTTTACTTTCAGCAAGTTTTCATAGTATGATTTAAATAAGGTTTTACCAAGAAGTCCTTAAGACATTGAAAATATCCCCTAGAAAATACAAAAATAACTATAGTCAACTACTAGATTGATAAAATTACTCTTATTGCATATAGCTTTAGACACACCCCTAGTTTGATATGACATCAACAAGAAGTTGATTAAATGAAGGGAATAATGACACCCATCATTTTTGGTACCGTTACCGGGGAACACTAGTTGGAACTTTCTAATTAAGTGTTAATAAGAGAAACAAATCATACATCTAGTAGTTGAAGGATCTTCCCTACTATATCATAAAATATATGAGTAGACCAAGAGACTCACATGGTAGATTCCTCCCAAAAACATCTTCACAAGAATTCATAACATCCTCTAGTCAAAGTAAGGAAATTGATCAAGAATTGGAGGCACCATCATCCCCTGTCATACAAGAAATAGAATTTCCACCTTTGGAATTCTTAGATCAGTCACCTGAAGGAAGTGGAACTTTTAGGAAAAGGCTTATTACTCAAGATCCATTTCGGGAAAGTTCTAATTCTCAATTGATTATTCAACCTCCTACTCCTTATTTTTCACCTTCCCCAAGGCATACAACTTACCACATTGATTGGGAGGAAAATTCAAAAATATTTATAAAATGGCACGAGAAGTGAAAGAGAGTACCCGATAGGACCTTTACTTATCCAATCAAATTAGGAGATGATGATACATCAATGAAAAATATCTCACCTACACATTTACCCACATTTAAAGGGATGTCATCTCAAAGACCCCGACCAATTTCTATTTGAGTTCAAGGTACTATGTCGGACCTATGACTATAAGACAGATAATCAAAAACTCAAATTATTTCATCCACTCAAAGATGCAAAGCAATGAGGTGTTTCATGGGATTACCATCCAACTCTATTAGCACTTGGGCAAATGGAGACTCGCCTTCCTAGAAAAATACTAGGATTATTGTAGAGGAAGAAATAGGAACGAAGAATTATTTAAAATCAAGCGGGAGGAAGATGAAAATATAGAAGACTATTTAGACAAATTCCTCTTTGTGAGAAAAAGATGTGGATTTGTACTTCAAGAGGAGTTAAGTAAAACCATTTTTCTTAAAGGTTTTGATCATGAATCTAGGGAAGCCCTTAACTTGATAGGAGGTGGAGACATTGATCGATAAGAATGAATGGAATTAAAGAGATTTTTAGAAGCTATTCCAAAATGAGAGGTGGACGTAAAAAGGAAAATTAGTATAGTTATCAAAATTTAAAACAAACATTTTAGTGCAATCAACCTCTACTATGGATGGATTACAAGCTAAAGAAAATTCCAAAACTTAACCATTGGCTATGTATTTTCCTAGATGCAGGAGGACACATGCACTAAGAGACTGTCCTTTGGATAAAATTGAAATGTGTCTTATCTGTGAATCTAAAGAACATGATAATGATGTTTGTTCTTTACTTCTTGTTATTAAGAATCATCTTAAACAAACCAGTGTCTCATCTACAACAAAAGAATTGAATTTTATTCGAAACAACCTAACCAAAGGTATTTTATGCCAAGATCAGTTCCTAATCCATGGACGATGCCATGGGCTTCTCGGTCGAGACCAAAAATTGCGGACAACCACCTTGGGTACCTCAACCAACTTAGAACCCTCAAGATTGGGTAAATCAAGCTTGGTATGCTTAGGGACATCAACAACCATGGGCTGGTCAAGGAAATCCTTATGCTTGGTCAAAATCTAGATGGAACCCTAGTAATTATGCTCAAGGAAGAACATATCCAAATCAAAATCAACAGAAATCATGGGATCCCTTGCATAAAATTCACAAACTAAAAAGCTACTCCAAACGCAAATACCAACAAAGCCAGTAGCAAACCCAAGAAACAAACAAAAAACTCCTGTTTATGAAACAGAACCAAAAAAATGATTTGATTTACATGCTATGGATTGTAAGGATATTCAAACTAGATCTGGGAAAATCATTAACATTCTACCCCTTATAGTCAATGAAATGAAAGAAGAAAATGAAATCCCTAGTTCTATTGTTCCAAAAGAGGATATAGAAATAAAAGAAAAGGATCCAGATAATAACACTACTAAGACTCCATTCCCAGAGAGATTTAAAGAAGCTATAGAAATCAAGGAGTCTGAATTGGTACAGGAACTAAGGAAATGTAATATTGAAATACCACTATTACAAGAAATTAAAGACATTCCAGAATTGAACAAATTAATCAAAATGTTATGTCTAAAAATCTTGGAAGGAAGAAACAATACCCCAAGACTATCAAATTAGATGGGAAACTTGCTAATTTATTAGTAGGAAAACTTTTACTTCCCAAATACGGAGATCCTGAAAGTCCTGTTATTTCTGTCTCTATAAGAAATAAGGATATACATAATGTTTTGGTAGATTTGGGAGCATCTATCAATGTAATGACAATGGATACTCTAAAAACATTACCATTAACGGGTATACAACCTACTAATACCATATTGCAGATGGCAGACTAGTCTGTAGCAAAACCAAGGAATTATTGAAGACGTGGCGGTTATGGTGGAGTCATGGGAATATCTAGTTGACTTCCTTATACTGCAGCCAAAAGGTAAAACATTGGGTTATCCCATTATTTTGAGTAGACCATGGTTAGCTACAATTCTTTACTTTAATTGATTGCAGGTCAGGTGATATGATAATATCGAATGGTAATAACTCTAAAAAAATTCCTTATATCCTACTGCATGAAATTTTACTAACAATCATGAACAATTATGGGTTGATTCTCCTGAAACTAATAAGCAAAATTTGTCTTCTTTGGCTATGATCACATTGCAGGATCATGTAAGAGAAGTAGAAGAGATGATTAATCCATGATTGGATGAGCACTAGATGTCCTTGAAGCAATCCAAAATATTTTTGGAACCTGCAAACTTAGTTTCAAAACTTACGAAATTAGTTTTAGAACCTACAACTATAGTTCCGAAACCTACGGCTATAGTTCCGGAACCATCACATTTAGTTCTGGAACCATGACAACAACATCAATTCTCTTTGATTAGAAATAATTTCACTCCAGAGGAACGAGATTTATTTTGAGGAGAAGATGAATTAGTAGCTTCATTTTCAAGTACATCAGGAAGTGGTGAAGAATTTCTAGAAAGTAGCAAAGGTGACAAAGAGTTTGGCCTCCGAAAGAGATAAGTATCATAATTCTCATTCTCGTCCTTTTCTAGTATTCTGTATCAAGGAACTTTTGGAGATGTTTCTACATACCATATGTTTTTACCACATGCATTTCCATTAAATACTTTAATGAAACCATTCCCACAAATCAATTCATCACATATTGGAACCAAGCATGTTGAAATTTAACCGTAAAACTTTAAACATTAACAGCTTGGTTGAAGGATGATGAAGAAGCTAAATTGTTTGATGTTCTACAAAACCATACTAAATATTTTTCTTGGGATTACAAAGACATGAAGGAAATTCACCCCAAGTATCTACACTGATCACATCTATACTAAAAATGTTAAACCAGTTAGGTAGCCTCAAAGAAGGACTAACCCATCCTTAAGTGATATAGTCAAACAAGAAATTGAAAAACTATTACATGTAGGTTTTATCTACCCTATCTCAGATAGTAAGTGGATAGCTCTTCTTGTAATTGTTCCCAAAAAGAACAAAAATGGAGAATATGTGTTGACTATAGGGAACTGAACAAATCCACAATGAGAGATTATTTTCCCTTACCATTCATAGATCAATTCCTAGATAACCTTTCAGGTAAACAATACTTTTCTTTCTTGGATGGATTTAGTGGATACAATCAGATCAGAGTTGCTGCTGAAGATCAAGAAAAAACTACATTTACATGTCCATGGGGAACCTTTGCCTATAGGGTGTTACCATTTGGTTTATGCAATGCTCCTACAACTTTCCAGAGAGATGTACTTGCAATCTTTGCTGATCTAACAAATGATTGTGTTGAGGTATATATGGATGACTTCACTTATACAGAGATACATTTAAAGATGCTTTGAGAAATCTGGACTGAGTGTTAACAAGATGTGAACAACATAACTTGTCTCTTAGTGATGAAAAATGTTTGATGATGGTGGATGAAGGGATTGTATTAGGACACCATATTTCAAAAAGAGGAATTCAGGTGGATCAAAAAAATTAGGATCATTTTAGATTTACCTATTCCTCAAACCCCCACAAATATAAAATCATTTCTAGGGCATGCTGGGTACTATAGGTGCATTATAATAGATTTCAATAAAAATTTTGCTTCCATGTTTAATTTTCTAACCAAGGAGTATGAATTTCTTTGGGATAAAAAGTGTCAGCATGCTTTTGAAGAAATTAAATAAAAATTAATCAGTGCCCCAATATTGATAGGACCTAATTGGGAAAATCCATTTCATATCCAAACAGATGCCTCAAATTATTATATTGGTGCACTTTTGGGATAGAAAGATGAGGAAGGAAAAATGTATGCTATTTATTATCTTAGCAAGAATCTTACTCCCACTGAAAATAATTACACCACCATTGAAAAATAATTGCTTGCTGTGATTTATGTAATCAATAAATTTAGACATTATATTACAGGTACAAAATATTTATACACACATATCATCCAAAATCAAGTATTTAATGAACAAACTAGTGGTTGGAGGAAAAATAATTAGATGGTTATTACTTTTGCAAGAATTTGATATTACCATTGTGGACAATCCAGGTAAATCTAATGTGGTAGCTGATTTTTTGTCAAGACTAACCACCACAGGGGAGTAAGATCCAATCAAGGATAAATTTCTAGATGAACAACTATTTACAATCTCAGCAAGTACACCATGGTTTGCTGATATGGAAAATTATCTTGCAACAGGGAAGTTTCCTCCTTTCACTAAGAAATAAATAAATAAGTTAATCAAAACTAGTGCACAATTCAAATGGTTAAATGGAATGTTATTTAAATGTGGTCCTGATTTTGTTTTGCACAGGTGTGTAAGAGAGGATGAAATCTTTGACATCCTCAGAGCTTGTCATGATGAACCAAGTGGAGGACACTATTCATTGAAAAGAACAACTCATAAGATACTTGCACTGGTTATTATTGGCCATCTCTGTACAAGGATGTGAAGAGATATATCAAGTTGTGTGATCCTTGTCAAAGGATGGAACAACCAAATTTCACCAATGAAATGCCTCTTCAACCTCAAGTTGTGGTTGAACCATTTGAGAGATGGGGATTAGATTTTGTTGGTCCTTTTAATCCTCCTTCACAAGGAAGGAATATATTCTTGTGTGTACTTGACTATGTGAAAAAATGGGCGAAGTGAAAGCATTGATAAATGCCACTTAAGAAGCGATTGTTGATTTCCTTTGGAATAGAATTATGGTAAAGTTTGGAGCACCAAGGAGCATAGTTTTAGATCGGGGACAAAAATTCATGTCTAATATGATCCAAGCTTTCACAATGTATTACCAAATCAATCATAGGAAGTCATATCCTTACCACCCACAAATCGAATGGACAAGTGAAGTAACAAACAGAGAATTTGAGAACATCCTTACCAAAATAGTTGAAGCCGGGAGAAAAGATTGGGTAAAAAGACTACCTCAAGCTATCTCGGCTTATAATAAAACTTGGAAAACTACAATAGGGTTTTCACCATATGAGATAGTTTATGGGAAAAATCCCTTATTGCCTATAGATTTTGAACTTGAGACATTGAGGATAGCAGATTAAGGTGGGAATTGAGTTGGATGCAGCTCAAAAAGAAAGAACACTTCAACTCAATGAGTTGGATGAATCAAGGATGGAAGCACTTCAAAGCAGAGAGATAATTCAAGAAAAAAAGGAAGCAATGGCATGACACACATATCAAGAGAAGGAAATTCAAAGTATGAGACTGGTATTGTTGTTCGATTCTAAGTACCAACAATTCAATGGAAAATTGAGAACCGTGGTTGGGACCCTATCGATTGAGCAAATATTTGACAATGGTTCTATTCAATTACTTCCCATTGATGACAACGGTAAACACTTTTGGTCAATGGACATAGGTTAAAACTCTATAGGAAGCCTCCCACTAAGGATGAATTCTTGAGGAAGATTGATGTAAACACAAAATTTGATCATATAGAAGAACCCAATTCTTCCAAAATGATCAAATAACTAGATGATAGATCCGAAATAAAGGGAAGAAGATGAAAACTAGTAAATGGCATTTTATTCCCCAAAAAAATTAAAAATATATATAAAAAAAAAAAAGAAATTCTCTCAAAGGTCAATTGAAAACCAACAAATGGCAGTTGACCTCTTCTTTTGGCTAGTTCAAATAAAAGGGAATTCTTTTGAATTCCAGCTGTCTTATCTAACCATGTTTTGTTCCACTCGTAGGAATGATGAGTCATCATAGAAAAGGATTACATCATCAAGGATGGAAATTATATCTTATAACTTATTTAGGGTTGAATTAAATGTTTGCATGTGTGATTTGACTTAATTTAAAAGTTGGTATGATGAGTAATCTATTTATACATTATGATTATAAGTGTGTAATCATGAGATGATTTGGATGGAATAAGTGGTGGCATGGTTATCATTAGTAATAATTATTACAAAGTTAAGTGAAATAAGTTAGAGATATTTTGAGGAGAAAGCAACGAATTAAGATTGTGTTCTACAAATAAGAACAGAGGTTACCTGCAACCAAAATCGTTAGTTCCATAGCTAAGCAATAGGTATGTAACCAATTTGCACAAAATAAAAAGAGACAGAACTCGAGCCGATATGGGGATTAAAAAGAAATCAGAACCAAAGGATGATTCCCAGCTTCTCACGGATGAAGAAGTGGCATCTATCTTTGAGCATGCAGGATGGCTAGAGTTCCTAAAGAAGTTTTCAAGGTATAATGACGAATTAGTAAGAGAATTCTTCATAAACCTAGAGAAATCTAGGACAAAGGTGAGAAATATATTTATTCTTTTTTCTAAATACAATAAGTAATGTGTCTGGAGTGCCAATTGTGCATGTCCCACAACCTGCCAAAGGGACTTTGAAAGAACTGGTTGAATTCTTACTACAAGAAGGAGAAAGAACCCCAGTCCATCTACAATACAAACAAAATCATAGAAGGGGTCAGAAGGGCTAGTTTTCCCAAACCCTTTAACAGGGTAGCATTTTGGATAGTGAAATATTTAATGTGATGGTTAATTTGGGTCTATGGGAAAAGAAGTCTTAAAAATGCTCATATATCTGAAATATGGAGCCACAAAACATGAGTACATAATAAACCTTCTAGGGTTTCTTTTTTATTCTATCTAGACCATGGATCAGAGGTATTCCTAGGGTGTTGGGAAAATCAAGCATCATGGACTAATTCATTTATTATGTCAGCACCATTTTCTGTCAAAGAAAAATGGAGAAGAAATTTGGGACAAGTTTCTTGGAAAGTTCAAGAAAAACCCTAATATTAACAAAGGACAATTCCATCCATTATTTCATTCAACTAATTTATAAATTGATGCCCCTGTAGAAGAAGAGCAGAGGGAAATGGAAAGAGAGAATATACCGAAAAGAAGAAGGTCTATAAGAAAGATCAAAATAGTAGAGCTTGGAGAAAAATATGGAGTGAGTAGGAAAATATGGAAAAGGAAGCTGTTGATATTTTGGGTAGCATGGCCATGACTCCTCCTGAGCCAAGCCAAGCTGAGATGGACAGAGGAGATGAGAGACTTGAAGAGTAGGATTTTCAAGAATTGGCTGAACCATCAGCATTGCCACATGAAGAAGAAGAGTTGGCATCCTAGAGAAGAAAAGGAAAATTTCCTTTGATAGAGGAAGAATGCCCAACTCCTCAAGTAATTTCAGAGGAAGAAGAAATACATCAAGTTAAACATGATCTGTTCTTGTCTAGAGTAGAGATCATTATCAGAGAAAAGGATGAGGAATTGGATTTCCTCAAACTCAAATTAGAATAAAGGGAAATTCTCATTGGAGAGCTAACAACTCAGCTTGCAGCTAGGACTAAGGAATTATCAGTAATTAAGAAACAACTGATAGGAAAGAGGAAGAATGTCAGACTTCCAAGAAATAGAATGTTGTATCCACAGTCTCTGCACAGACTGAGTTAACCTATTTTCCACTCAAACATCTATGGAATGAAACTTGCAGGGAACTCAAAGAAGACAAAACATCAAAAGCAGAATTGAAGACCAAGATGGAAGAAGAAAAGAATGGGAAGAAAAAATTTATGAGGAAGGAAATAAATATAAATGTCTTGAAAAAATTCATATGGTCTGTATTATGAGTGAAATTTTGCTTTCCTGCAGGAGGCCCTCTCCTACATATAGTGTGTTTTTATAAGATTAGTTCATTCACTAGCAACTGTCAAGGATTGCATGTGGACTTCCACATGAACTAAAAGATGAATCTGAATTCATGGCAACTTACTCTCTATCCAATCCTGAGCAGAAAAATATTCTGTGTGAATTTTATCTTTGTAATTTTATGCTAGAGAAAAACACAGGATTTATGATCAATTTATATGTAGGGGAGAGCTAGCTCAATGCATTTGTCTCTGTTCTGCAAAACCAAATTGCATGGAAGGAAAGGGAATCTAAATTTTTATTGAAATCTAGCTCAACTGGTCTCTATATGAGAGCTCACTATGGTAAACCTTTTGCCTTCCTCATACATTTTAGAACTCATGCCTTTGATGAGAGATTCAAGACACATTATCTTGCCATTCTACAAAAGAGTATTGATGCCTTCACCTCCTATGAGGAGGAAAATTTTTAAGATATTTATGAAGGATGCTCAAAGAGGTGGGAACTCCTTACTATTTCCTTGAGAAGAAGGGAAGTAATATCCCCTACAAATCTGATCTGGAGTTTAGAAAGGGCAAAAGCATTATGCACAATAATTCCATAGGTCAATGAAACCTACGGGAAAATATGGATGGGAATGCGAACAAGGCCCCCTCTACTTATCACCCCCATGTCTCCTTGGAAAAACAAAGAACCTCAAGATCCTACTAAATTTGAAGAGTGGGAGAGGAAAATAGAAGTAGGAGCTGGGTACAGTACATCGAGCTTAAGCATTTGAAAATCTAGTTTCATCCATTTGATCTGAGCAATCAAATAGAATTTAGAACATATAACCCCACTTTTAAAGAATGAAGTTTGTAAAGGGAATTACAAACAACTAAGTTTGGGGGAAATGATGAGGCCAGAATATGCCCGATTAATGTATAATATATGATCTCATCTTACTCTCCTTTTTATTAAGTTTGATTGCATTTTGTGACTTTTAGTTGATCTGATATGAGTTAGGATGTAATTGTATGTCTTTTGATTGATTTTGATTCTAATGTTTAAAATCTCTGAAATTCCTAACAAAGTGTGTGTTTGAAATTCATTTTTGTAATAAAGTAGGTCTAATTAGTCGAGGAAATGAAGCAGGTAGCGTTCAATATGTTTTTGGTAGCATCTATTCCCACACAACTTAGTTCCGAACTTCCAAGCTAGTTCTAGAACTCCATCACATAGTCATCATCTAGTTCCGAACTTTCAAACTTAGTTCGGAACTCCAGTATTTAGTTCCGGAATTTTTAGACTTAGTTTTGGAACTCCTGGGTATAGCTCTGGAACTCTCACGGTTTTGATCCTTAATGATTTCCTATGGTTTTGGAACTTCTCTAAAGTTCCAAAACTGATGGAAGTTATCTATTCTAACCACATCCAGAGATTTTGCATCAACGACCCTTTCAATCAGGAAAGGATGAGAAGATTTCTGAACGCAGATCCAAGGATAGTTATCTTACAGTTGTCTAATCAGCCACAATCTGACTCAGCATCTATTCTGGGCATGATTCGATTTCATCAGAATCGTTGAGACAACTATGATTGTAAAATGTATATAAAATCAGACCTATAGTAGATAGATATAATAATAGAATATGATATGAGATAGATATAGAATAGAGAAGAGAAATATAGACTAAGTACTCAGATCTAGTACGTTTTGTAATATTGAATGTTTTATCAATAAAATAGCCATTCCTGTTTGAGAGAATTCTGAGTTGTTAAATCTTGATTCGAGGAGGAGCAAGGACCCACTCCCCTAAGGACCATGATATTCATTTATTTGGTATTTATATTTCTTCAACAAATAGCTTAGATCTATTAATTATATATTGTTTTAATTCTTCCAGTTAAACTCTGTTGTATACTTGTTCCTGTAGGTGTTTAGATAGATTCTTATATTTCTTGCAATCATTTTCAAGCATTCTAAATTGAGTGTGTTTATTTCCAAAATCAAGTGTGTTTACTTTCAGAAGCAAGTGTGTTTATTTCCAACAGCAAGTGTGTTTGTTTCCATTATGCATAGTGTGTTTCCTTTCAGCAAAGCTTTCAGTGTGTTTACTTTCAGCAAGTTTTCATAGTATGATTTAAATAAGGTTTTAGCAAGAAGTCCTTAAGACATTGAAAAGATCCCCCAGAAAATAAAAAATAACTATAGTGAAATACTAGATCGATAAGATTACTCTTGTTTCATATAGCTTTAGACACACCCATGGTTTGATATGACATCAACAAGAAGTTGATTAAATGAAGGGAATAACAACACCCATGAACAGTCACAATATGGCCCAGATTCTGATTGGGGTCCTTTGTTCAGTATAAACACTAGCTCCAAAATACAAACATGTGCACCTAGAAAATTTTGACATTTCCTAGGCGCCTATGACCAGGGGGTAATTACATAGTTTTTTTAGATCAACATAGTTTTCGGTAGTCTACACAATAGTTTTCAAAGTACATGCACAAATCCTCCAAAGAAGTAGAATGCATTATTTTTCATTTTTTCTATTTTACTTGGATCTAATGGATCAAAATGAATCAAACTTGAGAAATTCAAGCTTGCACCATCTATAGTGGTGTATTAATTCCGTTATGCGATCAAAGGATGGAGAATAACACTAGACCTTTCTCCCTAAAATCTTCTTTCATGGCGTGATATCACCCAAAAAAATCACACTTGGCATGAGATCTCCCAAAATTCACTCTTGGAATGAGAACGCCTAAGAAACTTGTTCTTCTACATAGTTTTCGGACATTTGTTACCCTTTTTCATTCTTCATGGACCAGAGCACACTTTCCTTTTTACATACTTTTATATACTTTTTACACACTTTTTCATATTTGGATCAGATTTTTCATATACACATATTTGACTACTCTTTTTCTCTTCTTTTATAGGTTTTTCCTTAATACGCAATAAGAAGCAACCCTTCATCAAGTAAAATAATAGGTGCAACATGAAACAACACATACAATTCACCCTTAGGGTCACTTCATGTTCCTTAGCTTTCACACTTCATTTAATTCACTTCACATTTTTATTGTACCTCGACATGCTTTCATCATCGATCTACATGGTTATTAGGTATGCATATCTTATTTACTTTATGTTATCGAGAATTCACTCAACAACATAAAGTGGGGGGAAATTTAGACACAAAATGATGCACTTGGGTACATTTCTAGGTCTCAATTACATACTTACATTCATATGATTCCTAAGTGATAAAATTACTAATTGAGCATTGTCTTTGGCCTCTTTGTTTTCTTTCTATTTTATTTCTTAGTCTCACACACCCCATTGCCTAGTATGAATTTTGTTAGTTCACCTTTCTTGGCTCTAGCCACTAGCGCCCAACCAAAACCCTAGTGCTAGGTACTCTCGTCCCCTCTGGGAGCCCTTAAATTCTTTGTATATTGCTCGACCCTTTTGGGTCTCTTTTATCTTTTGGGAATCTTGTTTTCTTATGGGTCGGCCTTTTAGTGGTTAATTACAAAATTAAAACAAGGGAATAATATAAATACAATGCTATGTGATCCAATTTAGGGACCAAGCTCTAATCATCTACCGTAATCATATAAGGTTACATCCAAAGGCATTCTAAGAGTATTAAATCATCCATATAACTTCATTCAAGGAACAAAGGACTACTAATTCTACATACTCACATAGGAGGGGAAGTTTATTTTGTTCCATCCACACATTTACTTATATTGGTACTTTGTTAGTGTAGAATCATAGCACCCCCAAATGTCCTGAGTGTGAAGTGGGACATTCGGTGTGATTGCACAACATGGGGCATATCTCAAGGTGTGGGACCTTGCGAATTGAGAGAGATCTCCAGATTGATTTTGGTTCCTATCCCTCTATTTAGTTGTAAACAAATAAATTACAGAGGATATATTCTACGTTTATTCTATCTACCAAGGAGACAGGGTCAGAGAGATGCAAGAAAATAAACCTAAGCTAACGAGGTGATACACCAAAGGAATGTTAGACACTCGTTTTGTAGTTTAACACAGACCACAAGAATGTAATACAAACAACATGCATAGATGACCAAATCGTAATAAGAGATCAGAGAGATAATAATGAATACATGAGAGGGCCGAGAAACATCCACAAATATATATTATTGCTCAGGAGTTGATACAGTATATTGTAGTAGCCAAGAGGCAAAACTTGCATTACAACTCGAAGGAGAGGTTAGAAAAGCTCCAAAATCCTTCTATGAAAAAAATAAGAAGGGAGGGCACAAAACAGAAATGTCCAACCTTTTACAATGAGCCCTAACCTTGATTTTATAGATTCAGCACAGAGGGAAGAAGGAGAGATAAGTAGGAAAACTAGCTTGAAGCTCAACCAATGCCATCAATGCCCCTGCAAAAATCTTCCCCAAATCTATCGTGCCTACATCAATTAATTTTTTTTCACCTTGAAAGAGTAGGAAACAACGGATCAAATCAAATCTGATCTGGTTGTTGGGGGAAAATAGATCCTGTAATAATGGCCCAAAGACATTTTTTTTTTTTTCCAACCTAACCTCTCCAAAATTAAAATTTCATATCTCCATGGTGTAGAGGAGGCCGAGATCTTTCCAATAGTGCTAGATTTGCTAGATTTCAAGCCCCAAGTCGAAAGATATGCCCATTTGAAATTTGAATCGAATCCATACAAAATGGTGGGAACTAGCTACCAAAACGGGCCCCCTTTTGAAACCGGACATGTGGAGGGCTAGCGCATGTTTGAGGGAAGCCTTTGTATTTTGATTTTGGAGTTGTGTTGGGCTGACACATGGCTTCTTCCATGGCTTGCTCATTTTTTTATGTTTTTGGCTAAGTCTTTTTCTTGGCGGGGTCATATATTTGACCGGGATTCACACTGGAGTCGACACTTGTTTGGAAACCTTCCCTAGTTTTTCTCTTGAATTAGTGCCGTGCTTGACACTTGGCATCCTCCGTTGTCCTATCTCAATGCTTTGACTATTCAACCCCGACCCTATCTCTTTATAAAACCAGATGCTTGGAGGCTTTGCGCTTACTTAGAAACCCGCTCAGATTTTTCTTTTGAAGGAGCATCGGGTTGACATGTGGAAGCCTCTGTAGGCTCTTGGAATTTTCAATGGCCACTCTTACCTTTTCGGGCCCTAAACACGTGGCAAGCTGGCACTCATTCTCCATACTTAGTTATTTTTGGGCCTCGCTATATCCCATTTTCCCACTTGGAATACGTGATGAGCCTACGTTTATTTGGGCCTCCACTTTTGGATTCACACTTTTGAAGATGCACCAAGTTGACGCGTGGTGGCTTCCGCTAGCACTTCTATACTTAGTCTTTTTTTAGGCCTGCCCTGTC
Source organism: Taxus wallichiana var. yunnanensis (assembly GCA_018340775.1). NCBI lineage: Eukaryota > Viridiplantae > Streptophyta > Pinopsida > Cupressales > Taxaceae > Taxus > Taxus wallichiana. The sequence goes on along the minus strand of CM031243.1, from coordinate 519,634,124 downwards.
CGCCTTTTGACTTTTAGTTGTTGACTCTACCTTCTCTTTGGGCCTGGGAAACATGGGGTCCTGGTGCTTGTTTGAGTCCCCCATTTTGGACTCAATCTTTGGAGTTGTGTCGCTTGAAAAATTGGCAGCGTCTATTGTCTCCTCCATACTTAGTCATTTTTGGGCTTGTTCTGAATTGTTTTAGATCCCGAAGACTTTGAACTTTCACCGCTTCTTCTCCTTTGAGCCTCTGGCTTCTTTTAGCACTGTTTTCTCCTTCCGCAAACCTGTTATTCCATTTCGAGAGCCCACATGTAATCTGTTTGTTGGATTTGAAGTATGGATTAAGCTCAACGGAGCCGTTTCTTGAATTTCTTCTTGCACATGGTCATTTGATCTTTTGCAAGCCTTGTCACTTCATTGTAGAGTCCCTCTATAACTTGTTTGCAGGATTTGAATGTGATTTCTCTAGCTCCTTCTATCCGGGGTCATGGCTGATCCAATTTTTCTGGGGAAAATAATGGATAACAAGACTCGCGAGGGTATCTCGCTAGATGAAAGGACCAGTCACCTTATTATATCCATTGGGCATGGAGTTAAGAATGATGGCCTGATACTGATCCTACCTCTGATCCGTGAGCCCAACCATTTACACTTTCAATTTTCATAAGAAATATCGAAATAAGGTTTCCAAGAGTAGAAAATTGTCTTGATCCGGGGCTTTCATCTGTCCCTGAATGGACTATTTCAAAGACGGATTTTTAGTTGCTCTGCATTTGTTTTATTTTGAAGATAACAACTATTACAAGCAACTATGAGTTTCCTGTTGTGAATACTGAAAGGGATAACACATCCACTTGGAGGCACGTTGGGTTGTGTAATGACGTAACCTGGAGCAATAAAGAACTTGTGCTATAACACTTAGGGAAACAACAACTACACTACAATAAAACAATGTGCATACACACTTAGGGAAATTAAAATCCTATGCTAATATTTATAGGGGTGGAAACTTCCCATTCAGTAGTAATGTTTGAGATGGATCCCATTCATTGGGATCTGTAATTCTTCACCATCTAATTTAGCCAGCGGAAAGCATTGCTACTCTTGCACTTTGTGATCATGTAAGGGCCACTCCAAATGGCATCAAATTTGGAGTGTTTTCCTAGCTTTTCCTGATCTGCATCCCACTTTAGGACTAAGTCCCCTTCCTGAAAGGTCCTCATCCTTTCCTTCTTATCAAAAATCTTTTTTATCAATGCCTGATCCTTTTCCATGACCTGCATTGCATGCTTCCTTTCCTCTCCTACCTCCATTAGCTCTGCATACCTGATTGCCATGGGTTCAAACTCAGCTAGTTCTAATTGTTTCATGATTTCCAAAGTGGGCAACTCCAATGAGATGGGAAATACTTCCTCCTTTCCATATATAATTTTGTAAGGTGAGCTACTTATGGACCTCTTTGATGTGATCCTATCAGCCCATAGAGCTGATTTGAGCCTTATATGTCAAGCACTTTGATTTTCATCTAGATTTCTTCTGATAATCCTTAATAGGTTTTTATTTGTGGAATCTGCTTGGCCATTACCCTAAGGGTAATAATTTGATGAGGTGCTGAGATACACACCATTCTTAACTTCCCATTCAGTGATCTTTGTACCAAGGAATGCCAATGCATTATTTGATATAATAGTGGCAGGGACTCCAAACCCAGTGGCTATTCCTTCGTAAAAATTCAAGATATTTAATTCATTTGCTTCTTTTAGTGCCACATGACTTTGGTCCACTTGGTGAAATAATATGTGGCTGTAAGTATCCACTTATGGCCTTGGCTTGGATTTGGGTTAACCACCCCAGTGAAGTCTATTCCCCATTACATGAATGGTTGATTCACTGAAATGGGATGAAGGGGTAGGGCTGCTAGTTTCTCCTTTCCTGTGAAGAATGCACATTTTTTACACTTCTTGACCCATGAGTAGTAGTCCCTGAACACTGTAGGCCAATAATAACCAGCTTTCATGATCTTGAGAGCTATTACTCGAGGGGAAAAGTGACCTCCTACTTCTCCATCATGGAATTCATGCAACACTCTCTCAATTTGGCTGTCTCAATGCACCTCAATAGAATACCATTGATATCCTTCTTAAACAAGACACCACCAACAAGCACATATGGGATAGCTTGTAGTCTGAAGTATCTTCTCTTTGCCTTGTTCCATTCTAGAGGGCACAAACCTATTTGAAGGTAATGCACCAAGGCTTGGGTCCAACATGGAGTAGGTGCATCATTAGCTGATTGTTCTTGATCATTATGTAGAAATAGGACAACCTCTTTTTCACCCATTGACTTGGCCTGTTGCTTAGAGGTGAGATGTTCACACAGTCCCTTTCCCCTAACCAGTTTGGTCACATTGATATCAATTTCATATTCCATTACCCGGGCGATCCAACCTTCTCTCTTCTCATTCAAATCCTTATTTAAAATGAAGTCTTTAACACCAGCATGAGATACTAGCAATTGAATCTTGTTATTTGAGACCAAGTGTTTGAACTCTTTAAGCTCCTAATAATAGTAAGGACCTATTTTTTAATGAAAGACTATTTTACCTCATAGTCCTCTAGGCTCTGGGTGAAGAAATCTATGGGTTACTTCAAGCCCTCATTATTGGGCTGGACCAAGATGGCTGAGATGGTGTCTAACCCTCCAAAAACATATAGCATGAAGTATTTGGAAAAGTCTGGGTTAATGAGAGTTGTATCCTGTGATATTGTGAGATTGATGGCCTCAAAACTCTTTTTTCCTTCTGCTCTCCATTTAAATGCAAGACTCTTCTTTAACATCATTGTTAAAGGCTTCACAAGAGTATCAAAATTAGGTATAAACATGTGAACAAATTTTATCCTCCCCAAGAAGCTTTGGAGAGATATTTTATGTTGTGGCAATGGGAAGTGTATCTGCATGGCCTTAACCCCCTGTCGGGATCAATCATGTCAATCCTTTTCTTGAGACAACTTTGTGGCCCACAAACTTACCTTCATGAGCTACGAACACAGTTGGGATTTAATGACACCCAAACCTCCTACACCTCTAGAATACCTATCTAAGGTGAAAGATATGATCTGCAACATTCTTCAAGAAAATAGTGATATCATCAAGATATATCAGGACTATGTTGTTAATTAATCTTTTGAATGCCATGTACATAGCTCTCTAAATTTTTTCTCTAGCATTTGATATTCCAAATGAAATCTTCTTATAAGAATAGGTTACCCATTTGGTGGTGAAGGATATCTTGAATTGATCTTCCTCTTTCACCATTATCTAGTTATAACACGAGTATCCATCTAATAACAAAAAGTCATCGTAACCAACTACAACTTGTAGGATCTGTTCCATTGATGGGACCGGTAGTGATCCTTAAGTGATGCTTTGTTCGAGATCACAAAAGTGCACACACAACCTGATTTCTCCATTTTTCTTCCTCACAGGCACCAAGTTAGCAACCCAACTTGAATGCTTGATAGGAAAGATGATACTAGCCTCAATTAGTTTGTTCAATTCTTTTCTCATGAGAGGCTCAATATGGGGATTTATTGGCCTTTGCTTCTGTCTAAAAGGCTTGGCTCCTGGATCCAACTCGATGGTGTGATGTGCCAGATTTGGATTGAAACCTCTTAAATCTTTATAAGTATAGGAAAATACATCTGGGAACTCTTGACAAAGTTGAAAAAATTCAAATTTTTCTTGTTGAGTGCTTACCCTGCCAATCTGCAATGTTTTTCCTTCTTCTATAAAAATAGGTTCTGAATCTTCACCCTTTACCTGAATATTTTCCTTTTCTTTTCAGAATTGGTCATTTGGGTTGAAGATTGATTCCAAAGTGACAAGACCCTTTGGTATTTTGTTGGTCCTCAACTGTACCACTTGATCTCCATACTACTTTGCTCCAATCTATCTTGATTCCTGGAGGAGAACTCGCTTCCTCTTGTAGAAAGTTGACAATTTTTTGATCGTTCTAAAAACTTGCCAACTTGTGTTGTTGTCTGGGATAGCTAGCCTTACAACCAACTTGATATAGGGCTGATGTTTATCATTCTTGATACTCTCCACAATGTCAAATGCTGCCCCAATCTGTTGTCGGTCTATCATTTGCTTCATTTTTCTTTCTTGGGATGGAGTTGATGCTTTGAATGCCTCAAAATCCTCAATGAGGTCCCATATCTAGTTCTTGTAACTCTTTAACAGGTCATTCTTGAAAGCATTTTATCCTCGGACCTGATTAGAAACTAGTTCACTGTCACCAAACACCTGTAATTTCTTGATTCCTCGTTTCCTTGCCCAATGCAATCCATGAACCAAAGCCGAATATTCTGCTGCATTGTTTGAATAGGTGAATTGGAAATGGAAAGATGAGGAGTATTTCATACCTTTGGGGGAAACAAGCATAGCTCCTCCTCCGGATCCTTGCCTACTTCTTGAGCCATCAAAGAACAATTTCCATAATTCATTGTCATCTTTATGTTCTGACTTAATGATGTCGGGGAAGAGGTTGATTCTCCTCATACAGACAGGTAGACTCCTAGTTATGATTATTCCATCTCCTTATAGGGGTCAAAATCATGTCTTTTGTTCACCCATTCATCGAGAGTCAAGTCTGGGATACACCCCACCTTGGTATCTGCTTCACAAGTGCTTAGGAGGTCCTCCTGATCAAAGGTTGAACAATTGGCATTGATCGGGATGGGTTCATAAGACTCAATAGGGTAATCTGTTATGGGCTCTAATCTGATTTTGGCCTTAGCTCCATACCTTGTTCTAAAAATAATATGTGACCAATCAATAGATAAATAGCCTCCAATTTTGGCAGTGATGTCCCTAGAAAGACACAATGCAAAATGTGGTGGTAAGTCTATGACCCGATACGATTCACATGTCTCGTAATACACCACATTGGGGAAGGCATGTAGTGTGAGGCTCAAATCTTTGATGAATTCAACAGTTTTCACTTTGTTGTCCCATCTAATTGCACTACCCCTTTGGAGATGACTTTGCATTGAAGACCTAGTTGATTGGCTATTTGTCTAGGCATTATAGAAGTACTTTCCCCCGAATCAATCATGTAATTATGTACTAATTTGTCCCCAATGATCAATGAAACATAAAATGGAGGAGGCTTCAGAATCTTACCTTGTTGTCCTCCATGGTTTTCCCTAGTCTAGGATGCATTGGAAAACACTTTCTCTTGCTTTGGCTAGGGGATTATTTGAGCTTGACTAATTGGCCATGGCATTCTGCAACAGGTCCCTCTATCCTGGAATGGCCAGTGACTCCCACAGTGAAATGTTCACATTTGTCTTCTTCATTTTCTCAAAGATATTAAATGAGCTATCCTTCATTGTCCCTTCCTGGCACATTTTTCTTGCACATGGGTTGTTACAACCAAAGGTGGTAGTGGATTTGGAACTTGGTTTGGATTGAATCTACATATTGGGAGTTTCATTTTGAGTGCCAATACCTTGTAGAGTAATGGAGGATTGAGTATTATCAAATTTTGGTGATTGTCCTTCTCTAATATTTCTCTTCTTGGATCGTGTATTAGCAACTATACTTTGAGAAGGAGCCTGAATCATTCCATAAAATTCTTCATCTTGCCAATTGACAATCATAGTTTCACTTAGAGGTGCCTCTTGCTAAGCACCTTCCCGCTGATTTTCTTCTTGGCTAGACTCTTGTGACACACCAAAGTGGTCCGTACCATCAAGGCCTGGTTTACTACACCATTAAAGCACATTGATTGGTTATGAGGTTAATTGCATGGGAAACACCAATCATATTCTTGGGCCATGTTGTTTTGTGTTGGAACTAATGCCCTTGATGTTGAAGTTGTGTTTGGATCATATTACCTGAAAGGTCTAACAAGTTGAGGTTTTCCTTGGTTTTGACTTCGATTTACAAACGAGTGGTGGTCTATTTTGTTGATATGGGGGTCTAGCCTGATATTGATTCTAAGGATGATATAGCATAGAACTCTGATCTTATTACCTCTTGATAGTTACTAACTCATTCCCTAGGTTCTGAAGTTGTTTCATAACCTCTTGAAGCTCTTTTGAGGTGCTTTGGGATGAGATGGAGGCTTCAAATAAACTCGATTACTAGGAGTAGGTATAGGAGCTAATGTGGGTGTCGAGCTAGTTTTTAAGCCTCCTAATTCTAGGTGTAGAGGCATGGGAGGCCTAAGAGCAAGTTTTATAGCTGAATTAAACAATTTTCAGCTCCTATGGAAATGTTATAAGCTACAGGTAAGGTTGTGCCTCCCATTGACTGAATCATTAAAGCAATATCATAATTTAGAGCTCTAAGAAAGTATAAGAAAGAACCTACATCTGTGGGCCTTACAGCCAATGGAACTCTGTCCCAGGTCCTTTGAAATCTGAGGTTGAAATCTGTCAACTTGCTCATTAGGAGCTCTTTTGATCGTTGTCAGTTGCTCCAACAAGGACAGGTTATCTCCTTTTTCTCCAAACTGGTCATAAAGAGCTCTACACAGATGGTCCCAATTTTGAATAGAGCTTTTTGCTAGGCTCCTGAACCATTGTGAAGCTTTTCCCTTGAGTGAAGAGGCTAGCAACTTAACTATAATTTCCATCTCAGTGATCTCATGGATTGCACAGACATTTGCAATATCTTGAATGTGGTCACTAGGAGAAGTCTAGTTCTCTCCAGTGAAATATGGGATGCTCTTTAATGCTGCCACTGGGACTGGATTTTGTGCATTAAGAGCGAGTGGGCTACTGCTAGTGAAATTAACATAAGGATTTGGTGGTTTTTCCATCCTAATCGGCCTGAGCACCCTTCTTGATTGAAATAAAAGCCTACTAGGAGGAGGTGTTTACAGGGATTTGTTTGGTGGAGATGGAGACCTCTAGGCTCTTCTCCCCCTTCTCCTTCTATATGGAGACAAGTGTAGGTGGACAAACTATCCCTCTTCTCTGGTTCTTGACCTTTTTGTATTCTTCTCATGAACTTGGCAAGCTTGGATTGCTAAAACCAATGGATTCTATCCCTTTTGGAGTCACCAGATGTATAGTTTAAAATCTTATTAAAATCTAGAATCACAAAGAAGTGCACATGAATCTTATTGTAATAAAGATGGAGACTTCTTTTTCCCATCGAGCATACCAAAATCGTTAGTGCAAAATCACAGCACCCCCAAATGGCCTGAATGTGAAGTGGGGCATTCAGTGTGATTGCACAACATGGATCATCTCTCAAGGTGTGGGACCTTGTGAGTTAAGATAGCTCTCCGGATTGAGGCCGGTTCCTTTCCCTCTGTTTAGGTGTATACAAATAAATTGCAGAGGATCTATTCTAAGTCTATTCTATCTACCAAGGAGACAAGGTTAGAGAGATGCAAGAAAATAAACCTAAGCTAATGAGGTGATACACAAAAGGAATGTTAGACACTCATTTTGCAGTTTAACACGACCACAAGAATGTAATACAAACAACATGCATAGATGACAAAATCGCAATAAGAGATCGAGAGAGATAATAACGAATACATGAGAGGTTAGAAAAGCTCCACAAATCCTTTTGTGAAAAAAAGAAGGGAGGGCATAAAACAAAAATGTCCAACCTTTTACAATGAGCCGTGACCTTGCTTTATAGATTCAGCATAGAGGGAAGAAGGAGAGAGAAGTGGGAAAACTAGTTTGAATCTCAACCACTGCCATCAATGCCCCTACAAAATATGCCCCAAATATATCATGCCTGCATCAATTACTTTTTGGCACCTCTAAGGAGGAGGAAACGACGGATCAAATCAAATCTGATCTGGTTGTTGGGGCCAAATAGATCCTGTATTAATGGCCCGAAGATGTTTCTTCATTTTTTCCCCACCTAACCTCTCCAAAATTAAAATTTTAGATTTCCATGGTGTAGATGAGGCTAGGATATTTCCAATGGTGCCATATTTTCTAGATTTTAAGCCCCGAGTCCAAAGATATGCCCATTTGAAATTTGAATTGGGTACGTAGAAAATGGCAGTAACCAATTACCAAAATGGGCCCCCTTTTGAAACCGGACATGTGGAGGGCTGGAGCATGTCTGAGGGTAGCTTTGTATTTTTCTTTTAGAGTTGTGTTAGGATGACACATGTCTTCTTCCACGGCTTGCTCAATTTTTTATGTTTTTCAGCTAAGTCTTTTGCTCGATGGGGTCATATATCCGATCTGGGACACACAAAGGTCCGCAGCGCTTGTTTGAAACCTTCCCCGCTTTTCTCTTGAATTAGCATTGTGCTTGACACTTGGCTCCCTCCACCGACTTGTCTCAATGATTTGACTATTCAACCCCACCACGACCTTTAATGAAACCGACACGTGGACACTCTGCGCTTACTTAGAAACCCACTCAGGATTTTGCTTTTGAAGTAGCGTCGGGTTAACACGTGGAGGCCTCCGCAGGCTCTTGGAATTTTCAATGGCCACTCTTACCTTTTCGGGCCCTAAACATGTGGCGATCTAGTGCTCATTCTCCATACTTAGTATTTTTGGGCTGCTCTATCACATTTTTACACTTGGACTATGTGGTGAGCCTGCACTCGGTTGGGCCTCTGCTTTTGGATTCACCCTTTTGGAGATGGGCCAAGTTGACATATGGAAACTTCCGCTAGCACTTCTATACGTAGTCTTTTTTGAGGCCTGCCCTATCCACCTTTTGAATTTTATTTGTTGACTCTACCTCCTCTTTGGGCCTAGGACATGTAGGATCTAGGCACTTGTTTGAGTCTGCCCTTTTGGATTCAATATTTGGAGGTGCACTGCTTGGAAACTTGGCAGTGTCCACTGTCTCCTCCATACTTAATCATTTTTGGGCTCATTCTCAAGGCTGTTTTAGATCCCAAACACTTCAAAATTTCCTTGCTTCTTCTCCTTTGAGCCTCTATCTTCTTTTGGCATTGTTTTCTTCTTTCCCGAACATGTTATTCCATTTCTGAGCCCACCCATAATCTATTTGTTGGATTTGAAGAACGGATTCACTCGACGGAGCCGTTTCTTGAATTTCTTCTTGTAGTGGGTCATTTGATCTTTTCAAGCCCTGCCACTTCATTGTAGATTTACTCGAAATCTGTTTGTAGGATTTGAACGTGATTTCTCTAGTTCCTTCACGTGGGGTCATGGCTGATCCAATTTTCTGGGGGTAAAATATGGATAGTAGGTACATCTATTTATCGTTCTCTACCAAGTGCATCTTACACAAGAGCCTCTAGGGTATGATATATCATACACACACACATAGAAGTACATAGAGTCGATATGTGGTGTAGTGCTTGGTCATGTTGGGTTTAAGATTTGCACTTGGAATGAAACCACAATCAGGGGACAAGCAAGTCCCTCCTCTTTAATGCGAGAGTTTCCCTTATTGAAAGAAGGGACAAAACCTATGTACAAATACATAATATTTCATTCAATGGTGGTTTCTTGATATCTTGAAATGTGCTTTATGCCTAGAAAGTTATTAATACATGAGGATAGAAGACTTGAAGAGAGGAGGGAGGTAGAAGAAGATAATACTTTCGGGAAAAGAGATGGAAGAGAAAACCCTTATATGTATTGACCAAATGAGATATAGAATAGAACCATTCATGTTTATAACAGGCATAATGCGCACACTCAAAGTTCTTTAGATTTAATAAACTAGAACATAAAGGTTCTAAGCATGCAAGGATTAAATAATTCATAGATCAAAGCAAGAAGAAAAGAGAAAATAGAGGAAAAAGGGGAAAACCTTTGTATTGATTTCTTCCAATTTGAAATTACAGTTTTAGAATATCAAAATTCCAACCCATACAATGGCTTTGAAAGCTCATGATATAGCTCACAAGAGACAGTTACAACTTCCTCGAGCAAGCAAGAAATAGTTACAACTTATTCCAATCATTCGTGCCCTTTCAAATTCTTGATTTGTAAAGAAACATTAATGGCGGAAAAACAGGTTTTTAAATATATGGCCATTTCATTATTTTACTAGTTAAAACATGGGCCATTCAATTTGCTTCTAAAACTTTAAATTTGGGCCACCCACATGGAAGGAATTGATTGGAGCGGGCATGCGGATTCCTTTTGCAATTTTTACCTTTGAAGTTGTGTTAGGCTGACACGTGGAGAGCTCCACTGGTTCCTTTATACTTATTTGATTTGGGTCTATTTCCATGCTTGACCTATGATGACCCCTAGACATGTGGAGGGGTGGCACTTATTTGAGTTTCCATTTTAGAAAAACCTCTTGAAATTACACCAGTGGCGCGTGTCTCCTTCCATTTGGTCTCAAATTTTTCAATGGCTAACTTTGTCTCTCCATTGAATTTCACCACGTGGTGAGTTGGCACTCATTTAAAGATTAAACCTTTTATTTCACTTCCGAATTGGCACCGTTAAGGCATGTGGAGACTTCCACCAACCCACCCATACTTAGTCAATTTTAATGATCGAATATTTCTCTTTTTGGACCTGGGACAGCGGAGGACTGAGCGCAAGTTTGAGAATTGCCCCTAGCTTTGACTCTTGAAGCTGTGCCAATGAGGCACATGGCACCATCCGCTGAACCTTCCATACTTAGCCGATTTGAGCTTAGTTTACCTTCATTTTGAACACAGGGACACCCAAAGCTTCAGTGCTTATTTGAGGATCGTGTCCCTTGGGCCCCCGCCCCTAGATTTGTGTCATTTGGACACATGGAGGCTTCCACTGTCACTTGAAACATGGAAATGCCGTATCCAATTAGGAATATCCACGTACTACCCATGAATGCTGGGGAAAAAATTAACGGGGAAGATACGCTTGTCATTCTCGATTGTAGGAAGAAAATAAAAAGAAGGGAAGAAACTTCACCAATACGCCTGACTTTTAAATTGTTCTCCATGAATGGGAAAACTGAAAACAATGTCAAACTCAACGTGATCCAATACTCCAAGGTATAGACTAAAAATTTTCAAAACTTGACTTCAAAAGAGGGGAATTTTGAGGACGACAACAACTGGCTCTTTCTGGGGATGACTTAGCTTGGAACAAAGACACAAGGCAAGATCAAGAACTATAGATAACTCTGGGAAAGAGGACTAGTGTCTTACCCATTAGGAAAAGGATTTAAAAACAAAACCAATACAAGGAAACACACACAAGACAGGAAAAGAAAATAAAAACACCAAAATAGAAGAACAAAAATGAAACACAAAGGAACAACCCAAAACCAAAACACTTTGTATAGAATATATAGAAGGACCGCCTAGTCACCTAGGACTTGAACAACTTCAGATACTACCCACTATAAGGAAGTGGGAGAGGAGAACCATCCATGTAATCCAGATAAAAAGAGTTCTCTCTAGCAAAATGTTTGATTCTAAAAGGACCAAGCCAAAGAGAATCAAACTTACCATGACTTCCTCATGGCTCATGTATTTTTCCCAAAACAGCACAACATCTCCCACTTAGAAAACTCTAGGTTTGGCTTTCTTGTCAAACAAAGCCTTCACTTTCAACTGATGAGATTCTATCCTATCAACCACTTACAATCTGTCCTCATGAATCTTCTGAAGGTACAAAATTATTTTGTTCAAAGAGATACTGAAACTTGAATCTTCAATGGTTTTCATCAGATGTAAGGCTAAAAATTCCACCATGATTTGGTAGTTGAGCTTCCACATCATACATCACTTGGAAATGAGACATTCCAATTGCTCTCTTGGGTGTAATTATATCAGCCTAAAGTGCATAATATAGCTTCTTATGCCAATTCCTCGAGAATCAATTATAAGCTTTCTAATTATGCTCACCAAGCTCTTGTTTATATATTTTGCTGTCCATTCCTTGGGGGTAGTAATCAAGAATGATTAAGTGAGATCCCATACCGATAGTAGAATTCCATCATCTCAACAGAATAAAAGTTGGAAGTATTTTTAGTCACAATTTTGTTTCGGGTCCCAAACATGATCAATATGTTCTCCTTAATGAAGTTGCAAACTACCTCGGAAGTAGTGCTCTTGACTAGGATGGCTTCCACCCACTTGGTGAAGTAATCTATGGTAGTCAACACATGGGTATGTCTAGCACTAGAAGGTGGGTTAAGAGTTCCAATGAAATCCAATCCCCACTGTTGAAAGGGCTCATCAATCACTACTGGATTTAGTGGCAAAGCAGCCAACTTAGGTCTTCCAACAAACGTTTGGCATGATTCACATTTACCAACCCATTTTGATGCATCTCTAAATAGAGTGGGCCAATAATAACTAGCATGAAGTATTTTATGAGCTGTTACAAGAGGAGAAATGACCTCCACAAGCCTGGTCATGAAAAGCAGAGAACAACTTCTTTTATTACTCCTTGTCTACACACTTCAAAAACCTTCCATTTATGCCTCGTTTGAACAAAGCACTCTCCCACAACACATATTGTGCAAACCCCATTTTGATGGCTCTCTTATCTTTGGCACTCAAGTGAGATGGACACTCTCCATAGGTCAGAAAGTGAGAAATGTCGCATACAATACATCTAATGGGCTGAGGAACATAACAACAAGGACATCAAATCCATGTTTGGACAACTCCTTTGTAGCTCCTTTAGCAATGAGTTCACACAGGACCTTACCCCTAACCAACTTTGTTGTCATGATATCAAGATCATACTCTTGCACCTTTGCTACCCAATTACCTCTCTTGGTTCCAAATTCTTTCCTAGTAAGAATGGATTTGATTTTTTTATCGTGCAATCGACACCACGAGAATGAGAATTAAGGATGTAAAACCTAAACTGCTTGATAGCTTTGACAACTACAAAAGCATGTTTCTCCATCATGGTGTACTTCAGCTCATGATTTTTCAAGACATAACTCATGAATGCAATTGGGAGCTCATGATATTTAGCATTCTTCTAGGCTAACACAACAACTAGGGTATTTTCAGTGGCATAACAATAGATAATGAAATATTTGCTAAAGTCAGGGCACGCCAAGATTGGAGTCTTTACAATAGCCTGTTTAATTTCCTCAAATGATTTCTTCCCTTCAAAGGACCAACCAAAATTTTGCTTCCCTTTCATCATGTGAGTAATTCTCATAGTAAGTTCCGTAAAATCGGGGATGAATCTCCTTAGGAAATTGATCTTACAAAAGAAAGAATGGATACCTTTCTTACTTGATGGAAGAGGAATTTTTGGATGGCATGAACTCTCTCCGGATCAATCTTGATCCCTTCCTTTGAAACAATGTGTCCCAATAGCTTTCCTTCTATGACACAAAACATAGACTTCTTAGGGTTTAAATAAATTCCATGCTCTCTACACTTCTGCAATATTGTTTCAAGGTGTTGGAAGTGATATGTTCTTGCCTTAGAAAACATTTTCAAGTCATCCAAGTACACAACAATGCATTTACATTTCAAATAGCCAAAAGCCAAGTCCATGGCCCTCTGGAAAGTAGCACCAGCATTGATGAGACCAAATGGTATCCTCTTATATGCAAAGGTATGCCAAGGAGTAATAAAGCCAATCTTATGTTGATCTGTAATATTCACCTCTACTTGATTGTACCCTAATAATCCATCTAATATAGATAACATCTTTGAGCACAGTGACAACTTGCAATACTTGGTCCATCATGGGGAGAGGGTAGTTATCCTTTAAATATCCCCGATTTAGATTTCTCAAGTCTACATAGATACGAATCTCACCATTCTTCTTCTGACAGAACTATATTAACAATCCACTTTGAATGGTGGATGGGGAAGATGATCCTATCCTTCGAAGCATTTGTATTTTTAGAAAATTATATCAGCTATCTTTGGATTATATTAACTTTGTTTCTACTTGAAGGGTTTGATCCCAGGCTTAAGAGGAATGAAATGTTGCATTTCTTTAGGCTGAAAATCCTTAAGATCATCATAAGAGTAAGCTAGAACATCAACATACCTCTTCAACATATTCATCACCTTCTTTTTCTCTTCATGAGTGCAGCATTTTCAAATGTTGACCATTTTGGGATCATCAAGGCTCCCAATATTCACTTTCTCAATCTCAACAGATTATCGGGCTCCTTAGGAAAATTTAGACTTCATATATCTATCATGTTTATCAAAAAGATCCTCCAAACTCACCATTCCTTTAGGAATTTTGTTTCCTTTCATTTTGATGCATCCATCTTGATCCATCTCTTCTTTGACACCCTCTTCATTTGATGACACACACTCTCTAGGCAGATTGTCACTTCCTTCAAAGTACAACTGATCAAATTTGTCTCTAAGCTCTAAGAAAGAAAGAAAATGCTGGTCATCATTGAAAACTTCGCCAATTATTTCTTTGTCGGGGACACTGGGTCTATGGATCAGCTCAATGGTGAATTTCTCCTGAGGGAAATCAGGGTGAGGAATCAACAAGGACCCGAAACAACTAGAGATTCAGCCCTAGTGTTCCTTTCCCTTGGCACAACTTTAATGGAAAAAGCATCAAGGAATTCAATGGAATCCCAGACCATATTCCTATAGTGTTTCAACCTTCTATTCTTTACCTGATAAAGGTCTCTAACTTGTTTTAAAATTATCTTGGAATCTCTGTTCTTTAGGTGATCCCATTTCCTTTGCCATGCTCAACCCAAGAATAAGGGCCTCATACTTGGTAGTATTGTTGGTATTTTCAAACTAAAATTTGAAGGAGAAAGGATGAACCTTACCCCAAGAAAAATGAGCACTACACCAGCTTCAGAACCAACTAAGAACAACTTCCATCAAACTCCAAAGTCCACACACCATTAGGATCAAGCAACACTTCCTTTGGAAAACTTGTCTCCTCTTGTGACATGATCATGTAGTTCCCATGCCCAATGTCTTCATACAGTATTTGTGCTTTAGGATCATCTATCTTTTGCACAATATACTCTACTTGTTTCTCAGGCAGCAGCTTCTTCATCTTCCCATTAATAGGGATCAAGGCATGTGACCAATCCATTTGGATCTCACCTCCAACATCTTTGCAAAAGTTCCTACTTAGCAACATGCCATAGGAAGGAGGGATATCAACAACCAAGATGGTAGCCAAGACCTTCTTCTCTGGTAAAAGAAAAAATCTACATGTGCATCCTTAATTCTCCCAACCAAAGGAACTTCTCTACTTTCCATGGAATAGCAAGAGCCATAAGTGCGGGTTAAGGTTAGACCCAAAGCATGAGCCACTTTTGCAGGCATTACATTATCAGATGCACCAGAATCAATGACACAATTGTTAAGCTTGTGGCCAGCTATGAGGAGAGTCACATAGAAGGGTTTGATCTTCTCATTGGGTGAAGTGACTGCAGCCACAAGGTTGGGTTGAGGTGGAGAAGAAGGAGTGGGAAAAAGGCATTTATAAGAATGGGTTGGGATTTTAGATTTAGAATTTACAAATTTAACCATTTTGGCAAAGGCTTTAGGATGGGTTTGATAGAATTCTACCTTAGAAATCTGAATCTTGGTCTTTTTAAGATGGTATATAATGTCAAAAGATCTAGATGTGGATGGGGAATCACTACTAGGAGTAGGAGGAGCTTTCAATCTATCAGCTTTAACATTTGTTGGAAAATAATTCTTAGAAGCAGAAGTAGAGGAAGAAGGACTAACAGAGCTTACCTTTTGGGTGGAAGTAGGAATAGGAACTCCTCTTCTTGCAATCATCGGGATGGTGATGGGGTAATCCTTGGATATTTTTGTAGGTTGCACCACTTTTTCCTTTTTGTTGGTCTGCTCTCGGTCATAACACATATGACTCACTGTTCATCTCAACCACTACATCATCATAGTCATCTTCATCATCCACACCCTCAGTAGTGAGGAAATGAACTCGAGAACCACCAGGATCCTCTAGTTCTTCATCAGCTTCCTCTTCTTGTTCATCATAGAGCCTATTTTCTTCCTCATCATCAGGCTCAAGAACTTCATAAGTAACATTAACAGGCACCTTAAGGGGTGGACCTTCAATAGCCAACCTAGTTTGAGAAGAGGGAAAGCGGTTCCTAGGCTGAAATTTCTTCCTTGGAACATCTTGATATGGAGCATGTTGAGCCAATTGTTTCTTGATGGCAATGAGGTCATTAGCCACTTTTACACCAACTGATCCACATTACCTCTAGGAGAAGGGGAAGAAGAAGATGCTTTGGATTTGAAAGACTCCCTTTTTAGCTTGCCAGACATGATCAAGTCATCTTCCACACTGATAGCCAATCTCTTATCAACATCCAAAGTTGCAAGATTTTCTCTCCTCGGGCATAGCTTACTTCCAAATTGAGCATTTAAGAAGAAACACTTCTGAATCTGATCAACAAGTCTATTATCTAGTGGAATCTTGTTAACTAACTTGTTAAACTTGGCCACAAATTCTCTCATAGGCTCATGTGACTCCTTGATTTGAGAAATCTGAGCTAGCAAAGCATGCACATCTTCAGCAGGTTTGAAACGCTACTCAAATTCAGTCCTCATAGTAGTCCAATCGATGATGGTCCCAAAGAGGAAGATGGTAAAACCAATCTGCAGCATTGTCTTGCAAGGTTTCCACAAACAACCTAATAGATACATCCTCATGTTCAACTCCAAGGACCCCACATGCAACAATGAAGGTCTGCAATGTGTTCATCAGGGTGTACTTTTCCATCACCTCTAATTTTTTGAAAATTCTTCCTATTACCCCTAGGTAACTCATGCAATGGTTGAGGAAGAGCCAGAGGCCCAACTCTTTGTCCCCAAGGCCAAGGTGCTGCCATCCTTGGAAAGATTTCTTGAAGTGGAACTGAGACACCAGCAAGAATTAGGGCATGGAGATTAGGGCTAAGTTGTGCTTGAGGAATACTACTACCAAAAGCTCTGTCTTCAATAGGAGGTGTGCTTGTGGAATGAGATCTTCTATTTCTTCTTGTTGGAGGAATTTGAAAACCTTGTTGATCCAAGAGTTGAAATTGGGGATCTTCAATTCCAAGAGCCCTTCTACCACGAGTATATATTAGAGTCATGATCAAAGAAATGATCAAATTAGTTGTTATTTTTAGAAAGGAAATTTGTTGAACAAATCCCTAGTGGAGTCACCAAAAATTGTTGGGTTTTAGATTTGCACTTGGAATGAAACCATAGTCAGAGGACAAGCAAGTCCCTCATCTTTAATGGGAGAGGTTCCCTTATTGAAAGTAGGGGCAAAACCTATGTACAACTACACGATCTTTCATTCAATGGTGGTTACGATATCTTGAAATATGCTTTATACTTGGAAAGTTATCAATATATGATGATATAAGACTTGAAGAGAGGAGGGAGGAAAAAGAAGACAATACTTTCAGGGAAAAGAGATGGTAGAGAAAACCCTTATATGTATTGAGAAAATGAGATGTAACACCCTAAATGTTGTTACTTCCTCTTGAGCATTCAAGTGTGGATATATGATTTCTTACGTATAAGGACATGTTCCTTTGGTTTTTGGGAATTCATGCTTGATATGGATTGTATCCTCTCTGCTCTTGAAGATATTTGACTGAGCGAGAATATACTTGGACTCTTTTGTTTCTTTCATTCTTCACACTTGAGTTCAATTTGATTTCGGATGAATTGTGGATTTATCCATCTTTATGACTCAGCCTTGGATCAGTTGCATTGATCCAAGGAATGTTTTAAGCTTATTCAGGATGAACAAAATTTATTGACCTTACGAAAGTTACAAGGTCTGAATGAGTTTTGAATGATCAATTTCAGAGTTTGACTCGGTGATCATAAAAAAATGGACTTTGGCTATAGATATCGTAACATCAGGAAGGCCTAGACCTTAAGCCAGGTAAGATGTTTATGTTTATACCGAAAGCTTAATTTATTGATGCCAAATAGAATCCTTTACAGGAATGTTTAACCGGTATGGACTCTAACACTGATTGGTCCTATTTTGGGGACCTAGACTAGATTCGTTAAGGTTAATAATCTTAACCTAAACTATAACCTATTGGTTAAAATAATTGCTAATCTAACCTAGCCCTAAACTATAAGCTTAATGCTCCTAAGAGTTAACTACACCTAGCGCTATGGAAGTAAGACTAATGTCTTACCCTATGATCTAACCTATGTTTCTAACCTATCTTAACTAATGATAAGAATGGAGGGGGACCTATGAAGGGTCGCAAGTCATGGGCGGTGGTTTCCATGGAATTTATGAGGGGGATAAGGTTGAAGGACTTGGGATGCTGTCAGATTTGGTGGAGGTTGCAAACGGCTAATGTGACCTGACGTGGCAGTATCACCAAGTATGGGAATGTTTGTTTGTTTTCTTTTGGCGATCACCAATTTTGGCGGTCGGTGGAAATGGAGAATAGGCGGGAGGATGGAAGTTAATGCAATTAATGAACTTCGGTTCCCGAGCATGGATTGCTTGGGAAGGCATGCAAATGGAATATTGTTTGGTTGTTTGGTTTTCCATGCATTCCGTTTTTCACTGCTTGAGCACTGGTTCTTCGAACCAATCGTCTACTCTGTGTTGCATGGCAAATTTGAGAATTTCTAGCTTCCTTCTCTGTCGGGAAAGTTTATAAGGCATGAAGGTAACAATTTATTGTTGTTTAATCTATCGTGGAAGAAGAAGAGAAGGTGTGAGAACATTCAGATGTCTTCTTCAAATTTTTAAGTGACACTATCAGGCATGATAGGCCCTAACTTTTAAAAATCTTGCTTTCCTTCAAATGCTTTCATTAGAACAACTCTGTTCAGATGATTTTTTTGTACAGTTGGCTTGGTTGGAAACAATGTATTGGTTTTCTTCTTCTCTTTTTGATTTGGGAATCCCTAGTTTGACTTCTGTTGAAGTCCTTGCTGTGATTACCTTATGGATACGACTTTTTGAAGTCCTTGCAGTGTTTTCTTATGAAGTCGACTTCTGTTGAAGTCCTTGCTATGTTTGCATGTTGATTTGACTTCTGTCGAAGTCCTTGCTGTGATTACTTTATGGATACGACTTCTTTGAAGTCCTTGCAGTGTTTCATATGAATTCAACTTCTGTTGAAGACCTTGTTGTGTTAGCATGTTGGTTAAACTTTTGTTGAATCCTTGCTGAGTATACATATGGATTCGACTTCTGTTGAAATGTTTGTTGTGATTACATATGGATTCGACTTCTGTTGAAATGTTTGCTATGATTACATATGAGTTTGACTTCTGTATATGTTGTTTCCTAGTCTCTTGTTCGACTGAGGTAATGAGTTCCTAACTGTACCATTTTAAACGATGCGTTGGATGATTTCATGTTTGAAGAATGACATGGAAAGAATTGTTGTGTCTAATTTGGTTGGTTTATTGAATATTGCTTGGACGCAAGAGCTCTTTTATTGCTTAACAACTTCAGGTGATTATATAATTGAATTTTGATGAAACTGTAGTTCCTTCTTTTGAGCTCATTGTTTTAGTCGCATGCATAAGAAATATGTTGAATTTAAGCTGTCAGAGCTATGAAAAGGGTGCGGATAGTCAATGATTATGGGTTACGTATGTGATGAAATTTTAGAGTAGATATTGTTTCCTTTACGACTTTATTGGGTTAATGGGAACACAAATTTCCCGAGAGAAATCTTACTTTGAGGAACTCTAATTCTTAATACGTGAGGGTAATCCTAGATCTACATGGAAGGAAATCAGGTTTTGTACTTGGAAGGGATGGGATTGTGTTGATTTCGCCTGTAGTGACCTTGAAATCTAACAATAGAAATCATCTAGAAATACTGGAAGTGCAATTTGTTTGGTATCCTTGAAACACAATAACAAATTATCCACTGTGATGACTGGAAATAGTTAGTGTTACCTATCGGTAAGTAATGATAGTGGTTACCCTAACTCGTAGTCTAAAATGATTCAAGTCCTGGTGAAGGGAAGACTGTTTTAATTGGGCCTAATTGTGTACTGATATTGAACGTATATGTATTTCATTTATAACAATCTGTGTCTTTTGTTAATGTGCAATTGTAAGACCCTTGGAATCTTAGGGTGACCTTTTGAAATAGTTCTATCAGATTGGAGCTAATGGTAAACTTGGGTGTTGATTTTCTTGCTTTCTCTTCTTCTCTAATTGAATTCAAGATTGAATGTATATGCATTACTCTTGGGAAGTTAGTACGCTTACAACTCGTTTAGAATGGAGATCTGAATGCCTCTGTTTCTTTCTCCTAAGTCAAAGTATATGTTGATATAGGATTTTTGGAATAAGAAAATATTCTCTCACTTGTCTGGAAATTATGAATGCTCTCTTCTTTTGTATCTTTATGTGAACTCTACGGTATGGGCATAAGAAGAATAGACTATTAAATTTGTATGGAGAGACTGGTAAGTACTGACTCATGACCGGGTCTCCTACTTTATTAACGGTTATAATATCTTGTTTGAGTTATTTGGTTATCCACTTTTATAAAAATTGTATTGTAGTAGAAGTTGGTATACTTGTCAATATCATTGAAATAATTCTATGAATATAAACGAACCCCGTCGATTAAGCTTCTTTGGATGTTATAATCTGTCTTGCTTAAATTGTTAAATGCACATCATTGGTTACACATACGATAGGAATTCATTCGGAATGGAGTAATTTTGTTGGATTGTTACTATCCTTTGTTTTCGAGACAGATGGATATTCCAGATTCATTTTGTTTCTTCTTAGTCTCTAATATATATATGATGAATCATCTCGAAAAATATTTAGGTTTAATGGGCAGCTATAATATGAGTTATGTGTTAAAGTCATATTAGAATTGTAGAAATATGATTATCCTGATTCATGTTTAAGGATTTGAAGAAATGATTTCATTTAAATAGGTTGTTTAATGAGAACAATTGGTGGAATGCAATTGCTTTAAGAATCGTGCTTATCATGCTCAGTTCATTGAAGACTCCGATTGCTTAGCAATTTTGCGAGATGGACATCGTAAGTGGTAAAGGCACGCAAATCGATATGATGCTCGATTGTTTAAACTAGTTTTATGATGAATTCTAACTTGATTTCTCAAATTGTATTATAAGAAGAAAGATATTCTTTCGATGTTGATTATTGTATCAAATGTGCCAAAGTGCATAAGTTATAAATGTATGGTCTGAAAATGAATGAAATGGGGAGATTGTTACTTATGTGGCTGCATTTTTATTTGATGGACTTAACTTCTTAGGTCGATTGATTTTAAGTGCATTTTTATTATTGTATACCATGGGAGTTATTTGGATTCTATAAGTAGGCCTTGTAAAGATTATGTGACCGAATACTTCGTGAATGATTAGAATTTCTTTTATGATATGAATAAGGCTAAATTGGAAATTAGTCCACTACCTTTCGAGAAGTTAAGGTTAAACTACACCTTAATAGGTAGCTGAAACGGAAGAGTAATCTATTACTCCCTATCCATGATCTAAGTCAAGACAACGTAATTGATGGTTTTAAATCACCATGTCTTAATAACAATAAGTAAGATATATTTCAGTCTTCGGAGTTGATATAAACCCTTACGGGTTTAGTTAGCTTCCTTATGAGAGGACTTAGGGCTATTGCCCAATTATGAGGAATAAGATTATTAGGAACCGATGGACACCTTGACGAGGTCTCAAATCTTATTAAACTTCTCTCTGTGAAATTGAACTTAATTACGTAAGGCAACTCAAAGGTGTGAACCCAAGGTTGGGAAAAGACTACCTAGTTAGGAGGGTCTTTAATTCAAATTCAACTCAACTTAAGTAACTTCTTGAAGTTATGTAAATCTTTCCGAGGTAGTTTTGTAGGATGTTGACACATGTCAACTGCAGGGTTGTACCTTCAAGAAGATTAGGATCTTCTCGAGGATACAACAATGCAGGTGACATATGGTAACACCCTTTGCATTGATCGTTAAGAATTACACCTTTAACTCGAACAATTTTTTACTCTGGGACTTGTTAGGACCATGGTCATGTTATGAGGTTGCCCTTGGAGACTCGGGGTACCTTGACACACAAGGTTAACAGTGGTTGACCCAGTATGTCAGCTTACCCCACTCTTCAAGAGCATCCTTATAACGTGTGTCATGTTATTAACCCATTCCTGAGTGAATGACTTGGGACAGGGGAGGCTAACGAGTGAGTCGGTATAAGACATTCTATTTAACATTAGAGTGGGGTGAAGGATGTAGTCTAGATTAACGAGTATGCCGTCAAGGAATACGAGACATGAAACAGTATTTTTCAAATCTTTGGCCAAAGTATCGCAAGTCATCTTGATTGCGTTGTCCTATGTCACCTAGTCTAATGGACGTGATGCGAATGAATAATAGTAACAATTATTCGAGATAGGTTCCTTGGATAGAGCATTCTAATTCTCGGATTAGGGAAGAGAACCGCAAGAGTGTAGTGTTCAAAGGAAAATGCTAACTCTATGATACTCATGAATAGATTGGTAGTTCACCGAGTCATGGAATGAATAGATCGGTGGTACACTTTGAGTCATTACATTGCATATGGTTATCTGTTATAAGAATGAGTGTTATGAATTGTGAGTTCTAAATTATGTATTTAGAACTACTAATCACAAAAAAATTCTTGTTCTGATGTATTAAAATGGGAATGTTACATCTTGGTATCGAGAGATGAAGGTTGCGAGTCTTGGACCTATTGTGTCCACAATTTGATAAAAACTTGAATTTTCTTGTAACGAAATGGTTAGAACAAGAGGGAACGTTGTGAATAATGTTCCACCAGAGGGAGGGTGGCAACAACCCAAAAGCTGGATGAGATCCTTCACGCCCTATTGACAAGAGATCGTTTGGTTGTACTTGAACAACAAGTAATGGGAAATGAGGAGGAGGATGAAGCTGGTAACAACAATCAGCTACCTCCTGAGGACAACCCCGATATGGGTGTTGGTAATAACACTAGAAATGTACCTGTCCAACCAGAAAACAAAAAGGCTAGGTTGGCAGCGGAACTCACTAATGATATAAAAAGGATAAGTCCACCTAAATATGATGGCACCACATTAGGAGATGGAGCTAAGAACTGGCTCAGTGAGATGGAGAAGTACTTTGCAATAAGAAACTTCTCGGAGGAAACCAAAGCTATTTGGGGAGCCTATCAACTTTCCCACGAAGCATCTTCATGGTGGGACAGCCGTAAAGCTGAGCTAAATATTGATGAGACCAATATCATTTGGGATCAATTTAAAGGCTATTTTAGGAAACGTTGGCTGCCACAACTTTTCTATGATCAGAAAATGACGGAATTCCAGAACTTAGTTCAAGGAAAGCTAACGATGGCGAATCTTTGGAGAGGTTTACGAAACTCCTCAAGTACGTACCACAGTATCAAACCGACGAGAAGTTTAGAATACAAAAATTCATCATGGGACTAAATCCCATGATAGGTGTTCGCTCGGAATGTTTCGACTTTTGGGAATAGAGTTGCTTCTATCCTTTCATTCCTTTTAGAAACAGATGAGGTTAGGGCTAGGAGGAATACCTGTTGAATGTCGAGATGGTGTGCGCGTCAGTAGAGAAAGATCGGGTTGATCAGGAGAACTCCTTTTTGTCTTGGAAGGACTACTGCAAATAAGAACACAAGACCATAAGATTTTGATTAGATAATAAATGAGGAACTGCCTTGGGCCCAGGAAATATGAAACTTCCTTTCGAAGGTGGTCAGAGTTCCCTGCTAATATGATTTAACACAAAAGACAAAAAATATCAATTAGATTACTTGGTTGAAATGAGTAGGAGAAGGCTGGTTTCGGTTATGGTCGGGTAACCGATACCGGTTTAAGTAACCGCCGCGTCGGTTGGGTCTAGGACTGTAGGTTGATTGTTTTGGTGGGGTGTTTGTGTTTTTGGTGTTGGTAAGGTTGGTTTATGGATGATATTAGGAAATGAGATGATGAGGGTAAAACACCGTGAGCTAGATGCAATGGATCTTGGGTAATGGGTTCAAAGCTGGATTTAAGAGGATTTGTGATTCAAAGAGCATAAGAAATATCATAACAAAGGACATGCAAGATATGACTTACTAGTTTTGGCGAAGATGCAAGTTGATATCCTCTCTATGCAAGCACTTCCAGTTTCTTCACTTGTCTCTGCTTGGTTAAGTGAAGATCTGGACTCTGTTTTTCGCTCCCAATGATCTCTGTTGATTCAAAAATCATTTCCCGACCTTTGATTTTGGTTTGGGAGCCCATTTACGAGGAACCGATGGCGGTTACATGTAACCGATTGATCGAGTAGAACCGCATCGGTAAGGAAAAAGTAGGCTATTTTTAGTAAAATAGCCCACCTTCCCTTTTCTCCCGAGAGATCGATTGCGGGCTTGGTCAAGTGGCTAGAAGGTCGGTTTTGAGTGTGAGTAAGGAGGAATTAGTTATGGATGTGAGTCTAGACCAAGTCATGGGTCTTAATTAGGTTAGTTTAGGGTTAGGGCTAGGTCATGATGAGGTGGCAAAGTGAGGTGGCGGGTAAGGTGATGTGGATTTATCAATTATAAAGTAATTAATAAATAATTGTGTAAGGTTTAGGTGATGAGGTTAGATTGCGAGATGAGATGCGGGTCACAAGGGTCGTAAGACATAAATTTGGTGTCTACATTAGCCCTTATTGTCGTGTAGCTTGTTTTGTAAAGTCTGCACTGGACAATAATATGAAGTGGTTACTCTGTTAAGGTATAGGTATTCCCCCTCAAATCTATCACAGATTGAGTGAGCGGAAATCGGGGATAGGGTTGATAAAGGGTAAATGGGGTAGAGGGGATGGTAAGATGGTGGGGTAGGTCCAAGAAAGCGAGACGCATGTTGAAATGCAATAGTGCGACTAGGGTACATGATTTGACGAGCAAACCAAAGAATGCGTCTGAGAGGCAAAGGTCGATAGTTTATCCAAACAAGGGTGATATAATCCTGTATCCAAGGCATAGGAAGTAGCCCCGGGGTATATAACGGTAAGGTACGAGAACGTTTAGGCATGTTCGGCGTACAAAAGGTTGGTTTGGTTGAGATAAATGTCACGGTCTAGGTCAGGCAAAGTTGGTTGATAGATCAAGTCAAGGACCCTAATCATGCTAAAACATGAATAGGTGAGCTCGATTGAACAAAAAAACTACCGGATGGGTGGATAAGAGTGTATGGTGTTGATTTTGGGTAAGGGATGGAAGTGGTGTGGCCGTGGGTTGGGCCAAGTGGTTGTGTTGCGGCCTTGGGTCGGGCCGGAAGGGTAAAGGGAGGCCTTGGGTCGGGCCAAATAGTGAGGGCGAGGCCTTGGGTTGGGCCAATTGGTAGGTTGAGGCCTTAGGTCGGACCGAATAGGTAGGTTGAGGCCTTAGGTCGGGCGGGCCAAATAGGTAGGTTGAGGCCTTAGGTCGGACCGAATAGGTAGGTTGAGGCCTTAGGTCAGGCCGAATAGGTAGGTTGAGGCCTTAGGTCGGGCCGAATAGGTAGGTTGAGGCCTTGGTAGGCCGAGGCAGTCGGGCCGAATAGGTAGGTTAAGGACTTAGGTCGGGCCAAATGGTAGGGCGAGGCCTTGGATCGGGCCGGATGGGTAGGGCGAGGCCTTGGGTCGGGCCGGAGAGGTGAACAAATGGTGTTCAACAAAGGTGGATATAGACGGTGTTGGTGAAAAAGGGGCAAATGGTAAAGAAGGGCAAAAATTTTGGGGGAAAGTTGGGATACGAACCGATGTCGATTCAACATGACCGATATCGGTTGAGGGACCGATACCGGTTCATTAGGGCAAAATGAAACCGACATCGGTTAAAGTCGAAAAACCTATAAAAAGAAAAATACGGCTTGTCATTGTCACTTTTGTTATTTGCAAACCAAAGCGACTTGTCTGACGTGGAGAGTGGAGATTGGAGGCTTGATTGAGTGAGGTGGAACTATTTTATTGGCGGAGAGAGTTGAGAGTGGGCCCGATTGAGGAGGAGGCAGGAGCTTGATTGGCGGGGACCCAGCAGATCAGGATTGGAGCCATGGCACAGGCAGGAGGAGCTGGAGGGGTTGGACCAGCTGGACCGCCACCACCCATCCCACCACGACGACGTGTCGTTGTTCGGGTAGATTCGAAACTCTTTAATTTATGCATTTGGTTGTATTAAGTGAAATTGGGGGTTTGGGTAGGAATTTAGATGTTTGAGGAAATGAGGAGTAAATAGACGTAATTTGAGAAAGGGAGAGGGTAGATAGGTAAAATATGGTAAGGCGGCTAGGTGGGTAGAATTTCAGGGTGTTTGGGTGGGGAAATGGGTAGAAATAGGGGAAAAATGGGTTTTGGGGGCGCGCGGGGTTCGGCTCGGGAAAACAAAGATGACCGATGTCGGTCACTAAGCGGCCGGCATCGGTCGCAAAAATTTAGGGAAAGATCGTGTTGTGAGTGACCGGCGTCGGTCATGTATCGGCCGGCGTCGGTGGCCTCTATTGTTGTGTGTTTTGGTTTGTGTGGGTTATGTGGTTGGGTTGGGTTTTTTTGTAGGTGTGGGGTGGAAAGGGGTGGGTTTGTGGGGTTGGGTTTTGGGTTGTTGTAGGTATGGGGTAGAGATGGGTTTGGTGTAGGGTTTGGTTATGGGTTTTGGTTCGGGTTTAGGGTTGGGTTTGTATGGGGGTTGGGTTGGGGGTGGAGAAGGGTTTGGTGTAGGGTTGGGTTGGGTTTGAGTTGGAGGGGGAGAAGGGTTTGGTGTAGGGTTGGGTGTTTGGGTTGGGTTGTGGGTGGGTGTGGGTGTTGGGTTGGGGGTTTTTGTGAGAGTTGGTTTGTGTTGGGGTGGGGTTGCATGTGTTTTGTTTGGGTTTTGTTTTTGTTGGTATTAGGTGGGATGGTTTTGGGTTGGTTTAGGGTGGTAGGTTCTTTAGAGGGTGATAGAGAGTCGGGGTATGGTCGGGGGGATAAAGAAAAGGTGTTTAGATGATAAAGTAGATGTTGTAATAAAGAGTAGGTCTAAGGATGTGGGTTGGTTTTGCGAGCACGTCGGCGAGTTGGCGATGCGGGATGCCCCCACTAGGATGCACGATCTGCGGCTCATTGGGCCATCATGCGCGAGGTGGGACTCGGTGGAGTCCAGAGGTGCGAGCGATAGAGAGAGATCATAGCTGATGGTCGCCCTCATCGAGAGATGGGATCCGCGACCAATGTGTTCCATCTCCCGACTGGGGAGATGACCGTCACATTGGAGGATGTGTATCGCATCCTTGATTACCTATCGAGGAGAGCGATCTTCTAGTAGATCGAGAGCCGCCATGGACAACATACTACAGGTTTTTGGGGATGCAGCCGTGCTTCTTACCTATCATAGCGCGAGCATTGGATATGGTGACATGTACCGTGCACACAGACATGAGACACGGCTTGCCGTGTTGATGATGATAGGGATCACCTGCTTCGCCCTCCCGGATTCAGAGGGAGGCCGCTTCCCACGAGCATTGATGGGGTGCTGCTGGAGATGGTGGAGGAGCACACACTGCACGCATGGGCACCAGTATATCTGGTGTAATTATACAGGGAGCTATGGGGCTATCGCCGGAGGAGGTGATTTGGTATTTGTTCTACATTTTTGTTGCACTGTTGGGCATACGAGCACATCGTATGCATCAGGCCAGTAGGGCTACCCCAGCAGCCAGGGCCACAGGTCGTATACCGATATGGCTTTCAGAGGTGGTTGGGGGTTGTGGGCCACCCACGGCGGTTATTGCGCAGTCGGGATGTGGCATACTATAGACACTTGCTAGAGGGCCTTACAGCGAGAGACATTGTATGGAGACCCTACGAGGTCACCACCCCGGCAGAGGAGCCCGCTTACAGATTCGCGCCTAATCCAAACACACTACGGATAGCAGGGACGGAGGCCGGAGAGTATGAGCGGATACCCCCAGAGAGGGCACGCGAGCAGATGGGGATGCGCGCAGGGCGAGCCACCTCCCTTCCCTCGGTCACAGAGGGATGATGTAGAGGCCCCACTGCACTGCGCCACGCCTTTGATCCAGGCCCAGGTAGCGAGAGGCCAGCGGTGAGGGTGTGGATGATCTTTGGGTGTATGGGAGCATACATGGTGTGGTGGGTCAAGGCGAGAGCAGCCAGGATAGTACTACCTGCACAGCCAGACTTGGCTGTAGTGATAGGAGAGAGAGATCAGCTCAGGGGTCAGGTGCAGCTCTTACAGGGGCAGGCTAGTGTGGCGCGAGCACGAATAGGTGTCTTACGAGCAGCAAAGCCCAGAGCTCGAGCACGAGCACAGTAGCACCACCACCAGCACCACGCCACGAGTGCGAGTATAGGTAGCAGACACACAGCAGCACCACCACCGCGCCACAGCACCACCACCAAAGGCACCGGCAAACGAGCTCGGGGGCATTGTTGTTAGGTGCCAGAGGGACCAGCCCAGCTCCTTGATGGGGCTCGAGATCGCTATATGGAGGTTAGAGCGAGAGGCCCAATATTATCGAGATATTCTTGATAGTACAGTCGAGTCGAGTATTAGGCTTATGCGCTCATAGGCGAGACCTCGCACGCCACGAGATCTCGGAGGGGCAGCCACAGTGGTGTGTCCGTGACGGGCGGAGGCGAGAGGCACCACGAGGGACCAGCGGGGGGAGAGGTGCCGAGGGCGGTGGGAGAGCCGAGAGATCCCGACATGGTTTTTGTATTTTAGAGATGGGCACCGGTCTGCGCGAACCGGTGTATTGATAGAGGCTGCGTGCGTGCGATGTATTATTCATGTATTCATTCATTCATTTATTATATACCGGCTGCGAGCCGAGTACGGTTGTACATTTGATACCGCTGCGAGCTGCGAGCCATATATTTTTGATATGAGGGGCGGCTGCCATGAGGCGAGTCGAGATTTTTGATAGGTATTGCGGCTGCGTGCCGTCTTTGGTGTAGATTATGAGATCACGAGAGGCCCCGATGTAGGGCACATTGTATTTTTGAAAACTGGTATATATATATATATATAGAGATGATGTTTTGATCCATATGTAGTGTTCAAAAATGTGTTTAAATATTTTGTTAATGGTTTGGTAATATATAATGTATGATAAGTTTAGTGGGCATGTTGATAGATGGATGATGTTGATGGTTTTGTTTTTGTTTTTTTGTACGTATATATGAATGACATGTGATGTGATGAATTGTTGGTTTTGTGACATTGTGATATATGTAACTGATGAGTTGGATCCAAATGATGTAGAGATTGATAGTTTCTTGATATTCGTAGTTGATGGTTGTGTATTTGTGTAAAATAAATGATGTTTAATGAAATTATAATGATATGATGTGTGGTGGATGAGCAAATGTGGTAAATGGTGTTGTTAGGCAGGAAAAGAAGCGGGCGCGACAAAAATTTAGGTAAAAAAATGAAGAAAGAAACCCTGTTGAGAAAAGATAGGTATGTAACCGATATCGGTTAAGGAACCGATATCGGTAGAGTGAATGAGAGACCGATATCGGTTAAGTAACAATCTTACCGGTTATTTAGGTATGAGCTTTTCTAAAAATAGAAAAGCTAGGGTGGCAACTTAAGTTTTAATTTTAGAGCCATGCAAGAGGTTAAATACGCGAACGCGACGCTTTTTGATGACTGAGACAGGTATTTGCATGAGAGATTTGGGTGAGAAGGAGAAAATAGACAAGGAAAGTGAATGTGATCCGAGATTCAGAAGGCAGAAAGACAAAGTTGAAAAGGGTGGTGATCATGGCAGAACGAGGAGAAGCATCCAGCAAGCAGGGACAAGAGGGAAGAAAAGGGCCATCTCAAGTGCTGCAACCCAAGAGGTATCATTTTGTTTGTGGTTTAACTCTGCATGTTTTGGGAATGAGTGGAGGAGAATAAGTAAATAGGTATGAGAAAGGAAACATGATAGCCAGGGTTATAGATGAGGTGAGTGTTATGGGGTAGGTAATTGGGGGTTTTGGGTATGTCTGTGTATATAGAAAGGGATAAATGATCAATTTATTGTCGTAGGTGGTTGTTTTAGGCAAGATGTATGTAATTGGCAGTGACCGATACCGGTTAGGCATAACCGATATCGGTTACTGACCGGTACCGATTATTTATAACCGATACCGGTTACTGTAGGGATTTCCAGAATGTGAGAAAAAACTCGTGGTGATTTGATTTATTGAACGGTTATTTGTTTTTGTAACGTATGCAGTGAGGCGGGGATAAGGATGAATGATAGTGTGTCAGCCTTCTTGTCACAAATCGGCGAGATGTAACACCAGCTGAATGGACATTGATAAATCGTTTGGGGTTAAGTGGAATCCGCTATTATTCACGAATTGCACGGAACCATGCTATGTTGCAGGCATTGATTGAAAGATGGAATCCTGAGAAAAATACCTTCTATCTGCCAACAGGTGAAATGACAGTAACATTGGAAGATGTGTTTCGTATTTTGAGACTCCCCATTACAGGAAAACTAGTATATCAGGCGTTACCTAGCGCGGGGCGGGCAGCGATAACAGAAGTGTTTGGTCCATATGCACGAGACTTAACACAGCGAGGTTTGTCATTCACATATGGGGTAATGTATGCAGCACACCCTGAGGAGACAAGGTTAGCAGTGATATTAATGATAGCGGTAGGGTATTATGCGTTACCGAGGGCGGAAGGGGGAAGATTTCCAAAGGCATTGATGTGTGTTATTTGGGAGATGATAGAAAGGAACGTGACTTTTGCATGGGCACCTGCATATATGGCGGAGCTATACGAGGGTTTATGGGCTTGTAGGTGAAATCACGGGGCGACACTAGATGGTTCATACTTATACACTTTGTTGGGCCTATGAGCACATTGTTTGTGTGTGACCATAGGCCGACCCATCCAATCGGGAGAGACCGGAGTGCGAGAGGTTGGGATTGAGGCGATGGGTCCGGCAGAACAAGAGGCCGAGATCCCGAGCCGTGATGGGTGATATTGTGTATTACAGCGTATGGGAGAGGGTGACGGTTGCGGACATTTGTTGGAGGCCTTACGGTAACTATATGGTAACAGAGCATAGCCGAGGAGTTAAGGGGTGTAGAGCGAATCGAGGTGGATCGCGGGGCACGAGCCGTGAATATGAGAGGATTCCTATAGATCATGTGCGCGACAATTTGGATTTGTGCGGGATATACCCCGGCTTATAGAGCATATATGAGGATCGACGCAGAGGCGATACTCTCACCTCCCGGCCAACACCTCCGAAAGGTCACAAGAGGTAGCGGCCCGATCGCGAGGTAATGGATGCGAGAGCAGCGAGAGGCCTATAGATTATGGTGGCGGCGGAGCTGCGAGGTATATGTGATTGTCTGACATAGCTGTGATTACAGCAGAGAGGGATCGTCTGCAGCGTTTAGTTCAGCAGCTCCAAACGCAGGTGAATGAGACAAGAGGATTGTTAGCGGTTGCGGAGTCACGGGCGGAGAGACTAGAGGCTGAGTCCTCCATGCGAGAGGCATATTCATATGTTACAGAGAGATTGTTAGCGATCGGTGGGCGGTACCACGGCGTGGTACCTTTGAGGACGAGAGGCTCGGCGAGAGGGGTCGACGATCACGATCATCACCTAGTTCATGAGGCGTGAGGGTCTAAGAAATGTTAGCGTATAAGAATAAATAAGGATGCCGACTGCATGTCGATGATAGAGAAGATGTATTTGTTTAACATCTAAATAAAGCTGAATATGTATGGTGATTTGAGTTATGATAATAATAAGAATGTTTGCGTTGTGACTTTCGGTGTTTTGAAAAAGGATAAAGAGGAATGTGATTAAATAGAAATACACAGAAATATTTATTATACCACACATGATAGATTATGGTAGGGGATGGTCGAGCTAACCTTGGGAGACCCCATGTCTCCGAAGTGCTGCCTACATAGCCCTTTGCACAAAGCAAGGAGGGGCCTCAGACCGATGTAGTTCTCCCTTAGGATCAGGGAGAGATGAATTTAGGCAATTTAGGTATGGTTAGGTGATTGGTTGGTTGGTAAAGGTATTGTAATATTGATGAGGTAAGGTTGATGGTGTTGGTAACGAAATGGAGACATTGTAGAAGGTATAAGTGGAAGCTAGCCTATCCAAGTGGTAGGGAACCATGTCCTGATTAAGATCAACACGCAATCCTAGATGCGAGGCAAAGAGGAAAGAGTGCTCCGTAGGTGAAAAGAGCAAAACAAACCACACAACATAGAATGAACTTGAAGCCCAAAGTCCCGTGCATAGCCGAGAAGTCAATAGGTGAAAAGAGTTGTATGATCACAACATATCAGGTGTACAACACGTCCCTTGAGTTGAAGCAAATGGCGAGGTATAGTGGATGGTATAGCTGAGGTATGGAGAACTTGTTACAAAGTGAGTGTTCTGACAAAAGAGAACCTACCCTAAATAGACAAGTCCATGACCCAAAAGTTCTTTTGAATGAGGCTTTTATTTTATTGAATGTAGACGATCGATGCGGGAAGTCTACAGGATATTGATTGTATTACTTCTTGAGGTCTTCACGAAGCTGATCAATGCGAGAAGCTTTTGATAAAGGTGTGTGTATAGCTGTCCTTCGAGGAGCAGATCTATTTATAGTAGCAAATGTATTTTAGTGCATATCTGTCCTTCGGGGAGCAGATCTATATATAATAGCAAAGCAAAAGTGTGGCATATAGGCTGTCTTTCGAGGAGCAGCGATCTATATATAATGTAGATGGCTAGATGTTCTTTTGGCGTAAAGCATCTAGTTTAGTAGGAAGTTTAACTCAAGAAAATCCCATAAGAATACGGCTTATTTTAATACTTTGAAGTCATGGACTAGACTAAGAAGGGGAAGGCATCGTTAAGGGGAGGTGAGAGGTGAGCTTGATTTTTTATTTCGAGATGTAGGAAACAAGTGCATGTGGTGGTGTGTGAGCTCAAGGGACGAGCAGTAGGTGGATAAGAAGTGATATAACACTAATTTCAACAATAGAATGGTCGAAGATGCAAGGCATTAAGGGGCTCAGGCTCAGGTTTACCATTAAGCGAAGCTAAATGATAAGTCCACGATCCATAAGTGAGTGATTATATAAGGCCCATCGATTGGGAGCAAATTTTCCACGTTTGCTCTTTTCTAGTTTGGTTACATGTTGATTCTCTTTGAGGACAAGATCACCAACCTTAAAGGTATGCTCATGAAGTCGCTTATCATAAGCACGTTTAATGCGTTTTTGATAGAGTTGAAGGTGATCAAGAGCTGTAAGACGACATTCGTCAAGAAGCTCCAATTGGGCTAACCGCTCTTGGCGGAAATCATCGTTGGTGAGAATATCCTGAAGAGATATTCTAAGGGAGGGTATTTGTATTTCGAGAGGCAAAACAGCCTCGGTACCATATACCAAAGAAAAAGGTGTGGCATTAGTGGAGGTACGAATACTAGTGTGATAAGCCCAAAGGGCAAAGGGGATGTGATCGTGCCAATTTCTTCCTGGATTCATTGACAACTTTCATGAGGATTTTGGTTAATGTTTTATTAGAGGACTCGGCTTGTCCATTGGCTTGTGGATAGTAGGGTGATGAGAAGCTAAGTTTGATACCAAAGTTGTCGCATGAGGTCTTGCAACAACTTGTTTTTGAAAGATTTTCTATTATCATTATCGGGCGATGAGGAACACCAAAACGACAGAGATAATGTGGTGGTTAATGAACTCTACAATTTTTTCTTTTTAGTTGAAATGAGTGGAATAGCCTCCACCCATTTTGTGTAATATTCGGTTCTTTGTGATAATCCATCGGTGGCGTTATGAAGAGGACGGATGAATCTCACCAATAAGGTCTAAACCCCATTGTGAGAAGGGCCAAAGATCTCGAGCGACCTAGAGCGGGTGGCTAGGAGTATGTTGAAGGTTGGCATGTTGTTGACACATAACACAACGCTTGACATATTCGTAGCAGTCGTTATTGAGAGTAGGCCAATAATAACCAAGGCGA
Source organism: Taxus wallichiana var. yunnanensis (assembly GCA_018340775.1). NCBI lineage: Eukaryota > Viridiplantae > Streptophyta > Pinopsida > Cupressales > Taxaceae > Taxus > Taxus wallichiana. The sequence continues at coordinate 519,600,207 of CM031243.1, read as the reverse complement.
AGGATTCATTTGGCCACGGCAAGGCCGCTAAAATGCCCACCACAAATTCCGTCATGAACTTGTTGGATGGTATGGGTGACCTCCGCGCCGGTGAGACATCGAAGGAGGATGCCATCAAAGCCACGTTTATAAAGGAGTCCCCCCATAACTACATAACGAGAAATGCGTTTAAGAAAAGCGCGTTTACCAGTACTAGTAAGGTCAGAAGGGAGAACAGAGGTTGTAAGGTAGTCGTGGAATTGGTGATACCAGGTATCCTGTGAGTCAACAGACACAGTATTTATCGTACAAATAACCGGGGCTAAATAAGATGGGCCAAAGAGTTGTTGGACCAAGGCGAAAATGTCAGATCGATTGATGAGGCTGGAATTTGCGAGGCTAAGCAAGCCATAGTATCCATGAAATTTGTTAGTAGGAGCGGGGATAGTTTGGATAGAATAGTGAGTAAATAAGGATAGAAGTGAATCCACGTAGTGTTTGTATTTTTAAAGCTCTTCATTTTTACATTGGTAGATGCCCATAACTTGATTAACTACCAATTGAGAGTCACCGAAAATATTGATAGATTTGATGCCTAGGTGCGGCGCACACCTGAGACCTGAACAAGGGCCTCGTATTCCATTTGTATTATTAGTGCAAGGGAAATCGAGTCGGAATGAAAGAGGCATAGGCTCGCGCGTCGAGAGGAATAAGAACAACGCCAGCTCCTCCACCACGATGGCATTTGGATCCATCGAAGAAGAGGGTCATTGATCGACTCCTCTCGTGAGGAAAGAGTAGCGATGAGTTCGTCGGGAAATGTAAAATTGGTAAATTGTTCCCAGGTAAAGGAGCTTCCGCAAAGTTGGTGCGATGGTTTGACCTTTGATTGATTTACGGTGGAGAAACTCAAGGTCGAGGTCGGCGAAGCATGAGCCATCGCGATGCATTGGTTCGAGATGAGGTTTGGCATACATGTAATGGATGGGGTCCGTGTTGGTGATGACGAAAGTCTTGTGATTTAGAAGGTAGTGTCGGAGTTTGGTGGCCATGAATGATAGGGCTAGGCATAACTTTTCTATATGTGTGTACCTAGTCTCATAATCCACCAAAGTATGACTTATATAATAAGCGGCTTGTTCGCGATTCTCGAGTCACGATGTGCAAGCATGGCTCCTACAGCGTGGTCGGTGGTGGAAAGGTAAAGGTAGAAAGGGTGATCGTCTTGAGGTGGGATAAGCATAGGTGGCTGTAAGAGATACGTTTTGAGAGCGTCAAAGGCTTGGTGGCATTCTTCGTTCCATTGGAATACAATATCCTTTTAAGGAGGTGATGGAAAGGTTGACATCGATCCGAAAGTTGGGAGATGAAACGTCGGATAGATTGGAGCTTACCTTGTAAACTACGCAATTGTTTGAGATTGGTAGGTGGGGGCATTTCTAGGATAGCTTTGACTTTAGATGGGTCGACCTCAATGCCACGCAAAGAGACGATAAAGCCAAGAATTTTTCCCGAAAGGACACCAAAGACACATTTTTTTGGTTGAAGACGGACAGAATATTGTAATAGGCGGTCAAAAATAATGGTTAAAACATCGAGATGTTCACTGCGATGTTTAGACTTGCCAAGAAGATCATCAACGTAATCTTCAAGGATAGTATGCATTATGTCATGAAAAATGTAAGTCATAGCCCGCTGATAGGTCGCACCAGCATTCTTAAGGCCAAATGGCATGACATGATAACGAAGGTTCCCGAGGAGTTATGAAGGCGGTTTTATGTTGATCGGCGAAGCAACCAAAATTTGGTTGTATCCCGAAAAGCCATCCATGAGAGAGAGCATTTCATGACCTGCAGTTAGATCAACAAGTTGGTCAATGCTAGGTAGGGGGAAGTCATCTTTAGGGCAAGCGAGGTTAAGATCCCGAAATCCGTGCATATCCGAAGTCCCCAGTCGCTTTAGTGGCAGTGCGATGTTAGAAATCCATTGAGGGTAGTCGATAGGCGGGATGAAAAAAGCAGAAAGGAGTCGTTGAAGCTCTTCTTTGACTAAGAGAGCAATGCGTGGATGCATTTTCTCAATTTTTGTTTAATTGGCTTGGAGTCGGGTTTTAGTGTAATGTTATGGACAGCAATGTCGGATCAATTCTGGCATGTCGGCGTAGACCAAAGCGAAAGCTTGGTTGCGAGCACGGAGAAAGGTAGTAAAGGCGACTTGTTACGATGCGTTAAGGGATTGTCCGATCTTTACAATGTGAGGGATCCTCCTCCGTGTGGATGTTGATTTCTATAGTAGATTCGTTTAGCATGGTTTGGGTTTCAGATGGTAGGGCACGTTGAATATAAGAGTCATTTGCGCCAAGGTAAGTGAGGATGGAGTCATCATCCTGGCACTCAACAACGTTAATTGAAGGTGAGTCCTCTTCAATCATATCTGGATATAAAAGGGGAATAGAAGAGGGGTCCTCATTATCGCGTTGATAAGTGAGAGGACCGAGGAAGATAGCATTTATGAAAAAAAAAAGTTAGGAGGGATAGATTCGTGATCTATCGACTCAGTGGGTGACGATGGCAAAGTGGGTGATGATGGTTTGGTAGGGGTAACGTCATCTTCTTCCAGAAGGCAACTGTCACGAGGTTCCTTTGGGGTAAGCGTTCCTGGAAATCCAAGACCACTACGATCATTATGTTTGCGTGTGGTGATGGGGATGAGCGTATGTCGGCCTTGTTCATAAAGACCAAAACCAAAGCCTTTCCAAGCACAGCGAGTCAAGAAGGTGAGGGCGAAGCGACGATTTGTCAGGTATTGGAAATCGGATTGGAAAGGAACCACACCAAGAGGAGGTTCAGGGGCGACGGAAGATGCGTCGACACCCCCATACGTTAGGTTAGTGCGGCAATGAGGAGGTCCGTAGGAGATTACTTCCCCCACACGGCGGTCATAGGTAGGATGTGCATGTAATTGTCCGTACTCTTGTGGAGTATGGAAAGAACTAACGTTATATAGGCGATACTCCCCCAGCGTGAGGCGTTGAAAAACATCTACCAAGGGGTCTGAGGTTGGGATGTTATCCGCGGGGAGGGAAGTAGTATTTGCAACGGTGGTTTCATTAGTTGAAGGGGTAGGTGCGGTTGATGTGGATAGTTGAGGTGTGGTTGACGTGGAGGGTTGGCCTGGGTGAATGGGTGTCTTGATTGGCACAAGTACATCGTTAGGCCGATACAACATATTGCAGGTTTTGAATGGGGGAGGGTCAGCTTTTACGGTGTAGGACTTTCCCTCATACTCAAATTTTATACATCTATGTAAAGTGGAGGGAACGCACCCCATAGCTCGGATCCGAGGGCGGCCTAACAACATGTTGTATTGGAACTCTCCCTCAAGGACATAGAAGAGTTCGGGTAAAGTACGTGGTCCTACCCGAATGTTGAGGATCACGGTGCCTAAGGTAGAGGTAATAACATCATTAAATGACCGTAACATGATGGGGTTGGCACACATGTAGCTAGAAGGGATATTCATTTGTTGGAAGGCTTTTGAAGAGATGATATTTAGGTGGCGCCCCGTCAATCATAACACGATGTGCTCGAATGTCCCGTCGTAAGCGGAGATGAAGAGGGCAGGGTCAGGGTCTTCAGTACCAAAATCAACAATTTCGTCTTCAGAGAAACTGACTGCGGCAGCTTGTGGTGCAGAGATAGAAGTGGTTGGGGTAGTGGGTTGTTTAGTGAGAGAGGCAACGTGATTGGGTGTTAGAATGGAGGCAACGGGCAGGGTTTCATTAGGTAAGACCTCGATCCCTTGAAGAATTTCAATGAGAGCTTGTTGATGAGATTCAGAAGTCTGAATGAGATCATATAGTGTCATTTTTACGGGTGATTGGTGAAGTTGTTTGATCATGGCTCGATGGGCAACTCCATTAGAGATGGGGTAAGCGGGTCCACGAATAACCACTTTGGGTGGTGGTGCAATCGGGATGCTGGTCGGAGAAAGGGAGGACGCAGGTGTACTTTCTTTAGCTTTCTCGTTGTTTTTCTGCGCTCGGGTAGCAACACTAATCATGTTAATCTCATAGACTTGAGATGAGGAAGATGGTTGTGATAAATCATGGTCTTCAAGAGGTGGAGTTGTAATAATGATAGATCTTGGTGAGGCGGGGACAGATGGTATAGGAGAGGGAATTGAAGCTGAAGGTCTCTCTCTTCGTAAGTTGTCTTTCTTAACTTTTGTAGGGGAGAGGTGACTGTGAAGGATGATTTTAAAGCTTGGCATCCCTCTACATCATGACTTGGTGTGCGGTGGTAGGTGCAGATTTTAGACTCATCGTAACCTACAGGCCGAGGTTTAGACGGGTCATAAGGTCTAAGTGGGGGTAGGGAAATGGTCGCATTCTCTAACAACATGGCAAGGATTTTGGCGTAAGATCCTTTGAGTGGGTCAAAATCGAAGAAGATGAAGGTATTGATTGTCTTGGTTTCGATCTTGTTTGGATATGGTTGGTTTGTGCGGGTGGTGGTTTAGCCAGGGGTGTTGACACGTGGTTTTTACTAGACGTGGCTTCTTGGCGCGAAAGCTACATTCAGTGGTTAGATGATGAAGTCATAGATGATGTGGTATTGGGACACACCACGGAGAAAGGAGCGGCAGAAAAATAAATCTTTTGATGATGGAGTTTGTTTGGGGTTGATGGGTGGACAAGATATGTGGGGTGATAATGTTGATATACCCTTTGATCCTTGTAGGGGTGCGGGGGTGAAGGTCGTTGCAAGGAAAAAGTGGGAGGAATGATATATTGATGCAAGGTGGAGGGATGAGGTCCCAATATGGAAGGTAGGTGTGACAATGATGGTTTGGATTGTGATAGAGGCATGGGTTGGGTTTGTCTCCTAAGGCGGCAGGGCGGCTTTATTTTGGATAAATCTAGTCGCTTAGGCGGGTGTGTTAGGCTGGGTTTTGGTGAGGTCCCAGTGTAGGAGAAGATTTGGTTAGGTTGATAGAGGTGGATGGGATACTTGGTATAGATGTGGGGGTAAGAATGGGGATATAGGCATTTTAAGTTTTGGTAAACATTTCGGGTATATGGTAGAGGTTCTGTATTGGTCCATCTGCATTTGAGTAGAATAAGGGATACTCAAACGCGTTCCCATAGGATGCGCCTATCTTCGAAGAATGATAGTCTCGGTGTGATTTGTAATTGTTGTACGGAAGAAAGGTGGGTTGTGATTCCAGTCCACTTGTGGGTGTGATCTGAGGGTAGATGAGGCACTTTGTATCAATAGATGTTAAGAGGTCAACAGTCATTGAAAAGATTTAGGCGATGAAGAACTAATAGGTAAGAGGGCGTGTTTGAGAGGGTCCGTTATGGTTAAAGAAGTTGGTGATGTCGGTGTAAGAAGTTTCTCATCTAAAGGTGACAAAAGGAGTGGCGAGCTCTCCTCTTGTGTAGCAAGAGTTGTAGAAGGGGATGTTTGAGAAAGAGATAGGTTAGATAACATGCGTTCGCGATCTTGCGAGGATGTGGTGTAAGAATACTTATCGGTGAGAAGAGAATCTGGCGGTTGATTCTGTATGGGTAAAGGAATGATTTTGCCTTGTGTTGATGGTGGTGAAGGAGGTTCGGGCTCTGTGTCAATGAAGAGGCTTGATTCAAAAAAAAATTCGATAGAGGCTTTTGGTGGGAGTCGAAGCTGCATGGATCTCATGAACACTCTCCTCGGCTAAGATATCTTGGTTTATATTACTATTAGAAGAGTGATTCGGGAATGGTTTGTTAAAGATTTTCAAATTTTGGTTGGCGGGGGCATTAGGATTATCGAGGTTATATCCCTGCGTCGACCATTTCTGCACTATGTTTTTCAACATCTTGCAGCTTTTTCATGACTATTTCCTTTTACGCGGTGAAAGTTACAAAAGTCATTTTCTTTATACCAGGAAGGTATTGCATGGGTGGAGTCAAACCCAGAGTGAGGTTTAACGGGAGGAAGGTAATAGCCCCTTTGAGCAATTTCTCCAGATGACGCCATAAGTTTCTCCCAAGGAGTGTAATTGATGGGCTCGGCTTTGTACTTATAGGTGGTTTTGGCGGAGTATTGGACGGTGTTTGAGATTTGACCATTACCGCGTGGACAGCTCCCTTTGATTTAGAAGAAGTGGACGCGTGAGGAGTGGTGGTGTTTGGCTTGTTGGTAGAATCTGGAGTTTGGAAATTGGGGTTTTTGTTACGCAACCGCAATTTCTCTTCTTCTAAGGCTCAAATTTATAGTTTAGAGCCATGGTAAAGGCCTCGTCGAATGTGCGGAAAGTTTGAATTTGAAGAGTAGGAGAAATGTGCTTAGCACATGCCCGCGTGAAAAGTTCGATAAGTTCAGCTTGAGGCAAGGCATATGTAAGTTGGTTGATAAGGCCACGCCATCGTCCCACGAAATCTGCGATAGATTCGTCTTCGAATTGTCGGATGGCATAAAGGTCGGTGATAGATACTTTCTTGGCAATGTTAATGGAGAAATGATCCAAGAAAGATTGGGCTAGTTGGTTAAAAGAGAAGATCGAGTCTTGGGTTAAAGCAACTGCATGCACTCAAGGCGGGTCTGATAAAGACATGGGGAAGGTGCGGAGTAAGGCATCATCATGGGCAATCAAATAACAAGCATGTCTAAATGATCGCAAGTGTTGTTGAGGATCCTCTTACTATTAAAACGAGTAAATTTCGGCAACTCCCATTGAGGAGGATATGAGTGAAGGGGAGCAGGAAGGGTGAATAGGCTCCCGACAAACTTGCTCATATGTCAGGCGCTATGACTTCCCGAACACGAAGCCTCTAGATTTTGCATTTTGTCCATCATTTGTTTGATGAAATCTGTAGGTTGGATGAGATGATGGTGCGGTTGTGTAAACGGAGGCAAATTGGGCCAAGGGCCTCACTTGGACAATGGTGGGGCTAAGTGTTGATAAGGTATGGAGGATGAGTATGTTGGAGCAACGAGAATAGGGATGTCCCATATAAGGTGTTGAGGTTCTTGGATATGTGTATGGGAATGAAAAGGTAGGCGGAGCTTGAGAAGGAAAGCTCGTGTGAATAGGTGGCGAGAGCAAGTCATGAATGGAGTAGTCGAAAGAGAGATGAGGTAGGGCGATCGGTGGTAAAGATACATGAGGTCTAAAATTAGCCAAGGAAAAGCCAATCTGAGTCGTATGAACCTCTGAAGCTGTCGGATTGGGAGAAGGGGCTAAAGATGCCGGAAGCAAGGCGGTGTTATCAGGAGGAGTGGGAGCCAAATGAGCAGCTATACTAATAGGCATGCCAACAAGGAGCTGACCATCAGGCGTACGGTCAAGGGCATGAGACAAATAGTATTGTACAGCGCTAGGATTGGCATCCAGAAATTTGGCAAAGTCCTTGTCTCCTACAGGAATTTGGGGGATCTCACTGGTGTCCGTAGGGTTCCCTATAGAATGTGAAGGGGGTGATTCAGGCAAAGATACAGAGCAGGCATGTGAAACCATGGCGGCGGCTTGCTTCCGAGTGATAACAACCATGGACAAGAGCACACAGTAGAGTTTTGATCTATCGGGAATAAAGCAACCTCGAAATGATGAACTTGGCAGAGTTCTTTGGTTTGTCGGGGGCTAAAGAAGACGAACCAATATCGGTCTAATAACCGATGTCGGTCGAGAAAAGCAGACGTCGGTCAGTTAACCGATGTCGGTGAAAGAATACTGGTATAACAAGATATAAAAGGTTGCTAATTTGATTCTTAACAACGTTTGAGGATATTTGTCAATTTATTGATCACAGAAGACAAAGTATGACAGAGAAAACAGAACTGAGAACAAGCAAGATGCACACGCAAATCCAGACTAACCCTAGGGTTAATTTTAGTTATCGTGGGCTTATGCCTTCAGACGTAGAATGATGTTGGAATCCTGAACAACAAGACCTAGGGGAAGTGTCAAGTTTGTTTTGGCTTATAAGGTTACCTCAATCGGGCGGAGGAATACCGCGGAAAATGGGGATGTTTGAGCTGTTGTGTTAATTGTGAAGTGATTCGGTATGTGTTGTGCAGTGAAACTAAAGTTAATTTCCTGTCAATACCGTGGATATCACCCCCACGTGTACGACCTGTTACTTAATCTACGTTCACTAGAATAGAAAACAACAAACAGGGATGCAATGCACGTGTTTTAAACCCAAATCGAAAATGACATTCGATGAAGCAAAAGAGATGACTTTCACTAATGCAAGACGTGAAAGTAAAGCAAGTTCTTTTACCAAAATAAAACAAAATACGTTGTGAATATCTTAAGAAGAAGAAAAACAGCAAGTATGCTTCCTATATGAAAACAAGCAAGAAAGAAAGAAACCCAAAATGGGTCCCACCGGGCGTGCCAAAATGTTTCGCTCGGAATGTTTGATTCTCGGAATAGAGTTGCTTCTATCCTTTCATTCCTTTTAGAAACAGATGAGGTTAGGGCTAGGAGGAATACCTGTTGAATGTCGAGATGGTGTGCGCGTACCGTAGAGAAAGATCAGGTTGACTGTGGAGAACTCCTTTTTGTCTTGGAAGGACTACCTGCAAATAAGAACACAAGACCACAAGATTTTGATTAGATAATAAATGAGGGAACTACCTTGGGCCCAGGAAATATTAAACTTCCTTTTGAAGGTGGTGGTTCCCACTGCTAATATGAATTAACACAAAAAGCAAAAATATCAATTAGATTACTTGGTTGAAATGAGTAGGACAAGGCTGGTTTCGGTTATGGTCGGGGTAACCGATGCCGGTTTACAGTAACCGTCGTCGGTTGGGTCTAGGACTGTAGGTTGATTGTTTTGGTGGGGTGTTTGTGTTTCTTGGTGTTGTAAGGCTGGTTTATGGATGATATTAGGAAATGAGATGATGAGGGTAAAACAATGGCGATTAGATGCAATAGGATCTTGGGTAATGGGTTCAAAACTGGATTTAGGAGGACTGTGATTCAAAGAGCATAAGAAATGTCATAACAAAGGACATGCAAGATATGACTTACTTGGTTTTGGCGAAGATGCAAGTTGATATCCTCTCTGCGCAAGCACTTCTGGTTTCTTCACTCGTCTCTGCTTGGTTAAGTGAAGATCTGGACTCATTTTTCGCTCCCAATGATCTCTGTTGATTCAAAAATCATTTCCCGACCTTTGATTTTGGTTTGGGGAGCCCATTTACAGGGAACCGATGGCGGTTACGTAACCGATGGCGGTCGAGTAGGAACCGGCATCGGTAAGGAAAAAGTAGGCTATTTTTAGTAAAATAGCCCACCTTCCCTACTTTTCTCCCGAGAGATCAGTTGCGGGCTTGGTCAAGTGGCTAGAAGTTCGGTTTTGAGTGCGAGTAAGGAGGCATTAGTTATGGATGCGAGTCTAGACCAAGTCATGGGTCTTAATTAGGTTAGTTTAGGGTTAGGGCTAGGTCATGATGAGGTGGCAAAGTGAGGTGGTGGGTAAGGTGATGTGGATTTATCAATTATAAGGTAATTAATAAATAATTGTGTAAGGTTTAGGTGATGAGGTTTGATTGCGAGATGAGATGCGGGTCACAAGGGTCGTAAGACACAAATTTGGTGTCTACAATAGGAGGAGAGGTCGATGTTCACAGCCCAACCACTATGGAAGGAGTTGTTGAAAAAGCCATAAGGCAAGAACAGAAATTAAAGGCTATTTCTGCTCATAAAGAGGAAGTGTGGAAGAGGATTGCAAACCCTTCATCAACTTCACTTGCACCCAAGAAAGGGCCATGGAAAATTTTTGGAAACAGGAGTAAGTTTCCAACGATAATAATAAGAAAACGACAAAGAAATAAGCTGCTGAAATATAAGGGATAGTTTTTCCAAAATTATAACAATGGGCGAAGCCCTATGGAGGACAACATGATAATTTTAAGGCTTTGGAAGTAATTTTGAGCCTAAAAAGGGACTGCAGGAGGCTTATAATTGTGGAAAAGACCACTACGTAAATCAGTTCCCTTTGAAGAAGGATGATCGCAATAAATATCATAAGATACATGCTACATGTAGCGGATAAGCAAGCTGAAAATCAAGTGACGCCTATAGAAGTTCCGGGTAAGTTATTTGGCATACCTGTCACTATTATTTTTGATACAGGAGCTACTGAATGTTTTATTTCTAGTAAACTTGCTTCTAAACTTAAAAGAAAAGCTGGAAAAATGGATAAATCTTGGACTGTACAGTATGGTAATAACTCTATTCATACAGTGAGTATGTGTCTTTTTGGGGCAGTCCTTGACTTACCTAAATTTTCCACAGAAGTTGACCTCTATGTTGCACCTTTGGGATCCTATGACGTTGTCATCGGTGTCAATTGGTTAGCTGACCATAAAGCAAAAGTAGACTGCTTTGAAAAGAATATAAGATGTTTAGATGATCGGCTGAAAACAACAGAGATTCAAGGTGTGAAACGGGAAATTTCAGTTAGGAAACTGTCAGCTATGCAACTTAAAAAGGCTAAAAACAAAGGATGTACCTTATATGCAGTAAAGATATCTGAATTTTCAGAAGAAGATGGTGATTCCATGAAACGATACCCACTGTTGCAAAGTTTCAAGGATGTATTTCCGGAGGAATTACCAGGTTTACCACCCAAAAGGGAATTTGACTTCACCATTGAAATCAAACCAGGGACGGAACCTATTTCTAAAGCACCTTATCGGATGACTACTATAGAGTTAGTCGAGCTTAAGGCACAATTGCAAGAACTTTTGTCTAAGGGTTTGATTAGACCAAGTGTTTCACCTTGGGGAGCGCCAGTAATATTTGTAAAAAAGAAAGATGGAACACTTAGACTGTGTATTGATTATCGGATGTTAAACAAAGCAACAATTAAGAACAGATACCCACTTCCAAGAATTGACGATCTATTTGATCAGATGCATGGGGCAGCGGTTTATTCCAAGATAGATCTTTGATCTGGTTATCATCAATTAAGGATTAGAGAAGAAGATATTCATAAAACAACTTTCCAAACCAGGTACGGAGACATTATGAGTTCACGGTTCTACCCTTTGGATTAACTAATGCACCCGCAACTTTTATGAACTTAATGAATAATATCTTTCAAGAATATTTGGACAAGTTTGTGCTTGTATTCTTGGACGATATTTCCATATATTCTAAAAGTGACGAAGAGCATAATGAGCATTTGAAGATAGTTTTGGAAATTTTGAGAAAAAGAAAGTTATACGATAAGTTATCCAAATGTTCTTTCTTTGATATTGAAGTTCACTATTTGGGTCATGTCATTAGTAAAGAGGGAATTGTAGTGGATCCTTCAAAAATAGTGGCAATAACCGAGTGTCCTGCACCAAAGAATGTACATGAAGTAAGAAGCTTCATGGGCCTTGCTGGTTATTATAGAAAATTTGTTAAGGATTTTTCTAAAGTGGCTGCACCGATAACTTCATTGCAGAAGAAGGATAAGAAATTTATTTGGAATGATAAGTGCGAAACTACTTTCAAAAGTTTGAAAAGCCAGTTGACTTCAGCACCTATATTAGCTGTACAGGACCCTAATGGGAACTTTACTATTATAATGGATGCTTCAGGGAAGGCCTTGGAGGTGTTTTGTTACAAAATGATCAAGTCATAGCATATGAAAGTAGAAAACTTAAGTTACATGAGTTGAATTATGCCCCTCATGATTTAGAGCTTGCTGCAATTGTTCATGCGCTTCAAGTTTGGAGACACTATTTACTTGGGAAACCTTTTGAGTTGAAAACTGATCACTTAGGGCTGAAATATATTTTCACTCAGCCTAATCTAAATGCAAGACAACGAAGGTGGTTAGAGTTTTTATCTCAATATGATTTTGATATTAGTTACATCAAAGGAAAAGAGAATAGAGTAGCAGATGCTCTAAGTCGTAGGAAGCACATTTCTGCTCTTATAACATTAAGAACTCAGTTTAAAGATGAGGTAAAAAGTGCCTCAGAATCTGATATATACTTTCAGCAAGTAAAAGTAGCACTTGTTGCAGAACCAAAAGATGAAAGGTATAAAGGTTTTCATTTTGATAATGAAGGAATCTTACGTTATGAAAACAGGGTATATGTACCTTTGCTAAATGATTTGAGAAAGAAATTGTTAGTTGAATTTCATAATTCGCCCTTTTCTGGACACCCGGGTATCACAAAAATGCTTGCTGATCTAAAACAACAATACTTTTGGAAAGGTATGAAAAAGGATGTTATTGATTTTGTGACTCATTGTCTAGAATGTCAGCGGGTTAAGGCAGAACACATGCACCCTGCTGGACTATTATATCCCCATAGCATACCGCAGTATAAATGGCAAGTAATAAGCATGGACTTTGTACAAGGGTTGCCTATGTCGAGAAATAAACATGATGTTATCTTGGTAGTTGTAGACAAACTAACAAAGGTAGCTCATTTCATCGCTGGAAATCTGAAGGATGATTCTCCAGTGTTAGCAAAAAGATTCGTGCATGAAATTTTTAGGTTACATGGAGTACCAGAATTGATTATATCTGACAGGGATCCTAGAATGACATCAAGATTTTGGCAAACGCTTAATACAGCTCTTGGAACGAAACTAAACTTCAGTTCTACATATCATCCAGAAATGGATGGACAAACTGAGAGAGTGAATCGGGTGTTGGAAGATATGTTACGAATGTATTGCATGGATCAACAGTATAAATGGGAAGAGTATCTCCCATTAGTTGAGTTTGCATACAACAACACATATCACTCTTCTCTTAAAATGGCACCTTTTGAGGCACTTTATGGAAGAAAGTGCAGAACCCCTGTTAGTTGGGATAGTATTGAGGATAGAGTGGTAATTGGACCAGAAATCCTCACTGAAATGGAACAACAAGTTAAGATGATTCGTGAACGATTGAAAGAAGCAGCAGATAGGTAGAAGAGCTATGCTGACCTAAAGCGGGTTGATCGAAAGTTTGAACTTGGTGAAAAGGTTTTTCTTCGTGTTAAACCCAGAAAGAGTTCTATAACTTTTGGCAAGGCTGCCAAGTTGTCACCTCGTTATGTGGGACCTTTCGAAATTGTTGAAATAATCAATCCTGTAGCTTACCGATTAGCATTACCACCGCTTTGTCTCGCATGCATGATGTTTTCCATATCTCTTTACTTAAGAAATACGTTTCAGACTTGTCACATGTTTTAAATTGGAATTCCTTGCAGGTCCAAGACCCAGGAATAATCGTGGTTAGACCCACACGAGTGCTGGAAACTCGCCAATTGCATTTGAGAAATCATGAAATACAGCAATGTAAGGTCCAATGGGGACCAGTTTAATGAAGAAAGTGCAACTTGGGAAAATCTGGAAGAGATGAAAATTGCTTTTCCCTTTCTTTTTGAACAGAATGGAATCTGTTGACAATTTTTTTAATTATTATGAACTTATCTTTTTCATGTCTTTATGTAAGCCAGCTTTGAGGCAAACATTATTCAGGTTGAATAAATTGTATCATGACATTGATTTATGAAATTATTCAAGTTGGAAATGGTCTTTTGTATTGTGAACTAATAAATTGATTGACCTGAAGGTAAATCAAAAGATGTAATCATCGGGACGATGAATCTTTTAGGAGGGAAGCATGTAACACCCTGAACTGTTGTTACTTTCTCCTGAGCATTCAAGTGTTGATATATGATTTCTTCTGTATAAGGACATGTTCCTTTGGTTTTGGGAAGTCATGCTTGATATGGATTGTATCCTCTTTGCTCTTGAAGATCTTTGACTGAGCCAGAATATGCTTGGACTCTTTTGTTTCTTTCATTCTTCACACTTGAGTTCAATTTGATTTCTAGATGAATTGTGGATTTATCCACCTTTATGACTCAGCCTTGGATCAGTTGCATTGATCCAAGGAATGTTTTAAGTTTATTCAGGATGAACAAAATTTATTGACCTTACGAAAGTTACAAGGTCTGAATGAGTTTTGAATGATCAATCCCGGAGTTTAACTCAGGCTGATCATAAAAAATGGACTTTGGTTATAGATATCGTAACATCAGGAAGGCCTAGACCTTAAGCTAGGTAAGATGTTCATGTTTATACCGTAAGCTTAATTTAGTGATGCCAAATAGAATCCTTTACAGGAATGTTTTACCCTGTATGGACTCTAACACTGATTGGTCCTATTTTGGAGACCTAGACTAGATTCGTTAAGGTTAATAATCTTAACCTAAACTATAACCTATTGGTTAAAATAATTGCTAATCTAACCTATCCCTAAACTATAAGCTTAATGCTCCTAAGAGTTAACTACACCTAGTGCTATGGAAGTAAGACTAATGTCTTACCCTATGATCTAACCTATGTTTCTAACCTATCTTAACTAATGACAAGAATGGAGGGGGACCTATGAAGGGTCACGAGTCATGGGCGGTGGTTTCCATGGCATTTATGAGGGGGATAAGGTTGAAGGACTTGGGATGCTATCAGATTTGGCGAGAGGTTGCAAACGGCTAATGTGACCTGACGTGGCAGTATCACCAAGTATGGGAATGTTTGTTTGTTTTCTTTTGGTGATCACCAATTTTGGCGGTCGGTGGCAATGGAGAATAGGCGGGAGGATGGAAGTTAATGCAATTAATGAACTTCGGTTCCCGAGCGTGGATTTCTTGGGAAGGCATGCAAATGGAATATTGTTTGGTTGTTTTGTTTTCCATGCATTCTATTTTTCGCTCTGCTTGAGCACTGGTTCTTCGAACCAGTCGTCTACTCTGTGTTGCATGGCAACTTTGAGAATTTCTAGCTTCCTTCTCTGTCGGGGAAAGTTTATAAGGCATGAAGGTAACAATTTATTGTTGTTTAATCTATCGTGGAAGAAGAAGAGAAGGTGCGAGCACATTCAGAGGTCTTCTTCAAATTTTTAAGCGACACTATCAGGCATGATAGGCATGAAAAGGGTCTGGATGGTCAATGATTATGGGTTACAGTATGTGATGAAATATTAGTGTAGCTATTGTTTTCTTTATGACTTTACTTGGTTAATGGGAACACAGCCTGACCGAGAGAAATCTTTCTTTGAGGAACTCTGATTCTTAATACATGTGGGTAATCCTAGATCTGCATGGATGGAAATCAGGTTTTGTACTTGGAAGGGATGGGATTGTGTTGATTTCGCCTGTAGTGACCTTGAAATCTATCATTAGAAATCATCTAGTAATACTGGAAGTGCTATTTGTTTGGTATCCTTGAAACACAATAACAAATTATCCACTGTAATGACTGGAAATAGTTAGTGTTACCTATCGGTAAGTAATGATAGTGGTTACCCTAACTCATAGTCTAAAATGATTCGAGTCCTGGGTGAAGGGAAGACTGTTTTAATTGGGCCATGATTGTGTACTGATATTGAACGTATATGTATTTCATTTATAACAATCTGTGTCTTTTGTTAATTTGTAATTGTAAGACCCTTGGAATCTTAGGGCAACCTTTTAAACAGTTCTACCAGATTGGAGCTAATGGTAAACTTGGGTGTTGATTTTCTTTCTTTCTCTTCTTCTCTAATTGAATTCAAGATTGATTGTATATGCATTACTCCTGGGAAGTTGGTACAGATTCGAACTTTGTTTGGAATGGAGATCTGAATGCCTCTGTTTCTTTCTCTTAGTTGTAAAGTATATGTTGATATAGGATTTTTGGAATACGAAAGTATTCTCTCCCTTTCTGGAAATTATGAATGCTCCCTTCTTTTGTATCTCTATGAGAACTCTACAGATGCGGGCATAAGAAGAATAGACTGTTAAATTGTATGGAGAGACTGTAAATGTACTGACTCTTGACCAGGTCTCCTACTTTATTGACGGTTATAATATCCTGTTTGAGTTGTTTGGTTATCCACTTTTATAAAAATTGTATTGCGGTAGAAGTTGGTATACTTGTTAATATCATTGAAATAATGCTATGAATATAAAGGAACCTGTCGATTGAGCTTCTTTGGATGTTATAATCTATCTTGCTTAAATTGTTAAATGCACATTTGTTGGTTACACGTACTGATAGGAATTCATTCTTGAATGGAGTAATTTTGTTGGATTATTCTTGTCCTTTGTTTTCATACTACGATGGATATTGCATTCATTTTGTTTCTTCTTAGTCTCTAATATATATATATGATGAATCATCTCGAAAAATATTTAGGTTTAATCCAAGCAGCTATAATATGAGTTATGTGTTAAAGTCATATTAGAATTGGAGAAAGATGATTAGCCCGATTCATGTTTAAGGATTTGAAGAAATGATTTCATTTAAACAGAGTTGTTTTAATGAGAACAATTGGTGGAATGCAATTGTTTTAAGAATCGGTGCTTATCATGCTCGGTTCACCGAATGACCAATGCTAGTAATTTTTGCATATGGACATCGTAAGTGGTAAAGGCACGCAGATCGATATGATGCTCGATTGTTTAATCTGTTTTTATGATGAATTCTAACTTGATTTCTCAAATTGTATTATAGGAAGAAAGATATTCTTTCGATGTTGATTATTGTATCAAATGTGCCAAGTGCATAAGTTGTAAATGTATGGTCCGAAAATGAATGAAATGGGGAGATTGTTACTTATGTGGCTGCATTTTTATTTGATGGACTTAACTTCTTAGGTCCGATTGATTTTAAGTGCATTTTTATTATTGTATACCATGGGAGTTATTTGGATTCTATAAGTAGGCCTTGTAAAGATTATGTGACCGAATACTTCGTGAATGATTAGAATTTCTTTTATGATATGAATAAGGCTAAATTGGAAATTGGTCCACTTCCTTTCGAGAAGTTAAGGTTAAACTACACCTTAATAGGTAGTTGAAACGGAAGAGTAATCTATTACTCCCATCCATGATCTAAGTCAAGACCACGTAATTGTTGGTTTTAAATCACCATGTCTTAATAACAATAAGTCAGATATATTTCAGTCTTCAGAGTTGATATAAACCCTTACGGGTTTAGTTAGCTTCCTTATGAGTGGACTTAGGGATATTGCCCTATTATGAGGAAATAAGATTATTAAGAATCGATGGACACCTTGACGAGGTCTCAAATCTTATTAAACTTCTCTCTGAAATTGAACTTAATTACGTAAGGCAACTCAAAGGTGTGGAACCCTGGGTTGGGAAAAGACTACCCAGTTAGGAGGGCCTTTAATTCAAATTCAACTCAACTTAAGTAACTTCTTGAAGTTATGTAAATCTTTCGAGGCAGTATTGTAGGATGTTGACACATGTCAACTGTAGGGTTGTACCTTCGAGAAGATTAGGATCTTCTCGAGGATACAACAATACAGGTGACATATGGCGACACCCTTTGCATTGATCGTTAAGAATTACACCTTTAACTCCGAACATGTTTTTACTCTGGGACTGGTTAGGACCATGGTCATGTTATGAGGTTACCCTTGGAGACTCGGGGTACCTTGACACACGGGGTTAATAGTGGTTGACCCAAGATGTCACTTACCCCACTCTTCAAGAGAATCCTTATAACGTGTGTCATGTTATTAACTCATTCCCGAGTGAATGACTTGGGACAAGGCAGAAGACATAAGTCAAATAAGACATTCTATTTAACATTGGAGTGGGGTGAAGGACATATTCCGTTGACGATTTAGTATGTCATCAAGGAATACGAGACATGAACAGTATGTTTCAAATCTTTGGCCAAAGTATCGCAAGCTGCTGATTGCATTGTCCTATGTCACCTAGTCTAAGGGACATGATGCCGATGAATAATATTAACAATTATTCGATAGGTTCCTTGGACAGAGCATTCTGAATTCCCAGGATTAGGAAGATAACCACAAGAGTGTAGTGTTCAAAGGAAAACGCTAACTTTATGATACTCATGAATAGATCGGTAGTTCACTGAGTCATGGAATGAATAGATCGGTGGTACACCGAGTCATTACAACTACATATGGCTATGTGTTATAAGAATGAGTGTTATGAATTGTGAGTTCTAAATTATGTATTTAGAACTACTAATCACAAAAAAAAATAAAAATCTTGTTCTAATGTATTAAAATGGGAATGTTACATGAGATATAGAATAGAACCATTCACATTTATAATGGGCACAATTCAGACTCAAAGTTCTTCATATTACTAGAACATAAAGTTTATAAGCATGCAAGGATTAAATGATTCACATATCAGAGAAAGAAGGAAAGAGAAAACAAAGGAAAAAGGGGAAAACCTTTGTATTAATTTCTTCCAATTCAAAATTATAGTTTCAGAATATCAAAATTCAAACCCATACAATGGCTCAAATTTCATGATATAGCTCGCAAGAGATGGTTACAACTTCCTCTAGAAAGAAAGAAATAGTTACAACTTATTCCGATCATTCACGGCCTTTTGAATTCTTGATTTGTGAAGAAATGTTAATGGCGAGAAAAACTAGGATTTTAAATATATGTCCATTTCATTATTGTTCTAGTTAAAACATGTGCCATTCGATTTTCTTCTAAAAATTTAAATTTGGGCTACCCACGTGGAAGGAATGGATTGGAGCAGGCTTGTGGACAAATTTTACATTTTTGCCTTTGAAGTTGTGCCAGATGACACATGGAGAGCTCTTCCAGCCCTTTATACTTAGCCAATTCAGGTATATTTCTTGCTTGATCTATGTTGACCCCTAGACACATGGAGGGTGGCACTCATTTGAGTTTCCGTTTTCGAAACACCTCTTAAAATTATGCCAAGCTGATGCATGTCTCCTTCCA
Organism: Taxus wallichiana var. yunnanensis; assembly: GCA_018340775.1. NCBI lineage: Eukaryota > Viridiplantae > Streptophyta > Pinopsida > Cupressales > Taxaceae > Taxus > Taxus wallichiana. The sequence continues at coordinate 519,581,471 of CM031243.1, read as the reverse complement.
CCGGTCTCAAACTTTTCGATGGCCAACTCTGTCTCTCCATTGAATTTCACCACGTGGCAAGCTAGCACTCATTTGAAGATTGACCCTTTGATTTCACTTCCGAAATGGTGCCATCCGCTAAACCTTCCATACTTAGCCGATTTGAGCTTGTTTTACCTTCATTTTGAACCTGGGACATGTGGAAAGCCTGTGCTTATTTGAGGATTGTCCCTTGGGCCCTGCCCCTGGAGTTGCATCGTTTGGACACATGGAGGCTTTTGTTATCACTTGAAACATGGCCATGTTGTATCCAATTAGGAATATCCATGTACTACCCGTGGATGTTGGGGAAAAAATTAACGGGAAGATACACTGTCATTCCCGACTACGGGAAGAAAATAAAAAAGAAGGGAAGAAACTTCACCAATACACCTAACTTTCAAATTGTTCTCCATGAATGGGAAAACTGCAAACAATGTTAGGCTCGACATGATCCAATACTCCAAGGTATAGACTCAAAATTTTTGAAACTTGACTTCAAAAGAGGGGAATTTTGAGGACGAAAACAAGTCGTAAGTTCACTCTATTGGGTGACTACCGAGGTCAGTTTGAATCCCCATCATTAGGAATTCTATGGTTTAGTTATTATAATATGGTTTTGTATTTATGCATTGTAATATGTAAATGTTAATGGTGAAAAGTGGGTGGTTAGTAAGTTAGAATAATAAAACAATTAGTATTGTTTTGTTAATATATTTGTTTATTGTTAAAACTATTTGGGAGAATTGGTTTAATGAGAAAACAAAAAAAGTTGAGATATTTTTTATTCCTCCACTCTTATATAATGGATTCATATGTAACCGAGAATATTGAGGAGTTGTATGTTGCAGCAATTATAATATATTTGTGATGAGTTTGAGTTTGTTAAATCTCTAGAATTCCTATGAATTGATATGAGTTTGTAGATCCATTAATGGTGTTTTGATTGCAGTAAATAGATCATAGATTTCATTTGGTATCAGAGCAACCAGTTGATGAGATAATGGAAGAAATTTTTGTGCACAAGAATCACCAAAGTTCACTGTAATTCTTCGCACAAGAATCGCCAACAATTCTAGACCTGTAACACAATCGCCAACAATTAAGGAAAATTTCCAATGATTTTTCTCGAGTCACTAAAAATTCCTTAGAAATCACCAACAATTCTCTACACCACTAGAAATATCTTGAAACTAGATTTCTAACGATTTTGTGGTTTACAAAATGGAGCCTTAATTCTCGTGTTAGCATCAAAACAACAAGTACTTGTTTTTATTTGTTGTTTTTTTTCTAATCAATGGATACATCTGTAGTACCAGTAGATAAGTTCAATGGTGTCAATTTTCACACATGGAAAGTGAAAATTCAGATGAAACTTATGAATAATAATTTATGGAGGATTGTAAATGGGTAAGACAAAACCATCAGATCTAGATAAAGAAGAAGAATGGGAAATAAGGGATGATAAAGCAAAAGCCATTATTGGCTTAGCTCTTTCAGATTTTGAATTGCACTATGTTGAACTTGATAAATCGTCAAAGGAAATGTGGGACAATCTAAGTAAGTTATTTGGTACAAAAGTTGTCAATGCAAAATTTTCCTTAAAACTTCAATTGTTTAGATTCAAAATGGATGACGGGGTCACCATGTCTAGTCACATTAATGATTTCAGATCACTCACTAGATAATTAGTAGAAGTTAATGCTCTTGTTGATGATGAGGATGCAAAATCCATATTATTGAATAGTTTTCCTCCCAAATATAGCAATGTAGTTTTTACTCTTGGACAGATGCCTTCTAAAACTCTTGAAGACATGATTTCAACTCTCCTATCTGAAGAGAAGAGAACTAAAGAAGATGTAGAAGAAGAAAAATCCATGTATACAAAAAGGAAACATAGGAACTTTACTAAAAAGGAAATTGAATTGGAATGTTTCTATTATAAGAAAAAAAAATATATTGTCATATTATGCAAGGTAAAATCTAGAGATCTACTAAATGGGAATCTTACAGATGAAGCCAATGTAGCCACTGATGAAGAATCATTAGGAGAAGATGAACCCACACAAGAGGAATGGGGATATGTGTCTGATGATCTCCTCCTATAAATAATCACTGATTGGAGGTTGGAGGCAACAGAGGATGGAGGAAAAACAATGTCCTCTCGTCAGTCACCTACGATGGGGCCACATCACTAGTTTGGTGACATGTGTGTGTTTATTTTTGTTTTCAACATGGTGTGTTGATTTCAGATTTCTTTGTGTTGTGTTATGGAAACTTCACATTGTGGGGGGAAATGACACATTGTTTCAGTTTTTTGTGGGTGAATAATATGCACTATCATGGATTCTGATATGTAATCTCCTGAAGAGAAACAATGATGAGAGCCAAGCAATGTACTATAGCATCATGATATTGTGGTTGTTGGATCCACTAGAAAACCATATATAGTTGTGGTTGTTAGTAATCCATTGGAAAAACTATCTATAGTTGTGGTTATTAGTAATCCACTGGGAAAACTATCTTTGGTGTGGTTGTTGGTTAACCACTTGGAAAACCATCCATAGGTTGTTGGTATTGTCCTAGAAACCATCCAAATCATGAGCAGCATAGAAGTGGCAATTACTTTGTACACGGGCATGTTGTCCCCATGATCGCACTAAGGGGGGAATGTTATGAATTATATGGTTTAGTGCTTATCATATGGTTTTATATTTATGCATTGTAATATGTAAATGTTAATGGTGAAATTAAATAGGGTGAAAAGTGGGTGGTTAGTAAGTTAGAATAATAAAACAAATTAGTATTGTTTTATTATTATGTTTGTTTATTGTTGAAACTATTCGAGATAATTGGTTTCATGAGGAAACATAATTTTTTGAGAGATTTTTTATTCCTCCACTCCTATATAATGGAGTCATATGTAACCGAGAAGATTGAGGAGTTGTATGTTGCAACAATTATAATATATTTGTGTGGAGTTTGAGTTTGTTAAATCTTTGTAATTCATGTGAATTAATATGAGTTTGTAGATCCATTAATGGTGTTTTGATTACATAAAATAGAGCATAGAATTCACTCATTTGCATATTTTTTTTTTTTAGGATTTGATGTGTTTTGGGGTTCTGTAAGTGAATAATATTTTGTAGGTTATAGGTGAATTATGCGGACATTCAATGAAATACATGTGATAAATAGTGAAGGCTTGCGAAATTCTTATGACAACACTACAAAAACTAGTTTATGATATTTTGAGCGATCCACAGCACCTTGGTTCACTTGTTCCGACACTTTTTTATTTTTTGGGTTTAGTTCCAACAATCTGCTTTCTTATTTTACCGCTTTTCCTACTTTGTACACCTCGGGATTTATTATGAATCATCTAAGTCTTCTCTCCTCTCTCTTACACATAGGGTTTCAATTTATATTGCTTATTTCTTCCATCATATATATTATGTTCTTGTTATTTCATTCCATGTGACTCAAGTAGCCTCTAGGGTTTTTTACAAATTTAAATATTTTTAAAATCAAGTCCAAACCCCCATTTATATTCAAATTTTGGGGATGTTTTATAATTTCAACTACCTCTCTACGCCATCTCTATAATCCTATTTTTCTAGGAATTTTACATCCTCAACATAATATATGGAAAGAAGTTGAATGCAAGTGTTTTGCTCTTATCATGTCAATATTTTATTTTCTTATAATATAGCTTTCCACAACCCACTAATAAAAGGAATTGCATTGCAAATTTTTCAGTAAGACACATCTCGCCATAACTAGAGTTTTTGATAAACACTTTGTTTTTTTAGATTGATTGTAACTATAGTAGTATTGGGAACATTAAAACTATTTTTTTCCATTTTTCATTTAGGGATGGTGCATTTTCATTGCACTCTTTCGGGTTCCAAATTTGAATTTTTGAGAATATCACATATTTCACTTATTAGCAAGAGATCAATTAGTCCGTAATTTAATATAGTCTCTTATGTTCATTATATTTTCTCCACAAATATGAAAATTCATAAATTATCACGTTGTGAAGGGATGAATAAAAAGTAGGTAATGGTTAAATCCTTTATCCAAAGAGTGCTAGAGTTTCTTTAACAAAGGAGTGCGTAATGGATACACAAGATGTAATGGTTAAATCATTTTTCCTAATAGTGTTGGGGTTTATTTAACAGGGGAGTGAAGATAAGTAGCTTTCATTAGATAGGGATATGATCAATTAGTAATTTCTATTAGTAATAAGTTAATAACATATATAGATGTATTTGAAGTAATTACTAAAGGTTAAAGCATTATGAAGGGAATGAGAGATAAGGTACATCTTTGGGTCGGACTTACTTGAAAGAGCATTTTGATTATTTTTTTAAATATATAAATGAAGGTTGAGTTTCAAGAGTTTTTCTTGGGAGTATTACCAACTATAGATGAAGAAACAACGGTCTCTTTTGTTTAAATAATGGATACTAATGGGATTTTGTTTTTAAAATCAATTGTCTCCCTTTTCATTTGGGGATGAGACAAACCTAGTTACACTTTATTGTGAAAATCACTTTTATGGTTTTTGGGGTTGAACCCAATTGCTCTTTTTAGAGGAGCCCAATGTTACCAATTGTCTGGGACCTTGAGCTACTATTAGGAAATAGCAAGGATAATAATATTAAATGTTTTTTTCCAATTTGTTTTAAATAATTTACTACGTATCATAATGAATAATTTAGTTAGTAACATTAAATTATTAATCCATAATAGTAATCTATCATCAATAAAAAATTAAATATCGACATTATTTCTTGAGTAAAAAAATACTGATAATATCTCAAAATATCAGCAATAATTTTTAAATGAAAATTACATTCAACTTGGGCCATGACAATTTTTTTCATAGCTCTATTTTTAGTGTGCATTTTTTTCATAGGCTTTTATAAGAAAAACACACACACACACATGGGCCATGACTCTTTTTAAAAAGCCCTATTTTAGTGTTGTTATTTCTTTCTTCCCGGGTTTCAAAAAGGTTAAGGTCAAGAAAGAAATATTACCGTTATTTTATGATTTAATGTGGGTGTTTGTCTCACAATATTTACTCATCTAACTCATTGTCAACAAAATGTAAAGGTAGTATTTGTGGCATGTAATAGACTTTACATAACAATACAAAAATCTAAATCTCTTCAAGTAGTATAACAGCTTAAATTTTACCTGCATTTCTATCTACTATGTTGTATTTAAAATTAACATTGAACATTGAAAATTTCATAATGTAAAAAGGATAAAACATCATTGATACATCTCAGTACTCATATTCCATATTTTGGCACTAAAGATCTTTATTTCCCATCCCAATATTCACAAAAGTAATTTTATGGACATCTTAAATCTTAATAATGGAAGCAAATATGATCATATTGGGGAAACTCATACTATAATAGTAAACGAATTCTATTAACTATTATCATCGATAGCTTATGTGGATCTATATTTTGTCCACTTTGTCATGATTCTAGACTCGGCGCCCTATCGATTGTTTTCCGCTTCTCTAGAATTCTCCATATAGAGGGGGAGGGGCAAGAACTACAGTCCCCTATACCCTGAACTCTATGGGATAGGTTGGATGAGTAGTCGAACTAGCCAACCTCCTCTAGTCGGCTAGTGGAACCGAGTAGAACCCCCCAGATATAGATAAGATAGAGAATACCGAGCCCGGGGGGAGAATACCGAGCCCGGGGGGAGCCCTGAACTATCTATATGGCGAGATAAGATAGAATAGAGAGGGGGGGGGCGAGCCCAGATATAGATCTATATATAGGCCGCCGCCAGATAGCCAATTAAACTATATACTGTGCTATCTATGGAGGAGAATTATATAATTCGCATGAGACATTTTCAAGACCTTTCTCACTTTTTAAATCCTAAAATATTACAAAACTTTGTGGGAAGAACTAACTCCATTATCCATGAACACCTTGGTAAATAACAACTAAAAACTTTCCACTTGCAACTAGGCATAAAACATTTTGCATAGCTCCAAGATGAGGGCTTGAAAGTTATAGTTTGGCATAAAACTATAGAGGAAGGAGATAGATCCAACCTCGAGCCACATAATGAAAACCAAATCTTTTTCATATGAATCCAAAAAATACCCATTCTCTACATACTAACAAATAAAGGGCCTAACCAATAGAGAGAAGCATAAATAAAAATGTGTAATATGAAACTCTAGTATAATGTCATCTAAATACACAGTGTACAATTTAATTGGAAATTGTAAAAATAATATTTGTTATTGTGAGGTGTAGCATTTACTTTACACACCAATTTTATGTGCAATGTCACTTCATTCAACTAGATTGAATGCTCACCCGAAGCATGCACAACTACAAGTTCCTAATTTGTGTTTTCTTGTCAAGATGTTAGCATGCATAACCATTAATCAAGTATTCATTCTTATAAGTTAATCAACTCATTCGAATATCTTGAAACACATGTAATAAGGAAACATAACTAATTAAAAAATAACTAAGATTAATTTCACCATTCCATCCCCATAATCGACATATCAATGATCATAATCCATCCACAATAATCCAATATACCACAAGTATTACATACGTAAAAGTTGAATACATAGCAATAATTATGCCAAAGCATTGGACCATGCACATAGATATCAAAACCCTAGATCTGTGAAAAATAATAGACTCCAAAACTAAGAACTAAAGACTGGTACTTAAACTATGGCTTATAACAGGTATATATAGGACTGGGGACTTTCCCTTCACCACCCATTCACTTCCTAATAATAGGCATGTTGAAAATAGACTACATGCATGCTTTTACCTATCAAATAATAATAGATTATCCTATAAATAAAACTTGTTTTAATCCTATTAATAACCTTCATGTGTTTGCTCGATCTACATGTTCATTCTCTAAAAAAAATTCTTTACCTAGCTGCTAAGTCATCATGCTTTATCTCTTTTCTTGGTCAACACTCCATCCCGCTTTTCTATTTTTAGCCCGTGTGATCAAAAAACTCAAATGAGTCCTTAATTCTATCTTCTTGGGTGCAAACCTCTTGTGCGTTATTTCCACCTTACCTGTCTGCACCTCTACACCACCCTTGTGTTCCCCAAACCTCTGTGTGATCTTTATACTTAGGCATTTTATCTTCTCAAAATTACGCCACACTAGGTACATTGCATGTATTGGCAATGGGGTTCACTCATCTCATCCCTCCAAATATGAATGAAATATGAACACCCAAGAATAAAGAATGTGAATACAAAGAATAGTGTAGAAAAATGAAATAATATTCAACCCTTCTACTCCTCAATTTCCTATAATAATTCAGGGAACTCCTTATTGAGGGTACTTTTAAGCTCACCCAACTCCACTAGACATTTGGTAGCTATATATGGGACTAATCCAACTTCCTCCATCATCTACTTAAGGTTCATGTCCTCACCCTTATGGTTCAACTCCCTTATTATTTTTCTAGACCCAAGATCAACCCTTCCAATCCACCCATCTTATGTGTGATGAGGGATTCTAGCTCCTTAAGCATGTTTTCATATGTTCCCTTTACTATATTTAGGGTTTCCTGCTTCGCACAATCTCTGTCAGAGTTCCTCTCACCCAAGATTCCCTTCGTTCTTCACAATCATGCACTCACCAAATCTGTGTCTTCCTATGTGGTATATGATTTAATAATGGGGTCAAGGTTTATGAAAATAGTTCAAGGCCCATCCCGCCTAACTCAAAGCATCATTCATTGTTTGCAACGCGCCTCATATTCCCAATTTTTGCACTATAATATTTTCATTATTCTCCTTATTCGTTGTTATATCTCCTTCACTTGGCCCCTATACCCTTGGCTTCTCTTGTAATATCATATGCACCAAATCCTGTAAGTAATGCGGTGTCGAGGGATATGAATCCTCACCTACTTTTTAAATTATGGGGGCACCTATAAGATCTCATCTGTAATTTTTTTGCCATATACATGTTAGGAATTTTAGGTAGTGAGATGGGGCATGAATCATTTATCATAAAAACTTACAATCAATTTCCACTTCTTTAAGTTTTTACTGTTAAACTTATTTGATTATTATAAGCATGCATAGTTAATCATGAGATATAGAATGAGAAATAAACACACATGTATAAGAGGAGACCATATATAATGTGGGAAACCCTTTTGGGAAAAAAACCCATGGAAACCAATTCACTAACTTGGACAATTGTCTTGTATAGTTACAATGATTTCCCGATTGAGCTACAACTCAATCTAGAGCTACAACTCTAATAATTTAACCAAGCCACCACCTAGTCTTTGACAAGCTACAACATGTTTGGAAGCCACAACTCCCAAATTTAGTACAACACCCACTGACCTTTAGTAAGCTACAACTTACAAGGAGGATTCAACCCCTATAATTTAATCAGCCACAACTGATCTTCTGTAGGCCACTACCCACAAGGAGGCTGCAACCCCCGAGATCTAAGCAACAACTTAGATTGTAATACACTCAAAATTTGATCATCTAGATTCTATGTTGCACATAAAACTAATTATGATCACCTTGTTATTTCTCTCTTCATTCACTCTAAAAACTCATATATTCGGATTCTTCTTACCTCTTTCGGTCTCTCCTCAAACATTCATCCAATTGGTTCTCTGATTAATGGTTCTATCATTGATCTTCTCATTAAGAAATAGGTGTTCATCTGGTAGATCTTTCTCCCCTCTATTACTGTAATAAATTCTTCAAGATGTAAATGTCATTATCATCATCACTGGATCTTCAATTAATAACTTCATCTAATGCTGCACATAACTCTTCTCTCTTCATATACGTACATTCATTATGATTCCTCTGTCTCCTTTTCTATCTCTACAAAAATCATTGTAGCTCGGTTTATTTAATCAATGGATCTTCATTATTCAACAATTTATCCTTCCTCTTCTAGGTTATGTTGGTACCCAAATTTGTTCTCCTTTTCATCCGAGAATCATTAGAGATATGGCATGAAGCTTGAAGTTAGATATATCATGATGTGTTTTGTTTTGTAGTCGGGGATGTGATCTAACTGACACTCAGATTTGTGGAGAGATGGATAGCACTCAAATAGGACATGATCTTGTCCTAACTGTTTTAGGTTGTGCCTTTCAACCAAGGTAAGAGAACCTACTTTGTAACCCTCAAATGGTGAAGGAGATGAAGATATCCCTCAATTCGTGCAAATAGTATGGAAAGATCCTTGGGAAAATATGATCAACACTCTAAATCTGACTTTCACAAGTTGTCACTCCCAGATTATGGAGATATTTTCAAATCAAGGCAAGGGTTACTAAAGATGTTACATGATCCTGATTTGCTTTGTGCATTTTTATAGATGGAATATATTCCATTGTTGAAACACAATGCAATGCAGGGATAGTATGGGGTAGGATTAGTTATTTTGAATGAATTTTGGTGGGATATTTTTAGATAAGATTAACCAGAATTTGCCAAATTCTTTGAGGACCTTTGAAAGAAATTTGTAAGACCTAAATAGTAGAATGCTTCAAAGGGGTTAAGGTACTCCTTCAACTAGGATATGTGCAACAAATGGAGGCCCAGATCTGCACTCGTCCACACAATCCTTGACAACATGCCACAAAAGCTTGAAGCAGATGAACCAACAAAGCATCCAAAAACCTATATTTTAACATGACCCAAGGTGCACCCAAAGGTTTACAAACAATATTTAAATCGGGGAAGGTAAAGTGATTTTAAATCTCTTTATCTCTTTATCAGATGAAAGCTCTTCTCGAGTGTGAGATTACAAATTCCACTAAACTATCAACAAGAAATGAGACCATGTATGATCAAGAGAGATTTTAAACACAAGACTATAACAGAGCAAAAAACACAAATTGGAAAATTTTTGAAACATAAGTGCATGTAAATTTTTCCAAGAGACAACACAAAATAACCCAAAATAACCAAATTTGTCAGCAGGGGAATGTTAAAAGAACAATCTCAGAGCTTTTTTATGGATTTACAACTGAAACCAACTCAACATGATACAAATCTGATGCAGAAAGGAATTAAAAATGGTTCTCAAGTGGTTTCTCGAGAATGGGATTCTTCCTAGATTTTCTTGTGAAATTATAAGTTTCTTTGACCTTTTACATGTCAATAAAACATGCATTATATAACATTCTATTACATTTGATCCTTCTTTCCCAAGAAAAGAATATGCCCAACGATCAAGTTAATTACAAAATTCCAACATGATTCATAGATAGGGACGTTTAACATATTTGCAACAAAAGTTGTCAGGTGTTTCAAAAAGGTGAATCATTACAAATCCTTCATCATTATCCATTGTGGAGGCACGTTTTTCATTCTCCAAGCATGCAGACTCCTTTCATTTCATTATTTCATCCTTATCATTTCAAAATTTGATTCTGCAACTTTCGATTTGATATTTCATGTTTTACATGGGTTGGGGCAAAAATTATTTCAAAAACACCTCAAATCTACAAATTGATCCCCAAAACCACTTGCATTGGTCCTTGCAGGCACAAACGACATGAATTTGCCAAAAATTGATCAAAATTGATGCAAAATTCGTAATTCCACACTTCTTGGAGCAAAAATGGTGGCCAAAATGAAAAATGTACAGCTACCGTTGATTTTCTCTTTTCCTTCAATTTGGGCCCTCCACGTGTCAAAATACGATTGGGAACGGATTTGGGATCACTTTTTGAATTTTTAACATTTTTGGAAAAATGTAAAATTTTGACTTTTTTCTCTGCCCCTCCCCTTGAAATTTGGTGCTGACACGTGGCATATGGTGGGTCCCATTGAAGTCGTGGCTCAATTCTGCACATTTCCACCTTTTTGGAAATTTGGAAATTTTTCACTTTTTTCCCCGTGGGCCCGCACCTCTACCTCTGTCCTTGACACGTGTCCACCTCTCTATCGCTAAGAATCCACGGGCTTATTTCATGTTTTAACCCCTTTTTCACCAAGGAAAATTTATCACTTTTCCTCCACGGGCCCGCGCCTCCAATTTCTTCCCTGCCACGTGTCTCCTTCGATTTTCATGGAGCCATGCCTCAAATTTTTACTTTAACTCATTTTTGCAAAAAGGAAAAATTTACTCCCCCCGCCGGCTCCGTACTCTCCCTCTCATGCATGCCACATGTCTCCTATCATACTTGGCGGACCTGCGGCCCCTTTCACAACTTTCATCCCTTTCACCAAAAAGTCAAAAATCAAAGTCCCCGCCACCTTCCATCTCGCCTTGTGAATAATAACATGACACGTGTCCCTCCTGCGGAGTTGCGGGGAAATTTGGATTTTTTGCCAAAACCCAAAAAACACTAAGTCTTCAAAGAAACCCGCCGATTCTTGACCAACGAAAAATGGCCATGTAGGAGGAGAGGCTTGGGATTAATTTTGACAAGCAAATGACACCTGTACGACCATAAAAAAACACAGAATTTACCAGAGATGCCCAAATTTGATTTTTTCCTTGTGGGTGAAGGATTTTTTGGTCAAAAACAAAGGGAAATTGATTTTAGGCAATTTTCAACCATGGGGATTGATTTTCAAGGGAAAATACACATGAAACAAACAACCATGAGCTCCAAAGGCCGGGGAAAGTGGAAAAAATGACAAAGGCCCGTGGATTTGGAAATTTAGGGCACAAAACAAGGCATACATGTATTTTCCTTCAAAATGGGGAAAAATAATAAGTTTGTGAGCTTTTCAAAGCATCCAATCTAGAGAAAAAAGTTTGCAGACCACCAAATTCAAAGAAAAACATTTTTAGAGCATGTAGAACAAAGGGGAAAGATGGGAAAATAACAGAGGATCAAAATGGGCACCAACATCGGCTCCTGCTCGGGGATGGGTACTCCCAGTGAGTGCCACAAGAACAATGTAGACCAAGTGCCAAAATAATCCATTGGGCAAATGGAGTCATGAGCCAAAACCATCCAAAAACTAGCTGAGAAACCGACAAAAATGGCTACCACACACCAAGGCAAACCAAGAACCACCAAAACACCAAAAACAGAGAAAAAGCCAAACACTATACACTGTACATTGATGTATACCTCAAATTTAGGGATTAATCCAAGAAATGCTTTAGATGTCTGCCATTAACATGTAGTTCAAGTAATTCCCCATCTAAATCTTTGAGAAAAAAGGTATTCTGACAAATTTTGATATCAATGGAGTAAGGGCCCATCCATAATGCATCAAATTTACCATGTTTTCCCTTATCTTCATTTATGTTGTCCCACAATAAAACCAAATCTCCAATATTGAAGGCCCTAGGAGTAACCTTCTTGTCAAACAACCTCTTCAACTTCTCTCTAAATTTGACATGCCTTTGGTGGGATGCTCTTCTCTCTTCATCTAGCTCTACAATCTAATTAATCCTTGCTTCATATGGACTGACCTCCTGATCTTCAAGTTGTTGAAAAAACTGAAATGAAGATAATTGTAGATGTAAGGGTAGCAGAGCTTGAGTTCCATACACCAACTCAAATGGGATCTTACCAGTAGCTCTCTTGGTAGTGATTCTATCAGCCCAAACTACAAATTTCAGTTGTTCACCCCATTTTCTCTTGTTTAACTCCAAGGTTCTCCTAATGATCTTCAATAAGTTCTTATTGTTAGACTCATCTTGTCCATTCCCTTGGGGGTTATAGTTTGAAGAATAAGTCAGATTGGTTCCATACTCCTTGCACATTGCCATCAAAGGTTTAGCTCTGAAACACATGGCATTATCAGCCATAATCTTGACTGGCACACCAAATCTGCATATGATATTATTCAACAAGAAATCCATAACAACTTGGTGTGTTGCTTTCTTGGTGGGGATTGCTTCTACCCACTTGGTGAAGTAATCCGTGGCTACAAGGATCCACTTATGTCCAACACTAGAAGGGTCTAAGATCTCACCAATGAATTCCATCCCCATTGTTTGAAAGGAGCTTTAATTGATACATGTTGCAAAGGAAGGGAGCCTGAAGCTTTCATTCTTCCAGAGAAATGCTGGTAACTTTCACATTTTCTAATCAGCATGGTTACATCTTTGAAGAGAGTAGGCCACCAATAACCAGCTCTAAAAATTTGTGTTGTAACCCTTCCAACAAAGTGTCCTCCACAATCTCCCCCATGGAAATCAGAAATTACTTTCGGAGCTTCATCTTCAGTTATACATTTCAAGAGGACACCTTTAGGGTTCTTCCAAGCTAGCCCAAAGTCAGTGATGATGTATTTTTGAGAAGCCATCTTGAGGGATCTTTTCTAATTTTTATTTAAATGATCAGAAAACACATGTGTCTGAGGTAAAATATTATATCCTTGTACCACTCAGAACTTACCAATTTCTCAAGAACATCTACCCTTTCTTCCTCTACTTCATTCACTTCCACAGTCTGCAAGTTGCTCTCAGCCATGAGCTTGGCAAGACCCAAACCTCTTACTAGCTTTGTGGTTTGGATGTCCATATCATACTCCTGCAATTTGTTCACCCATCTACATCTCTTGCTTGAGATCTCCATCTCTGATAAGATATCTTTTACCATGGTGTGGGGAACATAAGAAACAACTTTTGAACTTAGGATATAAGGCCTGAAAACCTTTGTTGATTTCACCAAGGAAAATGCTTGTTTTTCCATGATTGTGTACTTCAACTCAGCAGCTTGTAAGGCCTTTCTAAAGAAGGAAATAGGCCTCTCAGCCCCATATTCATCCTTTTGGAGCAAAAAAGATGCAATAGTATTTTCAAAAGCAAAGGAGAAGATTTGGAAAGGCTTCTTGTAATTCGGGGCTGCCAAGACAGGTGCATGTTTCAATGCCTCTTTGATTCCTTCAAAAGATTTAAGGGCAGCCTCCTCCCACTTGATAATTTGATCTTTATTTAACATGCATGTAATGGGGAGGGTCAATTCAGCAAAATTTGACACAAACCTTCTAATGAAATTGATCTACCCAAAGAAAGATTGGATGCCCTTCTTCGTTCTTAGAATTGGCACCTGTTGATTGCTTCTACTCTCTCAGGGTCAATCATGACACCAACCTTTGAAACAATATGACCAAGCAGCTTGGCCTTTTTCACCCCAAAGTGACACTTCTTTGGATTGAGAGAGATTCCAAATTCTCTACATCTGATCAACATTCTTTCCAAATGCTGCAAGTGATCTTTTCTGCTCCTTGAAAATATAGTCACATCATCCTGATAAACTGTAATAAAGTCATTTATATAACCAGCAAAAGCAACATCCATTTCTCTTTGGAAAGTAGCTCCAGCATTCATGAGACCAAAATACATTCTCACATAAACATATGTTCCCCAAGGAGTGGTAAAGGTAGTTTTAAATCTTTCAAACTCCTTGACAACAACCTGATTGTAGCCAGAGAAACCATCCAAGGTGGACAAAAATTCAGATCCTGTCACTAACTGCAGCATGTTTTCCATGTTTGGCAAAGGATAATTGTCTTTCAATGAATCTCTATTCATATTTCTGAAGTCTACACAAAGTCTAATATCTCCATTCTTCTTTCTTATTGGCACAAGGTTTGCAACCCAAGATGAATACCTTGTGGGCTGAATGATCCCTCCCTCCTTCAGTTTCTTCAATTCATCTTGCATTTTCATGGAGAGGAGAGGATCGATTGGCCTTTGCTTCTATCTGAATGGTTTGGAATTTTTCTCAAGAGGGATCTCATGTTGGAACAAGTCTTCTCTATATGCTTTTAGCTCTGAATATGACCAGGCAAGACAGTCTTGATATTTTTTAACAATTGGAGGTAGGACTATTTTTCTTCCTTGCTTAAACTACTACCCAACCAAAATTTCCTTGGTTTCTCCTTTGTTCCCAAGTTATGCTCTTCCACATCCCTTGAGGCAGATATGTTTCTATTGATGATGCAATCAGCCTTGTCAAAATTGGACTCAAGTGCAACAAGACCTCTAGGAATGGTGTTAGTTTTCAATTGGATAATATCCTTTCCAAACAAAGTCTCTCTTCCTTCAGTCATACATACCATTGGCTCCCAATCAATATTTTGATCTACAAACTCACCTTGATTTTGTAAGAACCTTTTCACTTGAGCATCATCATTAAACACTTGCCAATGCTTGATGTTGTCAGGGACAACTAGCCTAGTTAACACTTTAACATTGTACTCACAATAAGGTGAAATTGTGCAATCTACAAATATTGATCCCAACATTACCAACTTGTCAGAAGTAGCATTGAAACTTCTGTCATGGTGCACAATATTGAAGGAATCAAACATCTCAATTAGATCCCAAACTACATGCTTATACTGTGCTTCATCCTCGATTTTTGTAGCATACAATTTTCTTATTTGTTTGAAAACTAGATCTGAATCTCCTTTTGAAATGATGTCCTTGATACCATACTTCCATGCAATTCTCAAACCCAACAACAAGGCTTCATACTCAGCAATGTTGTTAATACATTCAAAACTAAGCTTGAAGGAAAAAACAAACTCTTCCAAGCTAAGAGAAATCAGAATTATACCAAAGCACCATTCCCAAATTTGGAGCAAGCTCCATCAAATAACAAGGTCCAAAGAGAGAACTTACCTGATCAAGGCACTTTGACTGATCCATCTTGTGTTCTTTTCCATCAAAGAAAACCCAATAAAATTATCAGCATCTACATCAGCAAACAATACTTCATAAGAAGCATTGTTTGGATCCTCAATTAGATGCAAAACTTATTTTCTCCATAGAGCTTGACAAGGCTGCCCTCAATTGAATGGTGGAAAATACGTATCCATTTGGACACTTCCTCCAACACTTGAAGCCCACTTCCTTGACAATAACATACCCCATTTGGCAAGGCAATCAACAATCACAACATCTAATTTTAAATTCCTCTCGGATAAGATGCAAGCTGCACCACCAAACCCTTCACACAACCAACTATCGACACTTCTCTTAAGTCCATGGCAGTAAATTTTCCATAGGTTGTTGTCACTTTGATATCCAACTCATTCATGACTTCTAGAGGCATGACATTACATGATGCACCAGAATCAAACATACAATTGTGAAGTAGTCTATCCTTTATGATAAAAGTTATGAAGAATGGATCAACATTCAATTGGGAATCAACCAAGGATGTCCCCAAATATACCTCAGGTGTCTCTCCAAGATTTTCTACTGCTGGTGGTGTTTCAAGGTCTCAATGATTTGAGGAAGATTTTCAACAACATTTACATTTCTTCCTAGAGTAATCTTCTCCTCTTCAATCCCAAGTACTCAAATGCTCTCTTCTTATGCTCAGGAATCCTAAGCAACTCAATGATTAGAACACTCACTTTTATTTGGCTCAATACTTGGGCTATGTCATAGGGAACACTCTTTGGCAAAGCAGCATTGAAAGGGAGACAAGCATATTCATCAGATGGCAAGGGGTTCTTGGCAGCTTGGGCATGAGGAGGACTGTAATTTTTCTTGGGACAACAGAGCTTTTGGTAGGTGTTTCCCTTCTAGGAGCCTCTTTGGGGATACTGTAAGTAAAAGGGTGTTTTAGGTTTGGCTTGAGGCCCAACTCCCTTAACAACTTTACTTCTAGTGTTATAGTCTTTCTCTTGAGCTATAACAACATTCATCAACAATTGTCTATCTTCCTCCAAAGGGATACCACCATCATACTTCTTAATCATCAAAGCTATTAAGTATTCAAATTCATTGTTAGGAATTTCAAAAGCTTGCACTACATCAACTTCAAGAGTATGAGGGGGAAGGAATACTTGTACCCGTTTGATGCAATCCCAAAAGGTAGTAGTAGTCCTAGCACTTATCACTTCAGTAGATGTCGCTCCTCCTTGTGATCTTGAAGAACAACTCCTCATGCAGATATCATCATCAGTACCATCATCATTATTAGCTTCACCATCTTGTTGGTCCACTTCACATGGAGGATGGGGTAGAAAACACCTATCACACTAATCAATATCAACAACTTCCTCAACAAAGCACAACCCTAGCAGCAACTAGGGATCGGGCAACACTCTTCCTTCATGTGCTTGAGGATGTCTATTTGTAGACCCCATGGGTCCTTTTCCTCTATCATCTACCCTTTGATCACCTCTAGGATGATTGGAAAATTTGTCATGATTTTGTGCTTTTGGCTAACCTTGTGAAGTCTACCCAATTCCCTTCTCATCTCTTGCCAACTTGTATGAGATTTCTTTGACAGCCCCTGCAAAATTTTTCACAACCTCCTCCAAATTAGCACCCTTTCTAGATTGAGGTTTTTTAGGGTTTATCAACTTTACACCATCTCTCTTGAGGGGTTTCCTAATTGCTTTGATATTGTTTTCAATTTGAAGTGCCATGGTGAAAGCTTGTCTTAGATTAGTAGGGTTCTTGTCTCTTAAGTAGTAGGCTGCCTTCTTGTCAAATGCATCTGCATATTTGATTAGACAAGATTCATCACAAGGCCTTAGAATAATAGGAAGCCTTCTCAAAGTTTTGTTAAACCTTGTGTTGAAGTCATGGACTGATTCATTGGGATTCTTCTTGATATTTTCAAATTCAGACATAAGAGAAATCTAGGATCAGTCTTGTCACCATATTACAACCTAAATTCATTCTTCATTTTAGTCCATGAATCAATAGAATTATCAGGCAAAGCCTTGTACCAATCCCTAGCATCCTCTTCTAGTGTATGAATGAACAATTTAATATACACATCTTCAAACTCTATCTCAAAATCCTCCATCATGTTAACAAAAATCTTGAGATGTTGATCACCACTTATAGCATTGTTACCTTGGAACTTTGGCAACCTATTTCTGACATCTTATGGGACAACATTTGGGTAACCATCCATTCCTCTAAAATCTATAGGACCAAAGGTGTTAACAACAAATGGAGGTCTAAGCTGATCCATATTGTTTGGTGGAGGTGACCTTGGGGGTGACACAAGTTGATGAGGAGTGCAAGGTCTTTGGGGCTCAAGAATGTGGTTCACAAGATTGGTATCCTTTAAGTGCTGATTTTCTTGGAAATTTTTATTTGAATTGAAACACAAATGTGTAGATTAGAGAAGGAAATTACCTGGTACAGCAGAAGGACCTTCACTAGCTGAGGCAAACAAGTTTATGAGAGGATTTCTTGAATCATAATCACTTGAAGAAGAGTGATAATCCTCTACCAAAGGCTGATCTCTCTCACTTATGGATATATCTTTTCCTGATGTTTGACCTTTAACAACTTTCCAAACTCTTCTCCCTTCTAACTCTAAGTTCCTTGAATCTGAGAACAACTTCTTAGCAGAGTCCCTAATGAAGAGAGATCTTCTTCCTTCCAGTTTTATAGAGATTAGAAACACAAAAATAAATGACAGAAAGCTTAAGACACTGGTATTTATCAAGATCAGAACAACATGGAGTTGCCACTAAGGATTTTCACCCTAGTTGTGTAGATGCACTAAAATACTCTGTCAAATATCTATCAGCACTGAGAACCTTGCAAAAATTTATAGATCAGACCTTCCTTTTTTGAATTTATCAACCACAAATGCAAATGAAGTGCAACTACTAGAAACTAATAAAATTGCAGTAGAACTTATATCTTCACTTAATCCTTACAAATCTGATTATAAAATGATGCTTCAACAATGTATTTGCATGCAAAATTTGCAAGGGACATTACCAAGGTTTGACATGCATTCAAATATCTCAAATATGTATGCACATGGATCAGATTGAACTAAGAAAATATCAAACTTAGAACTCTACCCTTCATTCTAGCCTTATAAATTTGATCAGAAGATGATACTCAGATTTGTAATTGCACATAAATCACATAAGAAGTATTACCAGGGATCTGAAATACTGAAATATTGAATAATGTCCCTAAAGGTAACGGCGCCAGAAAGTGTTGGTACCCAAATTTGTTCTCCTTTTCAGTCTGAGAAGCATCAGATATATGGCATGAAGCTTGAAGTTAGATAGATCATGATGTGTGTCGTTTTGTAGCTAGGGATGTGATCTAACTGACACTCAAATTTGTGGAGAGATGGATAGCACTCAAATAGGACCTGATCTTGTCCTAACTGTTTTAGGTTGTGCCTTTCAACCAAGGTAAGAGAACTTGCTTTGTAACCCTCAAATGGTGAAGGAGATGAAGATATCCCTAAATTTGTGCAAATAGTATGGAAAGGGCCTTGGGAAAATATGATCAACACTCCAAATCCGAATTTCACAAGTTTTCACTCCCAGTTATGGAGACATTTTCAAAGTGAGGCAAGGGTTACTGAAGACATTACATGATCCTAATTTGCTTTGTGCATTTTTATAGATGGATTATATTCTTTTGTTGACACACAATGCAATGCAAGGGTAGTATGGGGTAGGATTAGTTATTTTGAATGAATTTTGGTGGGATATTTTTAGACAAGATTAACCAAAA
Source organism: Taxus wallichiana var. yunnanensis (assembly GCA_018340775.1). Classification (NCBI taxonomy): domain Eukaryota; kingdom Viridiplantae; phylum Streptophyta; class Pinopsida; order Cupressales; family Taxaceae; genus Taxus; species Taxus wallichiana. The sequence goes on along the minus strand of CM031243.1, from coordinate 519,561,974 downwards.
TTTGCCAAATTCTTTGAGGACCTTTGCAAGAAATTTGTAAGACCTAAATAGCAAAATGATTCAAAGGGGTTAAGGTACTCCTTCAACCAGGATATGTGCAACAAATGGAGGCCCAGATCTACACTCTTCCACACAATCTTTGACAACCTGCCACAAAATCTTGAAGCAGATGAACCAACAAAGCATCCAGAAACCTCTATTTTATCATGACCCAAGGTGCACCCAAAGGTTTACAAACAATATCTAAATTCAGGGAAGGTAAAGTGATTTTAAATCTTTTTATCTCTTTATTAGATGAAAGCTTTTAAGTGTGAGATTACAAATTCCACTAAACTATCAACAAGAAATGAGACCATGTATGATCAAGAGAGATTTTAAACACAAGACTACAACAGGAGAAAGAAACACAAATTGAAAACATTTTGAAACATAAGTGCATGCAAATTTTGCCAAGAGACAACACAAAATAACCCGAATGACCAAATTTATCAACTAGGGGAATGTTATAAGAACAATCTTAGAGCTTGTTAATGGCTTTAAAACTGAAACCAACTCAACATGATACAAATCTGATGCAGAAAGGAATTAGAAATGGTTCTCAGGCGGTTTCTTAGAGAATGGGCTTCTTCCTAGATTTTCTCATGAAATTCTAAGTTTCTCCGACCTTTTGCATGTCAAAAACATGCATTATATAACATTCTATTACATTTGATCCTTCTTTCCCAAGAAATGAATATGCCCAACATCAATTTAATTACAAAATTTCAACATGATTCACAAATAGGGACGTTTAACATATTTTCAACAAAAGTTGCCATGTGTTTGAAAAAGGTGAATAATTACAAATCCTTCATCATTATCCATTGTGGAGGCACATTTTTCATTCTCCAAGCATGCACACTCTTTTCATTTCATTGTTTCATCCTTATCATTTCAAAATTTGATTCTGCAACTTCCTGATTTGATATTTCACATTTTACAGTGGGAAAAAAATATTTCAAAAACACCTCAAATCTACAAATTTATCCCCAAAACAACTTGGATTGGTCCTTGCAGGCACAAACGACGTGAATTTGCCAAAAAATCAATCAAAATTGATGTAAAATCCACAATTCCACACTTCCTGGAGAAAAAATGGTAGCCAAAATGAAAAATGTACAATTACCATTGATTTGCTCTTTTCCTTCAATCTGGGCCCTCCATGTGTCAAAATACGATTGGGAATGGATTTAGGATCACTTTTTGACTGTTTAACATTTTTGAAAAATGTAAAATTTTGACTTTTTTCTTCGCCCCTCCGCCCTTGAAATTTGGTGCTGACACATGGCATATGATGGGTCCCATTGAAGTCACAAACCAATTCTCGCACATTTCCACCTTTTCTGAAAATTTGGAAATTTTTCACTTTTTTCCCCGCGGGCCCGCACCTCCGCCTCTGTCCTTGACACGTGTCCACCTCTCTATTGCTAAGAATCCATGGGCTTATTTCATGTTTTAACCCCTTTTTCACCAAGGGAAAATTTATCATTTTGCCTCCACGGGCCCGCGCCTTCGATTTCTTCCATGCCATGTATCTCTTCTGATTTGTTGCAGAGCCGCACCTCAAATTTTTACCTAAACTCATTTTTACAAAAAAGGGAAAAAATTTACTTCCGCCCCCCACCACTGCACTCTCCTTTGTGCCTGCCACGTGTCTCCCTACTATACTTGGTGGACCCATGCCCCCTTTCGCAACTTTCATCTCTTTTGCCAAAAATGTAAAAATCACCTAATTCCCCGACAGCCTTCCATCTCACCTATGAATAAGAACATGACACGTGTCCCTCCTACAGAGTTGCGGGGAAATTTGGATTTTTTTCCAAAACCCAAAAACACTAAGTCTTCAAAGAAACCCGTCGATTCTTGACCAATGAAAAATGGCCACATAGGAGGAGAGGCTTGGGATTAATTTTGATGGGCAAATGACACCCGTATGACCGTAAAAAACACAGAATTTACCAGAGATGCCTGAATTTGATTTTTTCCTCGTGGGTGAAGGATTTTTTGGTCAAAAAACAAAGGGAAATTGATTTTAGGCAATTTTCACCATGGGGATTGATTTTTGAGGGAAAATACACATGAAACGAACAACCACGAGCTCCAAAGGCTGGGGAAAGTGGAAAAAATGATAGAGGCCCATGGATTTGGAAATTTAGGGCACAAAGCAAGGCATACATGTATTTTTCCTTCAAAATGGGGCAAAATAATAAGTTTTTGAGCTTTTCAAAGCATCCAATCTGAGAAAAAGTTTACAGACCACCAAATTCAAAGAAAAATGTTTTTAGAGCACGTAGAACAAAGGGGAAGATGGGAAAATAACAGAGGATCAAAATGGGCACCAATAGGTTATTTAAGCATACCTTTGATCCATTCTTTTGTAAATATTTTGTGCTCTGTGATCATCCTCTTATTCAATCATCAAATATTCATATGAATTGATCTTGGGTTTCGTATCATTCTACACACATACTTTTTTCTGCTCTTCATGCACTCATCTCTTTTGAATCTAAGATTCTAGTATTATTCTCCAATTAGAACTTCATTGATGATCAAATATGGTTTGTTTCCTTGTCTCTACACCTACAACTCGCACTATTTTTCTCAATTTGATCAACAAAAACTATAATCTTGAAAACTCATTTAAATAGACAAGCCCATTTTTTTCTAATTTTCTAAATTTTGGGCATGTATTGGGTACAAAATACAAGTTTCCAATTTTACCACTTATTTGTTCTTTAAAACATTGATTTATTTCTTTCATTGGATGGAGGATGATCTTCCCTTTCCAAAAATTCCACCCACGCAAAAATCTAATTTTGGATCTCAAGTTATCTCCATGCAGATTTCAAGAGCTCATGGGGAACAATATTAAAATTGTTACATGTCCACATTAAAATATTGCACATTAATCTTTGTAAAAATCCATTAAAATATGAGGCACATGAGGAACAATATTAATAGTCCAATTTTATAAAATCAAAGAGAAAGCACCATGAAACTACCACACCAAATGAAACAAAAGCACCATGAAACGACAACAACACGGAAAAACAACAACAAACCCCAACGAGATTACAACACTACCTCAACAAAACCCCAGCGAGACCACAATAATACCTAAAAATACCAAGTGATACCACAACAATACCTCATCAAAATAGTATAAACATGTTCAAATTAGAGAAGATCCTTCACCTATAATGAATCCATCCACTACTTAGTTATCTCAAGCTAGAATTCTTCTTAAAGGCCTCTAGATTGTATTTGATTTATTTTATCCAACTGGACTCGGGAGTAACTAGGACATTTGATTTTGAATCAATCACTATCATCATTTTTTACCATACTTTGAACCTATTGAACCATGCACACCAATTGGAACCACACTGTGATCTTTTCTTGTTGATTTGATTTTGATTGCTCACTCCATTCACACCTTTTTCCATCAATTCTAGTTGACATCAATGACAACATCAATGACAATGACCAAAGTGTTCAGCAAGTACAAAATATTCCACGTGCACTTTTGTGCCTTCTCATTCTCCTAAGTGATCCGCTAGACTTCCCCGTGTTTATCCTTTTTATCCTCCACTAATTGCTGAATGGTGGATGCCTTGTCCATATTTCTACATTCCATTTCTACCACCATTTTATTCAATTTGTTGCTTGCTTTCTCATCCGTAAGCTTTGCTGGCCTTACTATCAATAATTTATTTGGCGACTTCTTCAGTTTCCATGTTGGAAATGCATCACCTATAATCTCAGAATTTGGCTCACCCATGTGCTTCTACATGCTCCAAGAAGCATCTTCCTTATATTCATGGATGCCCCTTCTTCATTGATGACCTCCTAGCCATATAGCTCCTTTGTTTCCATAGTTCTCTAAAATCACGCATGTGACACCTTTGATTGATCATCAATATACTTAACTTGAGGTGTGTGCATGACCTCGTCCTTTCTCCTCCTTCCACCAAAGGCACCTCCTAGTGGGTACATGATGTTCACCCTTGTACACGCACCGGTTCCGCTTGATGCTTCATCCCTAGTCAGTGTCTTATCTCATTTTCCCTCCTCTTCATGCTCTAGATGGTTTGTATGCACTTCATGGACCTTTACATCTCTTCATCATGCACGGAACTCTCTTCTCTACATCCTTCATCCCCCATTCATGGACTAGAGCCTCCTATTCTCCAACTTCCTTCTCCTTTTTAATATCTTCTACCACATCCTCCTCATTTGTATAACTCCTTCACACTATCCTTCATATTCTATTCTTATTTTTCTTCTCTCGGGCTTGGCTTGGGTGGTGAGGCGGTTGGTGACTTCACGGGTTTAGAGGGCCTGCGCCACTATCTCGCTCTTTGCATGTCCTTTTGATTCTTCCTCTAGTGTCATGGTCAAGCACACCACTTTATTCTTTCTCTTCCTCTTCATCCTCCTCTTCCTTATTTTTATTCCTATGTGGTCCTCGAGGAGTGTCCTAGCACACTTTATTTGTTCCAATTGTTTCTTTTCCCTTTGGTGGGTCTATAACCTTTTGCTCATCTTCAACATATTTTTCATTGTCTAATATGGGCTTTAGGTATATGTGTACCTTCATTTCCTCCTCATTCCCAACTGCCAAAATCATGGAGTTAATGTTGATATCATCTGATATCAAGGTTTTAATGTATGTTTCCTTCCTTAGATACACATAGGTCTTCCACATTGTGTTATATTTGTAGTCCACCTTATCAAAGATCGAACCTTAACTTGCATGTATCCATAAACCATTTTACTGATGCTTGGAAGTAGCATGCGTAAATGCATATAGAATATTGCACTATGGGCTCTTCTTGCCATTATTCATGTAGAACCTTCATATGCAAAAGTGTTGGTAAACTTTGAATTCCACCTTTCCATCCGTAACCAAGGGCAAGCTTCCCGTGATGCACCATTCGTGCTCAAATTCCTCGTGTATTCTCCTATACCACGTCTCCACCCTAATTTTATATGTGCATGTGACCCCATCACGGTATAACATACAAATATTTTGGTAAGGGTACTTCCATATTTTTTCCTTGGGGCCATCTAGGACACTAATCTTCACAAACATAATGGAGAGGAGGATCGCATCCCATGAAATTTTGTTTCCCACATTCACTTCCTCAATCATTCCTTCTACAATGAAAGAAACAAGGTTGTATATTGTGCCTTCCACCATCTTATTTGCAATGCGGAGCCACTTATTATTAAATTGGCCCCATCTTTTTTCCTATTAAACTTAGTTAATAGATACATAGAAATCCCGATAATAGGGTTAGTGATCTTCAAATATCCATAGTATGCCCTCATTTCTGGTACACCATTTCAACCGTAGTGGCCTCTATGTCTACTTCATTATCTAAGCCGCTGGCAATCTCAATACCTAAGTTATGTAGCCATGTAAGTATTCGAATAATTGGCCCAATAATGTGTACTTATCTCCCTACTAAGTAGAATAATTCCTCATGGACTTGTAACATCAACCACATGTATAGGCGCTCTGGTTCTACAAAGAAAGGTAATTCATATATCTGCACTACTCTTGTGCCTACCAAATTCTTGTATCTTTTATCATCATAAATGGGTTTTTCATCTGTAGTCCTTTGGTTGGTCTTTTACGCCAACTCATTTTCTATTTGGCTCTCATTTGAACTAGTGTAATGATTTTAATCACTCACCTTGCACCTTTGTACATGAGAATCTAAGAGGTGTCTCATGATAACTCCTGGTTATTGCATCTCATAAAATCTCTCCTCAAGTGCTTCTTCCATTTCTAACTCGGTTATTTCTTCTTCATCTTTTTACCATTATAGGTGCTCTTCTTGGTGACATATTGTTATTTGTGCAATATTATAACTTTTCTTCTATCAAAATCATGCCCTAGATATCTCAAACCTTTTTCCCTACACCGAATACTTTGCTTGTTAACATTCCTTGTTCTAAAAAACTTAAGCACGATCAAACAACTTTGTGCCCTTGCTCAAACTTAGTGCCCTAGTTCAAACGTGTGCTTCTATAACCCTATCTCACAACCTTTCAAAATTCTAACCATCCATGCCTACCATCCTCAAAATTCCACACGAATGAGCTCCACAAAATCGGTCGTGTATTCTTTGAATCTAGGTTGTTTGTTTTCCGCACTCCATCACAAATTTCATCATATTTTTTTATAAAAATGCACAACTTCGCACTCAAAGTATTCACAAGGAAAGGTAACAAATAAACCTTCTTCAATTTTTTATTTATAGATTTTCAAAATCTCCCGCATTTTTTTCTCGCTAAGTACCACCGTATGACATCTTTAATTCTCGCTTCTATGATTTTTCACACTTTTTCTATTTTTTCTTCTCGTGCCCTACATTCACAACCTTAAGCGCTCATACTACTTCCAAGCCACTTGAATCCTCACACTTGATTCTGTGTGCTGCTACACATCTTTCCTCTACACTTTTTACCAAGTAGTCCATCTTGTATCCACCTACCTTATGTTACACTATGTGGTATTTTTCCTTGTGTGGTCTTCAAGTTGAGCAATTTTACATGAGTGTCATTATTCTCTCGTACCTATGACACTCCTTTCCTCTTTTTCCCACACCTTGTAACAAAAAAACCATCCTTCTACCATCAGAAGAAAATATTCATCCACTTCAACTCACCTTCAAGTACCAACAAGGTATCTTTTTCATGCACTTGCACTTGGTTCACCCCACACTAAAGTATGTGTAGTCCTCTATGCATGAACTCAATAGATAGTAATTATTTTCATGTACGCAAGCATTCTTATTACAAAAAAATAAGGAAAACATATAACTAAAATATAAAAGTAAAACATGAAAGGGAAACCTAATCTAAATGAAAATATTACCTTATTACAAACACCAAGAAGCTTATTTATAGTAGGGCTTCACTTACTCCCATTGAAGTAACTAGGCAACTTGGTGTCATCTAGCGCCTATAATTGACATGCGTCTAAATAAAGTATCTTGTTTACTACAAAAGGTCCCAACCAATGTACCTTCAATTTCCATAGATGGCGTATGAACTTGGAGTCATAGAGAATGACCATCTTTCCAAATATAAATGTCTTATTCTTAATGTGTCTATCATGTCATGCTTTCTACCTTACCTTCTCAATCTACTGACTCTAATGCACAATGAAACACCACTCATATAGTTGCATTATTTTTCAATGCACTTTTAAATATCTTACTCATCATCTATTCCACCTCGTGCACGTAATACGTAAGGATAGTAGCATGAATTCCACTAGTAGTACTGCTATGCACTAAATGCCAACTAGAATAGTGTGTCCTTGTTCAATATTTTATATGTGGTTCTATAAGCCCAAAGTACTACTGACCCTTTATCATTATATTCATTTCTTCCAAAGATCACAAATATTTGTTAGATTTTTTCCCAAAATCTTGTTGAAATATTCTGCAGTGTCATTAGCTTGAGGGTGATAAGGGGTATTTTTATGGTGTGCCACTATAAACTCGCCAATAGAATTTTGATTGTCTCATTTAAAAAATGAGTTCCTCTATCACTAGTCAAGCTTAATGGACAACCATACATTGTAATTATGTTCTCCCGTAGGAACCTTGTTGTTGTGGCTGCATTGCAATCCTTTGTAGGCATGACCTCTTCCCACCTTGTCAAATTGTATGTGCATGTAATAATGTAGCACGCTCCAATCTCGCACATGGGTGGTGCAATAATTCCTATAAATTCAATGACCCACTTCTCACAATATTACACTCTCGCAATGGGTCTCTGGGGCATCTCATCTCTTCCTCCATGATTTCCAATGTGCTAACAATGATCACAAGATTTCAAAAAATCTTTAACATCTTTGTACATAGTTTCCCACAAAATTCTAGTCAGAATGATCTTACGCGTAGTTGCATCTCCTACATAATATCCTCTTGCTATTCCACCATGTGCATCCTCCATGATGTCTTCATGCTCATGTTCATGTACACACCAAAAAGCAAGCATTCATCTCTTCCCATTGTATACAAATATCCACCTATCGCCTAATAAGGTACTACACATATAGCGAGCTGTTTTTATCCACTTGCCTTCATTCCTTTAGGCACCCTATGCACTAAAAGAGTACAATATCCTCTAAATTATTTGACACGTGATTAAACTTGAAATGTTGTGCATCGTGCATCAGGTGTCCTCAATACTCTGTGCGTCCTCACTAGAATTGATCCTTGATAAATGATCGGGATCTGAATTGTTTTACCTTTTTAACAACTATGAAGTCAAACTCCTAAAAGAGAATTATCCACCGACAAATGCGCCCTTGTAAAATAGGATTTTTGACCAAATATTTCAATGCCATATGATTTGTATAAAATATATATGGATTAGCTAAAAAGTATTGTTGAAACTTCATGCTCAATGGTTGTGTAATTATTCTTCGTTGGTGTCAAATTCCTAGTTGCAAATCATATGGGATGATCCACATTTCCATCTCTAGCTTGTGCTAAGATGACATTAATAGTTGTACTAGAAGCATAAACATGTACATGGAAGGGTTTACTCCAAGAAGGAAAGCACAAAATAGGTGGAGTGATGAGCCTCTCCTTTAATGTCTTAAATTCATGTTGTTGCACGTCACCCCAATAAAAAATTCCTTTCACTTTGATAAAATCTTCCAGGTGCGAAATATTTGCATATCCCTTAATAAATTTTCTAAAATAACCAAATGTGCCCCAAAAATTTGTGGACTTCACTTTGATTTTTAGGCTCTTCTAAACCCAATATCACATCAACCTTTGTGGGATCCACCAAAAATCCTTCTTTAAAAATTATATGTCCAAGCAAGGTTCCAAAAGGTGCGGTAAAAATATGCTTCTTTATATTGAGAAATATACTTAATTGTTTTCACCTCTCGAACACGAGTCTTAGATTATCACGGTGATATTTAACCAACCCATAAATTATCCAGATTATCTAAATACACCTACAAGAACTTATGAATAAAGTCCTGAAATGCCTACATAATAATACACAAGAATACCATCGGTGCATTCTTTAACCCAAAAGGCATAACCGTATACAAAAATATCCCCACTCCATAGTGAAAGTATTCTTTTCCTGGTCTTCCTGCGCAATGTGCACCTAATAATAGCCCAAAAATCCATCTATAAAATAATATATTTCATTCCATGTGACTCCCTCAAGGATCTCCTCGGTGAATGGATGGGAAAGGGATCTATAAAGAATGCAGCATTAAGTTCTCTATAGTCCACTTATATCCTAATCCATCCATTCTTCTTGATGTTTATAACCATAGGGCTAACCCACTTATGCTCCTTAATTGGTTTGATGATTCCAGACTTGAGTATTTCATTAATTTCCTCCTTTACTTTCACACTCGTGTTTGGATTCATCCTGTAAGGCCTCTTCCGACCGGATGCGCACCTTCTTTCACTTTAATTTTCATTTCTCATAATGAGGGTTTCACTCCCTTCAATTTATGGTAGTCGTGTGAAATAAATCCTGGAATTCACACAAAATCTCAATGATCCTTACTACCTCTTGTTCTCACCAATAATCCCCAATAATGGCCTCCGTAGGTGCATATTCGAGTTCAATGTTTACTTGTTTTGTCTTCATGGGTGCATGGTGTGTTCAATGAAAAGTTGTAAAAGCCATGGATTTGGGGTAAGAATCTCTAAAGAAACCCCAAAGGATTTTAACAATCTGATCAATGGACCATGTGATAAGAAATGAGCAAGGTTTCCTTCTTTGCATACATTAATTTGAAACAAACATGCAAACTAAGCAAATGAAGTTAATCTCTATTCTTTGAAAGCTTGAAATAATGAACCTAAGAGGATCTAAGCATTCAGTTTATGTGTTAAGAGAAAGAGATATCCCCATCAATGGCTTCAAGGCCAATGGATCTTCCCTTTTACTCTATGTTAATGCTATGAAATATAAGATTAAATGCTTTTAGCTCAAATGAAAGAAGATGAAATACAAACTAAAGCCTAATCAAATTGCTATAATTTGTGCTAGGAAGAAGAGAGAATTCTTAGGAAATGAGTGAGGGGATATAGCCCTATTTATAGTTTTTGGTTTGGAAGAAAATGGAGATTTGGGTGTATGTGGGACAAAGGCTAAAGTCCAAAAAGCACTTTAGCAAGTCAAAGTGTGATTTGACTATGTTTAGGGGTAATTAACCTAGGTTAGACTAATTAATCTCTCTTAGAGAGTAATTAGGCTTCTGGAAGGGTTCTAAAGGCTTAATCAATCCAATGAAGTGGATTGATCTTCCGGGGAGCTAATAGAAGCAAGCTAGAAGAGAATAAGAAGCTAATGTAGTTAGAATGAGGCTATAACTGCCTATTTAAATGGTTTATAAGAGGAAAAATGACCAAAAGGGTGTCGTAGGAAGGGAGTTAGATAGGCCTAACTGGCGGTGTGCCATCAATTTGAAAAAGGAAGAAGTGTTAGTGCACCATTAGAAATAATAGTGTATTGATCAAACTACAGGTGTCTACATTTTCCCCTCTTTGAGGTGACATAAGCAACGTCACTTCAAAGAAAGTAGAAAAACACAAGCAAGTAGAAAATTTTTGAAGGGGTAGAAGAAAAATTAATAGGGTGAAGGATGACGAATGCCCCTCAAGTGTCGATGGGGTGACGAAGAAACTCGATCGACGGTTGAAAAAGAAACAAATAGAGAGAAAAGTATTCAGAGAAGAAAAGAAACTAGAAGAAAAGGGATATTGAGCTATCCGTAAATCAATTGCTAACAATATTTTAATCATCATAATGCTTAGAATCCTCCTCATGGGTCCTTATTAAAATGTGAGCATGTGACGGAAGTGTAAAATGACATTAAAAGCCAAGATACAAACAACCGTCCTTTACCAAAACAACCAACTCCATGCAACATACATGAATGCAATGCAATACGAGAAATAAACCAAATCACCTGATAGGGAAATAAGTACAATCACACACACTTAAACCAACAACGTTCAAGATAGTTGCACAAATATTTTGTTATCGAGATGAAGTCCCAAATGTTTTGATAAACAACTAGGGTGAAGAATGATGCCCCTGAGCAAGGTGTATTATGCAAGGGGGAATATGGAGGACACTTTCATCCTATGAAAAAGCAATGTGCACAATGAAAATAGTACCAAGCAATTGATAGTGCCCCAGAGTATAGACGAAGTAAGCAACATAGCTTATTTAGGTGATTGAAGATTTTGGTGATGCAATGAGTCATTGTTTCAAATGATGTTGAGAATGTCAGCAAGATCTGGGATGAGTGCCATGCAATAGACATAGATTTCAGCCGTAGATGATTGGTTTAATCAATTTAAAGCCATTTTGCTACTTTCCAATATTTTTGTGGTTTTTTAATTTTTGATTTTTTTTTCATTTTCTAGGTTTTTGATCGGTTAGAAGAAGTTTTCAAAGATCAAATATCTCCAAAAATACATGCGTAGGCGAAGTAATGGGAAGGTGAAGTGTTAAAAGGCTCATAATATGCACCCACAAGGAGAAAGATGGGTCAAGAATAATTTATTTAAAATAAATTAGTAAATAATTACCACGATGGGGAAAAATAGATGAAAAATATAGGAAAAAGGTGGGAAAAGGTGCCTGAAAGGTTCATAATTTATCTCAGTGCGACGAAGAAGGGACCATTGGGTGACAGGAAGTGCCCCAACGTGTGAAAATTAGCAAAAATAATTATTTTAAAATAAAAATAATTATCGTAGCGGATAGAAGAAGATTAGAATGATCACGGCAGAGAAAACAAGCCCCAGGGGCATCGCGATGGGTTAATATACTCACTAGGGGTCAGTAAAACAATCAAAACCAATTAATTTTGACCAGAGTCTTTGTAAATTTTTACCGTGAGCAAAATTGAGAGCCTTGGAGTGAGATGGCGAGGATACCGAGGAGGACGAGGTGTGTGGATCGCATCTAGGAGTACATGCGGGACCCGTGGATGGACCATTCGTGAGTGCCCTAACCCCCCATTAATTATGCATTAATTATGCTTTTTAGGGTTTTTAGGGTAGGTAGGAGGAATTTTGATGCATGCGTGTAGGCGTATGCATTGGATTGACGGGTACGTGCATGCTAATGTGTCAAAACTAACACGGACGCGCACACACATCCATTCGCAGGGACAAGGATGTGTATGCGTACCTATTTGGTAGAGTTGGGTACACGCATGTGCACCCATTGGAAAAGATGGGTGCACACACGTGTACCCATAGAAAAGACAAAAGGGGGCATGCAAGTGTTGGTTGAGGTCAGGATAAACACGTGCACGCATGTGCATCGAAACAAGCGCGTAGGTGTCATGGAGGGCGTGTAGGTGCCGAAGGAGGAGAAAGTTAGTGCATGTATGCATCCCTAGGGGTACATATGCATTGGTTAGGGTGCACAGTGCTTTGAAGGAGGTGCGTATGTGCTAGAAGCATTTGAGAAAAAGACAATTGGCTAGAAAATAGCCAAGTTATAGAAGAAAAAGACAAGATTACATGTACGCGGAAAAGTGACAAGCGAGCGTGGGAATCTACAAGTGACTCTTCCGCGTGCTGACCTCCCGAGGTCGTGTCGACACAAATGAGGATGGAATACGAGATAGTATGGATAGACTAGTTAGGCAATCTAATATCTTCGACACGCACTAATGGAATCTGCGAATCTAAGGCAAAGAAGGCCCTTCTAACTCGGACCGGTGTGATAGATCGATCAGCTAGGATGACTACTCAAGGCTCCAATCAATATCGAGCTCTGGGCGTGATTCGGTCTATGGGTTGTGGGATGCGTGGAAAATGACCGGGATAGTTTCGTACGTCCCCGTGATAAGGTCATATGGTGAATATAGTCAACTCTATGGACGATTCTCTGGCCTAGTCCAAAATTCTCTAGCCTCGTTAGCTGTTATGTCCAGTAGGGATAACTGCTGGATGATGATAGGTGGAATCGGAGTAGACTGAAATACTAGCGTGCGTAGGCCAGTGTCTATATCTAATTCTCTTATGGATATACTAGGCTGCGGGATTTGTGGATCACAACCGTAAACTCTTGGTTGTTGTGGTCCTGTTATGGTCATGCGCGAGATCAAGTCCTAATCCCTAGTATCCAGTAATCGTATGCTTTCTCAGCTTCTATGTTTAAAACCAACAGTTGTGTGATCTTCTCGAGAATATCTTACAGGGCGTTCTTGCCACCCGGATTCTCAAGCTGGTATCTATATCTACGAGGGTGTCTCCAGCTACCGGGTCATGGAACTAAAGGATCGCGCCTAAATGTTTGTTCTCTTCAAATCCTCCTACAGCCATGTGGATGTTTTCTAGGATAACCCGTAGTTTGGCTGATTTGACCGTAATGTATATGCTTGGTCGTCTTCTATATTTAATCCTCTCAATTGTGACTGACTGTTGGAAGTCCATTGTTGTTTGGAAGACTTGTATCCTAAGGTTTTGGTCGATGTCGATTATTGCTGCTACGAGATTGGGCCGAGGCACGATTGGCTCGAAAAAATATTCTCTGGGCTCCTAGGTCCCGTAATTGTCATTCAAAAGGCAAAATAAAGCAAACTATAATGAAGCGAAATCTAAGAATACTTCTAACATCTATGACTTCTTTTTTGTATTTTTCAGAAATTTATAAGAAAACAAATATTTAGGATACTTAAAATTGACAATTAAACTAATAATTTAAAACAAACAAAATAGCCGAGTGTAGCTATTTGCACTGCAATTTCGTATATCTATTCTAAACAACGAAATAACTAATCTATTCTAAAGATTCTCGATCCTACCTCGAAGTGAGGAATGAATCATAGTTTCTCGAAACTATCAATCCCCACACTTCCCCGCAATATCGAGAGTGGAAATAACTAAAAATAAAGCGATTAACTACTCTATTTGATAAGTTCTAACTAAAACTTTGAAATCTAGAACCTGGATTTCGCAGTAACAAAGGGCGAATCCGGTGTGTGTGATCTTGTCCCCTCGATGATCTCCTCGTTCTTTGTGTTCACGTGAATCCAGAAAAGTGTGTAATGCTTGCGTCAACAGGGAATAGATATTTGGATCAATGGACAACCTTCTGAATGCAGATAGAATAGAATGCGGATAGGAGAGGGATAGCGCAAGAGTACAGAGCTTGGCCTATGCAATTCCTAGCGGGGTCTACTGCGAATCATGCAACAAAAATGCGTCCAGAACCTGAAACTAATCTGTATGAAGAGCAAAACCTGCAACTTTAATGGCTGCCTAAACTATTCTACTCCAAAAACAATAATATTGTTTGCACAAGTTGGATCTGTGGCTTACCAACAGCTGAGCAATACAACCAAACATGCAAAGGATTTAAACTATCAAACTTAAGCAAACTAAAAGACTGAACTGCTGAAAAATGGTGAGGTTGAAACAAGAATGAGGGGCGCTAAGAAATGTTTGCACTTGCACAAGTTGGATATGTGGCTTATCAGCTGTAACACAAGACTACACTGCTTGCACAAGATGGGTTTGTGGCTTACCAGCAGCAACACAATGCTAAACTAAACCTGCAATAAACTATGCTACCAATCCTAAACAAATTCAAAAGACCACAGCATTGCAAAATAGGAAAATTGGAATGAAAATGGTGGCCATTTGCATGTGCACAAACCATGCATTTATAGAATTCCAACACCCAAAGATCAAACCCAAACAGAACTCCTAAACAATAAACAAAGCAAAAACACTATTCCAGGGGACCAAAAACATAAATGCTAGCTCAAGTCGGCAAGGAAAGATGGTGAAACGTGATATTTTACGTGCGTTTCGTCAAAGAAACGTTCTGGAAAACGCGTAAAGGACCGCCCTACCCGCTCTACCTGTGGCGGCGGTTTCACATCAAGACCAAAAAGCTAAGGAAAGGAAGAGAAAAGGGGAAAACAAGGTACGTGGGGCTGCCGGGGCATGCGGGATGTTAACGCATATCCGTAAAGCTTTTCTGGGTCCCGAACACCTTGCGAAGAGACTTGCATCATCATTGGGGCACTTATTACACCGTTTCGCGAAAGACAAGACTTACAATTTTGGGTACGTATATATGCCCCTCGTAGAAGCATTTTAGCCATGAAGAGGCGTAAAACGGTGGGTCCGAGTATGGCCGTCCCGAAATGGGAAGTTAGAAGTTATACCTTACACGCCCGTGTTGAAATGACGCCGTCCAAAATTCCCGCTACTGCAAAATGAAAGGAGAACTTAAGTGCGATAGATACCATAATTTGGAAAATAAATGCTAAAATAACAGGGAAAGAGGATGTACCATTTGTGCGAGGATAAAAACTTACCTTCGCTTGCTCAGAACCTCCGAAAAGTCATTTTAAAACGAATCAGGGCGTTATATATATGAAAGTGGGCCCATTTTCCTATTCATTTGTGCGAATTGATTTGATAGATTTTGAGCTCTGGGACCCACGGTGACGGTTTCTCATGCGAGTAGAGTCAAAACGTCCGCAGCGAGATTGTGATCATGCCTCCACGTGCGGAACGCCACCCCGCGAGGTCACAGGTTGGTTTTCTTTAATTTTGTGTTTTTCCCCTTCGAATTTGAAATGGCAAATTAAATGTAATGGGGGTTATTTTCGAAAATGTTTGGTTTAAAGGGTCCGTTTAGTGGGGCGCCTACTGGGTAGGCTTTGTTTTTAGCTTAAATGGTTATTTTTTTGCATTCTTTGGGATTTTTAGGTTTAAAAACCCACGCAGAGTTTTCGGACGCGATGCACGCTGCCCTAGCCTGGGCGGGGCAGTACCCGACCGCCGCCATGTCTAGGCGGCGGTCATGAGACCGAGGAGGAGAGCTTCGTATTCAAGACTCGTTGTTTGTGCATTCGAAATTAAGCTTGAAGGCAAATGGGATGATTTTTCCTTCTGGCGAGGTAAGAATTATACCTGCCCCTGCTCCATAACGACACCTAGCCCCATCAAAATGGAGAGTCCAATACTTAGCTGGGAATACGGGGGCTGGGGTGTTCATCGTGTTTGCGTATTCTACCTCGACCATGCAGAGATCTTCTGCCGGAAGAGAACCGAATCCTAGGGAATATCCTATGCCTGCCGAATCAAAAGGTAAGAACATTGGTAAATCCTGTTCTATTAATTCGACGATTTTTGCAGTAGTCCCGAGTGATACAGCTTTCTTTAGTTTTACCGCCAGAGGCATTGGGGTTGTTTTGGCTAAGCCGATGGTTTCAAGATCCGTCGTAGGTACCAACCTTTCTTTTGACTTTGAGTCAAAGTGGGTTTATTAAGTTGGTTCATTGGAAGTTCAAATTCTGAGTGTACACCTGGTCTTTTCTTTAAATCAGCTAGGTGTACGTCAAATGGCTTTGGATCACCCTTGGCCACAAATACCTTTCCCAGATGCAAGAATCTTACTTCTTGAAATAACGTAGAAGGGATTGCCTTCATGCGGTGTACCCATGGTCAGCCAAGGATCATATTATAATTGGTTTCCTGATCTATAATATAAAACTCGGTTAGATTGTTTTAGGTCCCAAGGTGACCGGTAGTATTATGGTTCCTATCGAAGTGGCTTTAAGGCTATCATAGCCTCTCAAGGTATTTCGTGTAGTAGAACAGTTCGTTTCACCATATCCCAATTTTTGGAGGAAAGAGAAAGGGACTATGTTAACCGCAGCTCCATCGTCAACCATTGCCCGTTTTACATAATTATTATAAACCTGCACTTGCAAGTGTAAGGCTGGATCGCCTTGGCGTGCGATTTCAGCATCTGTAGGCATTTTACCTATTTCGAATATGAATTCGATATCCCTATCCGCCTGTCCCGGAGGATAGATATCAAAGTCTATATGATTTACTTGTGCTTCCGGCGGTGGAGTGATACTAATTAAATGACCCAAACCTAACATCTCTAAAAGAGCAGCCCTGTGAGCAGTGAGTTCTTTAATAAATCAAGGAACGAAATATGCGAAAAGGTTTTTGTTAGATCATTAATTAGATCGTAAGCACCCATAGGTTTTGCTACGGTTTGCTGGATGTTATCGGTTTCCGACAGATGGCTTGGACTTGGTTGAGAGAAATACTCTCGTGTCCTCGTAATTGCTTCAACGGGTAATTCGGAGTCTAACTCCACTAATCCAACTACCTTAGGTCGTGGTTGACTTCCTAGTTGTGGCGCAACTAACGGATTTAGCGAAGTCGAGGCCTCGTGATCGTTGTTTCCTGTTATTGCACCCTTGTTTGTTCCAGTTGGTTTCAACCTATTGCTATCATGATTTGGGAGTGGATCATTAAAGATCTTGAGAGGGGCATTCTGAGGAGAAATTGCCCCTGCGAAGGTACTTGCCGTTGGTGACATAGGATCTGCTAAGAACATATCCATAAAGAATTGTTTTTGTTCATTTGGCAAGCGTTGCATGAATTTTTTATAGTCACGACACGTTCTAGTGTCATGCCCCCGAATTTTATGGAAGCCACAATAAGAATTGGGGTTGTGATTCCCGTTTTGTTGGTTTGGTGTGTATTGTGGCCTAAAATTCCGATCAAACTGTTGCCTATTAGGACTAAAGTTTTGTTGTTTCTGGTTTTGACTTTGGTTTTGATAACCAAAGGAGTTTTGGCTTAGTCCTTGCATGGGATTTATTTGTTGTTGTTGTGGGATTATTAAAATCCACCGTATTGACCGTCGGGCAAAATTGTTGTTTCGCTGATTATTTGTTTGTGACGGAGTATTAACAACATTTACCCTCTTGGGCTAATCGGCTTCCCATCCATTGTTACCCCACGATTTTTGTTAAGGATTTTGGGTCCTTGATTGACGTTTGTGATAGTTGTAGTATTTTGAGTAGAGGTGATTAACCTCCGCTTGCTCCATACGCCTTACGACCACTATCTATTGCTGCTTGGTCTATTCGTAGAGCACTCTCGAGTACTTCATCATAAGTCTTTAGTGGGAACTTCTGGACTTCTTCCTTCACTTCTCTCGCCGAGAGAATGAAGGAATAAATCACATAATTCCATCTCGATCCATGTTTGGAGCGCTTGTTTGAGGAATAAAGGACCGTGCGCCACCTTTGGATGAAATGGGCGACAGATTCATTATGTTCTTCTTTGGATGTGCAAGAACTCCCGATTCCCCGTCCCAATAGTTTGTTCATGTCGAAGGCCTTGATGAACTCGCACACGAGTTGTTTGAATGAGTGTATGGAAGCCTTGGGTATTCTGTAATACCAATCGAGAGTGATGCCTTCCAACATTTTGGGAAATATTTTAGCAACAACCCCGTCCCCATGGGAGTAATTCCCTAATGGAAGTAGCGTAAGCTTTGATATGTGCATTCGGATCTCCCTCTCCTTTGTATTTAGGCAAATCGGAAGGGGCCTTGGAAGCATGACACTTTGTATGGTGAAATCTAAGGGCTCCTTCAAATATTCTGAATAAGTCCCTATCGCATACGTCTCAACCATTGATGGTGTCTGTTGAGGAGGCGGTGGTGGAACGGGTTGTTGATATGGCGTAATGTATGCGTTAGCAGGGGCATAAGGAAGCCCCGGTGCCTGAGTAAACATGCCCGGGGATGAGTACATATCCCCTTGTGGTGATTTGGAGTACATGTTTAAGTATGAAGGGGTACTATCTAGGAATGGATTACTCTGTACTAGACCTGGAGGAACAGTGCTAGCGATGGTGGGTCTAGTTGGCATTTGTGGTGGATAATGAGGAGGCATGCCTAACGTGCCTACTCCTGTGAGGAGATCTACCTGACCAAAGTGGTATGGAGGATTGGAACTTCCTGTTTGTATGAATGGAGAATTTTGACTTGCATGAGCCAGTTCTAACCTTCTCACTCTTTCTACCAACGTTGAAATGACTTCATTTGGTGTAGTCACGGTATTTTGCCTGAGCGGCGTTTGTTGTATACCTTGGTGTTGTAAAGGTACGTGATATCCTGTCATAAACTGATCGCTATTTTGCCAGGTTTCTCCTAGAATATTTCCTGTATGTATAGAGGTATTTTCTTGAAAAGAGACTTCGGGTTGTATTTGTAAACCTCCTATAGATGGGTACATTCCCCGGGAGTGTTGTTCATTCCTAGGATAACGTGTTGACTAGTCCATCATCTAAGACTAGGTATGGATCAGATTGCCTACTAATTTGTGGTCTAAGTAGTACCTGAGGAGACGAACTAGATTCTCCTGTAAACGTCATATTGTTGGAACCCGAAGGTTCTATTTGTTGGTTTCGAGGGGTTTGAACTAACTCCTCAGTTTGCAAAGGCGAACTATATCTGATTCTTGGGGTTTGTGTTGACAACTGATTAGTTGAATAGTTGTCACCCCATACGGAGAGCGAGGGTGATGATTCCCTATTCTGTTGGGCGTAGTATGCCTCAAGACCCAGGAGGGGTCTGCCATATGCATCGAATCCCGACATATTCGGGGGGTATATGAATACCCGCAGAATAATGGGAAGGAGCGAAGGTGTTTTGAGAGAAGATGAAACTTCTCAAAGAGAAGGTGAAACAGTTGTTTGATTCACGTCGGGTTCACCAATTTTGTACGCCGGAAAAGCGACAAGCGAGCGTGGGAATCTACAAGCGACTCTTCCGCGTACCCGACCTCCCCGAGGTCGTCTTTGAGACAAATGGTGGGGATGGAATACGATAGTACGGATGGACTAGTTAGGCAATCTAATATCTTCGACACGCACTAATGGAATCTGCGAATCTAAGGCAAAGAAGGCCCTTCTAACCTGGACCGGTGTGATAGATCGATCAGCTAGGATGACTACTCGAAGGCTCCAATCAATATCGAGCTCGCATGATTCGGTCTATGGGTCAGGTGGGATGCGTGGAAAATGACCCGGATAGTTTCGTACGTCCCCAGATAAGGTCATATGGTGAATATAGTCAACTCTATGGACGATTCTCTGGCCTAGTCCAAAATTCTCTAGCCTCGTTAGCTGTTATGTCCAGTAGGGATAACTGCTGGATGATGATAGGTGGAATCGGAGTAGACTGAAATACTAGCGTGCGTAGGCCAGTGTCTATATCTAATGCTCTTATGGATATACTAGGTTGCGGGATTTGTGGATCACAACCGTAAACTCTCGGTTGTTGTGGTCCTATTATGGTCATGCGCGAGATCAAGTCCTAATCCCTAGTATCTAATAATCGTATGCTTTCTCAGCTTCTATGTTTAAAACCAACAATTGTGCAATCTTCTCAGAATATCTTACAGGCGTTCTTGCCACCTGGATTCTCAAGCTGGTATCTATATCTACGAGGGTGTCTCCAGCGCCTGGCTGTGGAACTAAAGGATCGCACCCAAATGTTTGTTCTCTTTCAAATCCTCCTACAGTCATGTGGATGTTTTCTAGGATAACCTGTAGTTTGGCTGATTTGACCAGAATGTATATGCTTGGTCGTCTTCTATATTTAATCCTCTCAATTGTGACCTGACCTGTTGGAAGTCTGTTGTTTTTTGGAAGACTTGTATCCTAAGGTTTTGGTCGATGTCACTATTACTGCTATGAGATTGGGATGAGGCACGATTGGCTCGAAAATATATTCTCTAGGCTCCCTAGGTCCCGTAATTGTCATTCAAAAGGCAGTAAATAAAGCAAACTATAATGAAGCGAAATCTAAGAATACTTCTAACATCTATGACTTCTTTTTTTGTATTTTTCAGGCAATTTATAAGAAAACAAATATTTAGGATACTTAAAATTGACAATTAAACTAATAATTTAAAACAAACAAAATAGCCGAGTGTAGCTATTTGCCTGTGCAATTTCGTATATCTATTCTAAACAACGAAATAACTAATCTATCTGCAAGATTCTCGATCCTACCTCAGAAGTGAGGAATGAATCATAGTTTCTCAGAAACTATCAATCCCCACAGCTTCCCCGGCAATATCGAGAGTGGAAATAACTAAAAATAAAGCAATTAACTACTCTATTTGATAAGTTCTAACTAAAACTTTGAAAGCTAGAACCTGGATTTCGCAGTATCAAAGGGCGAATCCGCCGGTGTGTGTGATCTTGTCCCCTCAGTATGATCTCCTCGTTCTTTGTGTTCACGTGAATCCAGAAAAGTGTGTAATGCTTGCGTCAACAGGAATAGATATTTGGATCAATGGACAACCTTCGGAATGCAGACAGAATAGAATGCGGATAGGAGAGGGATAGCGCAAGAGTACAGAGCTTGGCCTATGCAATTCCTAGCGGGGTCTACTGCGAATCATGCAACAAAATGCGTCCAGAACCTGAAACTAATCTGTATGAAGAGCAAAACCTGCAACTTTAATGGCTGCCTAAACTATTCTACTCCAAAACAATAATACTGTTTGCACAAGTTGGATCTGTGGCTTACCAACAGCTGAGCAATACAACCAAACATGCAAAGGATTTAAACTATCAAACTTAAGCAAACTAAAAGACTGAACTGCTGAAAAATGGTGAGGTTGAAACAAGAATGAGGGGCGCCAAGTAATGTTTGCACTTGCACAAGTTGGATATGTGGCTTATCAGCTGCAACACAAGACTACACTGCTTGCACAAGATGGGTTTGTGGCTTACCAGCAGCAACACAATGCTAAACTAAACCTGCAATAAACTATGCTACCAATCCTAAACAAATTCAAAAGACCACAGCACTACAAAATAAGAAAATTGGAATGAAAAATGGTGGCCATTTGCATGTGCACAAACCATGCATTTATAGGAATTCCAACACCCAAAGATCAAACCCAAACAGAACTCCTAAACAATAAACAAAGCAAAAACACTATTCCAGGGGACCAAAAACATAAATGCTAGCTCAAGTCGGCAAGGAAAGCTGGTGAAATGTGATATTTTGTGTGCATTTCATCAAAGAAACGTTCTGGAAAATGCGTAAAGGACCGCTGCCTGCCTGGGGCAAGTGGTTACAGGACCGCCACCTTGAAGGGCGGCGGTTTCGTCACTGAAGACCAAAAAGCTAAGGAAAGGAAGAGAAAAGGGGAAAACAAGGTACGCGGGGGCTAAGCGGGGCATGCGGGATGTTAACGCATATCCGTAAAGCTTTTCTGGGTCCCAAACACCTTGCGAAGAGACCTGCATCATCATTGGGGCACTTATTACACTGCTCCGCAAAGATGCATCTTTACAATTTTGGGTACGTATAATTACCTTTAGAAGAAAAGAATAGTTATTAAATTAGATGTTTTAAAAGATTTATTTTTCATTAGAAAAATATTATAGAAATGTTAGACATCTAACACTTGCGTTGATTTTGTAGCATATGTTACCTATTCTCCAGACTCACGAGCATTATGGCCGCTTGCTCGATAGAGGCACAAGATTCGATGATGAGGATAGAGAAACCTTGGCGAGCATTTTACACATGACATGACTATCTTACTCCGGCCGAGAAGCCCTAGATCACTTTAGATCATGACCTCTTGATGGCCATAGCAGAGCGGTGGCATAGCGAGAGCCAGTGCTTTCACCTCCCAACCGAGGAGATGACTATTACATTAGAGGATGTATGGCACATCCTGTGGGTCCCGATCCAGGGACAACTTATCGAGATGATGAGCCACTGGAGTGACATTCAGCATCACATCACACATTTTTTTGGTGTTCCCACCATACCATGGCCAGGATGTCTATCAAACTATCCAGATGCATAGAGGATCCAGAGCTAGACCGCATAGTGGTCTACATGATGGCTCTTGTTAGTGGAGTTCTACTCCTTGACAAGACTAGTGCTTCATTTCCATTGGGACTCTTAGGAGTGATTCTAGGTTTGGTGGAGGGACAGAATAACTATTGGGGTCAGTGCATTTTAGCAAATTTGTACTAGGATCTCCATCTGATCACCTACTATCATCAGAATATGGTAGGACCTGCTCATTTATTATAGATTTGGGCATGGGACCACATTGCTATTGGTCACCCCCTAGGTGTGCTGAGAGGTCGGGCTCCCGACGAGCCTTCTACTATGGGTTGGGTCCCAGCAGGGATGATGTGTGACCCTTCATGGGGGTTACATACCATTACAGGTATGAGCTAGATGAGCTGCTCCAGGATTCCATTGCCTGAGGCCTTATAAACATTTTCAGTGGCCATAGGATGGTCTAGAGCTTAGCACCGCCACTGTTGAGCATTTTATTTTAGGTAGCCGTAGCTATATGCGGGAGTTATACAGAGTGGATCGATGTCAGCGGCAGTTCAGCCTTACCCAGGATGTTCCTGGGCTAGATAGATGGTACACTCACAGAGCCAGAGAGCACTTTGATATGGGTCCACAAATTGCTTGCGACAGAGCACTAGCTAGCTTTCGACAGGTGGCACTTGCTATTTAGGTTCCTCTTAGATAGATCAGAGATCCAGGTGGGCCATGGTACCACGGTGTGCTCTTACGTCATTTGAGCATTCCCAGAGTGGCATACAATACTGGTTTAAGGCCTCCTCCAAAGGGACCTCTCGGCGCCAAGCGAGGGTGGAGATGACATGATGACGATGATGAGGGTGGTCCCGATGCGCCCTAGCATGTCAGAGATAGGGACAGGGTCCCCTTCCACAACAGCCACAGAGACAGGGCCTAGGCCCAGGCCAAGATAGATATACAAGGACGTGGACATAGAGTTGCCCCTAGTGGGCATTCTAGTGGGGATCTATACCCCTCTTCAAAGACCAGTATTACCAGTGCAGGGGCCGCCTTTTGATACCCCAAAGAGTAGCAGCGTAGGTGGACAACGAGCTGCTTTTCAAGAGCTATTACATGTAGCTATCACTGCTCAATTACGGTGGGCTGGCGAGAGATACAATGAGGACCTAGGTATAGGACCTCACATTAGAGTGAGATCGACTCGGGCACAGATACATATTTTGACAACAGAGAGAGATTAGGCCCAGGCACAAGCCACTCAGGGTAGTGATAGTGTTGCATGGCAGAGTCAGGTGTGAGAGATGGCTGCACAGGGGGCTTAGATATTGAGCCTCCTACACCAGTCCCAGACTCAGGTACGGATGGTTGTGGCCTAGAGGGACCATGTATATAGACGGTCACAGGCTCTCCTAGCATAGAGGGATGAGGCTTGAGCAGAGGTGCAGACTATTACTATAGAGTGGGATCGAGAGGTTGCCTCTTTGAGACAGGCCAAGGCTGATTTAGGCAGAGTTATAGGTGAGCGAGATGTTGCCCTTCAGGCAGCCCTCACTTCAGGAGATGCCAACTTGATCCGTGATGCCACGAGGCTTGGTGGCGAGGCATTATTCTACAGGACTACCTATTTCAGGGTAGTTCCTCTAGAGCAGCGAGTGGTACTCCCTCGATAGTCAGGGATGAGCACGATAGGATCTAGGTCACATAGATCAGGCCACTCGTCGAGATCAGTTAGGTAGCCCATGCCAAAGCAGCTGGCTAGACAGGGACCATCTAGTCAACCTGGTGGTCCATCTAGTGCGGTCCTCCTCAGCCACCATTGTTCCGTCAACTAAGTGATACACTGGAGCCTCGGTGAGGGCGAGAGCTGTGGTTGAGCTCCACCTTCTTCTTTTGTACAGACATTCTTTATTCATGCCTCTGATGAAGGCTGATTTTTTTATATTATTCATTTTGATGATGCCTCGTGATGAAGGCCCGATTCTTTTTGATGCATGCCCCTTTTTGATGGCATATTGTATCGATGATGTATCATTTTGAGTACCAATCTGGACATTTTATACTTGTATAGATATGTGGACATTTTTGATGTATCATCTTTGTACACCTCAGCTGAAGGCATTTTTGATATAGAGTACCGATGTATATCCATTTCTATTGATATAGATGTATATGACACACATGTATATAGAGGATTACTTTTTGGGCTCAGATACACGTGTTTATGAGATGATGTACTTTATTGTTTTGTTTCCTGATGTATGTGACACGAGTGGGCATAATTCTATGATGTAAAATACCCTTTATCAGAAATTACTCTATGTTGAATCTTATCACATGTTGCTTGTTTTGATTCAGCACTTATGGATGTGTTATGATGTTGTCTGATCTTGTACTTGCATGTATGTTATCTTGATGTTTGATGTATACATGTGTTGTGGATGTTAGATGATATCAAATGAATTTCTCATGTGTTACTATAGATGTATATGGATGGGATGATATGTTGATAAGGGTTTGGGGGGGATAGATTTTGATATTTGTGATTCCTCTTGCCCCCATTTGATGATATTGTACGTGATGATTAGTTTATCATTCATGTATGATGTATGCTTAGTTGTTTCTTGATATATGATGTAGTGAATGATGTTATAAATGTGATGAGATGATAGATGTGATAACAAACAACTGTGTAAAAATACACAAGCAAAAGTTAACAAAACTAAACAAATATACACATACTACTACTAAACAGACACATGCACAAACCTCTAACAAGAGATAAAATGATACCTAATCTAAGTAAGCAAAAATGAACCCTAAAAGGAAGCACACTAACAAACAAAGAAACCTATGACAATTTTTTTACAAGCATGATAGTCTTCAAATGTATGTAATGCAATGCTCAACTTAAATCAAACAAGATTCAATTTTTGATAAGCAAATGATCCATTTTAAAGAACTAACAATTCACGGACTAAGTACACCAAAACTATACAAACCAACAACTAAAAGTAATTAAAGCACTACTTTTTTTGCGACAACATTGACATATTTTCTAATGTTTTTGGGTTTATCTAAGGAGATAAGTTTTCATGGCTACGTTTGTCACTATTTTGTCTAGGTTTCCCAAAGATAGCGTTGTGAAATGAAAGTAGCCTTATCCCTAGAAAGGGGATTTTTCTAAATGTTTAGATTTTTACGTATGGTTTTCTACATGTTTTTGTATTTTCCAAGGTCATGTTTTGAAAGCAATGTACAAGAATGATGAAGCATGGATGCCCCCAAATGATGTGGGAATATACAAAGGGCAGAATGCCACATGCGTATGTGTAGGAAGATGGAAATGGGATTTTCATGCTTAGCGTTAGATAGGCATATACAAAGGTAATGTCCTTCATGTAGATATAAGAGCAAACAAACCAGATCATGGCAAGGCAAAGGTGATCCTAGTAGGGTTCCTAGACCTAGCAGAGAAAGTTGTATCTAAAGAAGTGGTAATGATTACCCACCCTTCTGTAAGAGTAACTTGTGTCCGCGAATACTCCTTGAGCACCAAAAACTGGTTTTCACTCAAAGACCTACCCCTGTGCCGTAATTGAGTGGTTTTCACACAAGGACAACCTACTTTTTCTTTACTATTTTCTCATTTTTCCTTTTTTTCCTTGCTTTTTCTTTGTTTTCCAATTTTTAGTTCTTATTTGATATTCCTTTCATGCTTAAGCATAGAACCACTTTAAGTGCATGGTGTTCATGGGTTTTGGAAGCTCTTCACCATCTAAATATGCACATTTGTAGGCCCCTGATCCTTATTTTACAATTACAACATAAGGACCTAACCAGTTAGCCTCGAACTTTCCTTTCTTTTCTCTGTCTTTGATGGTATTCTTCTAATTTTATTTGAGGACTAGATCCCTACATCAAATTCCCAATGAATGATGCATTTATTATATCCTTTGGACACTCTATTCTGATAAACTTTTAGGTGATTGAGTGCTCTGATACACCTTTCATCTAATAGTTCTAACTCTACTAGGCGAGCAACTCTGTAGTCTTCATCTTTATCAAGATAGTCTCTGAGAGATATTCTCAGGGAGGGAAGCTCCACTTCCAGAGGTATGATGGCTTCAGTGCCATAGACAAGTGAATATGGGGTCACACTAGTAGGAGTGCGGATGGAAGTATGATAGGCCCAATGGGCTAGATGCATCTGCGCAGATGCCAATTACGGCAGTTTCACGACCATTTTCTCCATAATCTGCACAATTGTCTTATTGGTGGCTTTTGCATGGCCGTTACTTTTATGGTAATAAGGGGTAGACCACTTAAGTTGGATATGGAAGCATTGACATAATGTTTTAACCATTTTATTTTTGAAGGATTTACCATTATCGGTGATAATGGACGAGGGGATCCCGTAATGGCATATGAGATGGTTCATGATGAATTTTGAAATCTGCACACTGGTGACATAGGTAAGAGGAACAACCTCTACCCATTTGGTAAATTATTTGGTGGCGGTGATGATATGAGTGTGACCATCTGATGAAGAAGGATGGAGCTTCCCTATGAGATCCAGGCCCCATTTAGAGAATGGACAAGGCGTTGTAATAGGTTGTAAGGCTTGCGCGGTGCATGTATTAAATTCCCATACTTCTGGCATAGTTCACACTTTTTTACAAAGTTACAACAATTGGATTCCATGGTGGGCCAATAATAGCCTACTCTCAATAGCTTCTTAGCTAAGACCATACCACTAGTATGTGCTCCACAAATACCACTATGTACTTCCTTAATTGTGTGGATAGAATCAGTGACATCCAAACAACGAAAAGCAAATTCTCGTCATAGCCACAATAATAAAGGGTACCTCCTAGGAGGGTATAATGGGTTATGTGGTGAATAATGGATTTCTTTTCAAAATGGGTGATGTCAGGGGGAAAGGTGGCATCTTGTAGGTATTGGAAGATAGGGTCGTACCAAGGGGATAAAGGACCAACAACTTCACATGACAAACATGACTCGACATATCATATGTAGGTACTTGTAGCTGTTCCACGAAGAAAGGCATTTTTCTTTCTTCAGGCACTATGTCTTGCAAGAGAGACACAATAGTAGCCATAGCATCCATGGATCTATTATGTGACCTTCATTTTTGTTCAAATATGACTTGTGTGAAATATTTGTTCAAAGTTTCAACCATCTTCTTATATGGAATAAGCTTCTCATTTTTAACCTTGTACTCATAATTAACCTATTTTATGATAAGTTAAGAGTCCCCAATGACTCGTAGTTGTCTGATATTCCAAGTAATAGCTAGCCTGAGGCCGGCGATGAGTGGTTCATACTCTGTAATGTTATTTGTACATGGGAATCCCAATTGGAATGTTCATGGTATGACATCGCCATTTGGAGTAATGAGGACCACTCCTACTCTAGACCCATGGAAGGTAAAAGATCCATCGAAATGAACCTACCATTCTACGGACTCTTCAATATACATGATGGATGCATCTGGTAAATCTAAACAGAAAGGTTCCATCCCTAGGAGAGGAGCTTCTGCCAACTGATTTTCCATTACCTATCCTTTTAAAGACTTCTTATTTACAAACTCAATGTCAAACTCACTCAAGAGAATGATCCAATTAGCCATTCGGCCTGTGAGGTGCATTTGGATAAAAGGTACTTGAGAGGGTCGACTTTGGATATGAGCTTGGTCTTATTATTCAAGAGATAATGGTGAAGATTTTGAAATGTGAATACAACCGCCAAGCAGGCCTTTTCTATTTGGGGATAATTCAATTCGTATGTGATCAAGGTGCAGCTAAGATAGTAAATTGCTCTCTCTTTATGGGCTAAGTCATATTGGGAAAGTAATGCACCAATGGAAAACTAGGTAGCGAGAAATGTATAAGAGGAGAGGTTCACTGGGGGTAGGTGGCATTAGCACAAGTGGGTTGGACAAGTACTATTTGAGTAACGTAAAGGCCTTTTGACAATTAGGTCCCTAATTGAATGTGACATCTTTCTTGAGCAAATGAGTAAAGGGGTGGCACTTATCTACAAGTTGTGAGATAAAGTGATGGATTGCTTAAATCTTTCCTTGTAGACTCCTTAGCTACTTGAGAGTGGTAGGTGGTGGAATTTCTGTGATAGTCGTAACCTTTGCAAGATCCACTTCAATCCCTCTTTGTGAGACAATGAACCCTAGGAGTTTTCTTGATAAAACACCAAAGACACATTTCTTAGGGTTCAAACGAACCTTATAGTCTCTTAGACACTGAAAGATACACCTCAACACTTTAGGGTGTTCTTTTCTACTTTTGGATTTTGCTAGGATATCATCAACATAATCCTCCATGATTTCATTTATCATATCATGGAAGATAATCGCGCATGGCCCACGATAAGCAACCCCATCATTTTTAAGCCCGAAGGGCATGACTTTGTAGCAGAATGTTCCCCAAGGGGTGATGAATGTTGTCTTATGCTAATCTTCCTCTATAATTCATATCTGGTTATAACCTAGAAAAACCATCCATCAAAGATAACATTTCATAGCCACATTGAATCGACTATCATGTTGATGTTTGGTAGGGGAAAATCATCTTTAGGACATGCTTTGTTGATGTCACAGAAATCTATGCAGATCCTTATTCCAATAGGTTTTTTCTGTACTGGGACTATGTTAGAGATCCATTCTGAATATTCAATAGGTTTTATGAAATCAACAGCTAACAACTTTTCTAGTTCTTCTTTAACCAAGATCGCCACTTTAGGATACATCTTTCTTAACTTTTGTTTGATTGGTTTAGCCTCTGGGTGCACAACGAGGTTGTGCACAACTAGCTCAAGGTCTAAACTTGACATATATGCATATGTCCACGTATTAGTTTAAGATTTATGCAAAGGTATTTTGTTCTTGCACTGAGAGCAAAGCTCCCAACTTGACTATTCTAGGTTGCCCCTCTGAACCAATGTTGATGTTGATTATTTCCTCAATAAGCATTTTAGAAGCATCTTCCATCCATGTAGGATTAGGGGGAAGAGTAAGATCGACCTCCTATGGTAGTTCATGATCATCTTTGAATGGATAAATCACTTCGTCTTTAGACTCTTCATTTTGTTTTTCTATGAGCTCACCAAAGAGTTTGTCACTATGGGATTTCCGTTGAGCCTTCTTGCTTGGTTTCTCAGAGGTAGGTATACCTTTAGTTACAACCTTTTTATTCAACATCCACACATCTCTGCTTCCTCCCCAAAATAGGCACAAACATCTAGTTGAATCTTAAATCCTTTCTTGTGGTCTCCAGTGGGAATAAAGTCCCTAAGTCCCATGAACTCTGCAAATGCCTCATCATTTTCAAAGAAATCCAATGGCACATGAAGTTGTTGATCCCAATCTATAAGCTTAGGATATACAAGGGCTATTGGATATTTATCTAGGGGACGGATTCTGGATAAGGTAAGGACTGATGAATCTGGGAATAGGTTTGTGGAGGCAAGATCTTCGTAAAGGCTACATTGGGAATCTACGTCACTATCGGAATGAGGTGAAACATCCTCACTTTCAAAAGAAGTGGTGTTGTTCTCAGAAGGTAGAGCATCATGGGGCCTTATTCCAAGGCCATGTTTATTAGTTTTGAAATGAGGGATAGGGATAGGCTCCAACCAGCCTCGTGCATTAGCGCCACATTCAAACCCATCATAGCCCATGACAAACATCATGTGAGGACCTTTGACATACTGAGGCACTTGATTGCATGAAGCCATGGTGCCTTCTGGCACTCTGCTGGTGGGGTGTTCTAACATTTTCTCCTCAGACAAGAGGACACTATGGACAAATTTCTCCAAAGGCTTAGGACATTGCTTGCGGGTGTTCTTGAACTGAAAGTAAGGCTTACCCTTGTCCTAGGGGATACTGATAGGTCTGATATCAATAGATCCTGCTCAAGAGTGAATGGCCTACTTGGGCCATATTTTTCTAATGTGGCCTCCCATGAAGCAAATGGATTGACCAGTGAGGGGAAATCCTAATTGAAAGGCGTGAGAGATTCTGAATCCACTTGGTTCTTCATGGCCTCCGTTTGTAAAGGGACTACAACATCTACAGAAGGACATTCATAAGCTACACGAGAAAAATTGTGCAAAGCCCTACAATGTGTGAAAGGTTTTGGGTCGCCCAAAATGGTAACTACCTACCCTTCATGATATAACTTGATGCACTGATGAAATGTTGATGGAATAGCTTGCATGGCATGGATCCATGGGCGTCCTAAGAGCATGTTGTATAGAAGGTCCAAGTCAAGGACATGGAACGTTGTATCATGACATGTTGGTCCTACCTCCATGGGGACCACTATAGTCCCTGTTGACTCTCTTTCTTCATTTTCATATGTCGTGATTGTGATAGTTTTAGCACCTAGCTCTATTTCTGACCGGCCTAACTACTTTACCAGCTTCAAGGTGCAAATATTCAGACCAGATCCCCCATCTACAAGTACTCTTTTGATCTTGTGATGGGTAACCACCACTTCGAGATATAATGGCAAGTTATGCTCTGGGTTATTATGCGGGATTGCAGTATGATCAAAATTAATCTGATCATTGGTGTCTAAGTGTGCAATCATGGCTTGAAGGTTTAGAGGATTTATTTCTATGGAAACCCCTGAATTTTGCAAAGTTTTGAATAGTATGCTCTTATGGGTATTGGAGATCTTTAGGAGATCAGGGATATATATCTTAGCGACATTTTTTCTAATTATTCTATCAAGTTATACTGACTTTCCTCAGGGGTAGGTACAGGATCTGGTATAATGAAGTGGGCACATCCTGTCCTGACTGCATAGTTCTTTTCTAAGATTTGAATGGTGTTAATTTTTTCATTAGATGAGTTAATACATCTAATGAGGGAATCATAAGGACTATCATTTGTAGGGTATACATAAGCAGTAGTCCTATAGTCGTTAGAAGTTTTCCCTTGAATTATTTTCTTGTTTTCTTTTTCCTTTTATCTGCATGGTCAGAAAAGGTTCCTTGTAAATACTCATTTTTTTATTTGAAATTCTACCATCCTCCAAAGGTGGAGACTCTACAACAATCTTCCCTTCCTCTATGAATTCTTGGATATAATGGCATAATCTCAAACATCTATCCGTTTTGTGTCCTTTGACACGGTGGAAGTCATAATATTCATTGTCTTTGAACCAAACCGGTTTTGGAGCGTCTTTTGGGTAGGGCATTGTTTCCGTTGGATATTCTACCATCTTTGCACCATCTAACTACTTTAGGATGGTAGATAAGGATTTTGTCAAAGATGTGAATGTATGTTTTGTAGGCACTTTGGGACGAGGCCCTTGTGAAAGTTTCAAGAGTGGACCTGTCTGTACGGCTTGGACTCTCTTAGAGTCTATAATGCCATCACCAACAACATGTTTATTCTTATTGAAGAATTTAGGTTTGTCTGTGGATTTGGCTTCGTGTTTGTTTTTAATAACCAGTTTAAGCGTGCCCTTGTAATAAGTGATTTCTTAATTTGACTACCTTTCTCTATGCCTTCTTCAAATTTCGAGCCACAATGCATTTGCAAGTGAAAGGCTATTTCCGTGTTCAAGTTAGGAATGAATATACTCACTCACTAATTGTTTTTCGAGTAAGGCACGTGAAAGTGACCACTAAACCATGCCATCGTTGTAAAAATCCTGCAAATGTCTCATTGGGTTTTTGTTTTGTGTTACATAGATCGTTCATCATGATGTCACTCTCCATATTATAGGAATAATGTCTTACAAATTTCTCTGCTAGCGCGGGCCATGTTGTAATGGAGCCCTTAGGTATGCTATAAAACCATTCCAATCCCACGGCTCCTAGGTTGTGAGGAAAAAGTTGTATCAGAAATTATCGCTATACGTGACCTCTTGGCAAGCCATGTAAAAGTCTTTTATATGATCGCAAGGATCACTTTTACACTTATACTTATCAAACTTGGGGATAGTGAAATGTTTTGGGAAAGGTTGTTGTAGCATGTCCTTATCGAAGGGGTAAGGACATAGTTCTTCATACTGAGTATTTTTGTTCTGGCCTACATTTCCTTGTTGTAATGTTGTGAGCGTATCTTTCATAGATTTCAATTCATCCTAAATGAGTTGCTCCTTATTAGGTGATATTGACCTTTGAGCCTGAGTTTCTTTAAAGGTATAGTCTGTATGTGGATCAAATTGAAACTTATTAAGTTTGTTTTTGTCTTTGTCTTTACCTATGTTTCTTTTTGAAGCACCTAGGTTTGCTAATTTCTGACTCAACTTCAAGATCTATTTTTGGAGGATTTCCTCCTCAACTAGGGGATCCTCTTCTTCATCAAATTTTAGAGGAGGGGATGCCTTCTACTCGTTTTTACCTTACATGAAGCCTTAAAGTGAGGTTTACGTGATGTTTCACCTTCGACAGTGGCCTTATGTTGCCCAGAAGTGGATGCATATCCCACATCGAAAGGATTATCTGTGTCTAAGATGAATCTTCACTCTCCTAAGTTAGGGTCAATGACCTTTGTTTCTTCTTCGTGCTCATGCAGAAGTTTAGCTCCTAATGCCAAGACTCTTGTGAGTACTTGATCTTTGTTATAATATAAGATCTCATCAAGTTTGTTTAGGTCTAAATTTTGTTGTTCTCCCAAGAAGTCCAACTCTTCTCCACTGTGATCGATTAACATCTCCATATCTTTGACTTGAGAGAAGAGTGGTCCTAAATTATGACCACTGAATGGGAATGTGTCGAAAGGGTTTTCTCCCATATGTTGCTCACTTGATTTGGCTGCCATTTTTATGATTTTAGGCATCACTAGCAGACACTTTATGTAGCTAGCGTAACCCCTAAGTGTATGGTTTTCTGCAAGCCATTTAAGGGGATGTTGGAATTATATCACAGTGTATCGTAGATGTAATTTTATGCAATCATTTTTACCAAGAAACATTCATATGCACATCTTATGTTATGATACACTCAATTTGTTATTGCCAAGCCTATACCCTAAGATAGCGACAAAGATGTACCAATATGTAAGCCAAGTTAGAACCCCAACAAGGTCTAAGCACTGACGTGATGTTGTCGCAGTCCCTTGACAAGGTATACTTAAAACTAGTTTGAATACCGATGAAAGCCAAACCTTCTGAAAAATGGAATTCACGAATAGATATAGTGTAATAATGTCACCGTGATACATTAACCAAGCAAGCAAGGTGTTAGTACCATGGTAACTTTATTATGATATATGTAAGGTGTTATCAACACTCTTCAAGAAGACTAAGATGATGTCGAGAGTGAAACCAAGTAATAAGTATAACAAGGAGTTTTTAATTGTGTGAGCAACATAACCACATAATAAGGGGACTTATACCGTTCCTCACAAAAATGAGAATACGATGTAAGTACCAAGATTGTATGTCTAAGATGCGAACAAGACTATTAACTCAAGAAGAGACAAAAGATGAACCAAATACACAATGGTGAAGATGATCTTGAAATCAAGATGGAAGGACTTTTATCAAAGATGTGAAAAGCGTACCCATACACTTTAGACATTTAACAACCCAGCCGTAAACATGGATGGGCGTAAACAGACAAAAAAGTGACGAGCACTATCTCTGATAAAAACACGTGATGTATGCACCTTTCTCACCCCGAATAATGGGTGATGAGAATGCAAGGGTATTGATCAAAAGATGGACACAAGCTAAGAAACACTTGGGTAGAGCTTCGCCTTGTCTGAAGACAAGAACAAAACTAAGCAAAAGTGGGACGTAGCTTAGGTCCATGATGAAAAGACACTCAATTCAAACTCACAAGGGTTCTTTGCCTTGTTTCAACAAACAAGGTTTAGATTCCAGATGATCCATCACTTTGTGATGGCCTGACGCAACAAGGACTAGTAAAGTGGGCTCCTTGACAAAATGGCCTCCCTAACAAGTTCTCTCAACTAGGTGTTACAATATTGTCTAAGAGCGAGGCGTGATTTACCCAAAAAGTCACAATGACTAGTTTGGGAGTATCTCAGCTTTATCCCTTTTCAAATACAGTGGGCAATGAATGCATCCATTGTGTACTTATACTAAGGTCGCAATACGAACAACTTGCAACTCTAACTCACAAGGTGTACTAGTCAAGTGGGTAAGTGGAGCGCTTCCTGTTTCATCCACGAGGTTACATAGTAGTGGACTAATTTAGGGTTCTTGGAACCACCCCCATTGTTGTAGCTTAAGGCGTTATGCCAAAGGGGTTATGTTCCAGTTGAGTGGATAGGGATGTACCCTTTTCCGAAACCTGCAATACAATGTTTTGAATATGGTGTGTTTTTTATCTTGCTTAGCTTAATGTGGTTTTAAGTAGCACACTATTTGGCAACCTGTAAGAACACGTGTATTAGAAGGTTTTGTGTTTTGTCTTAGCTCCTCCTTTCTTTGACAATTGATAGGTCCTGTAGACAACAAGTTTCAGTAATTTTCTGATTCCTAGATTGATGTAAAAAGAGAACTTACACTTGCTTTTGATTCCTAAGATCACCAAAAGGTGCGAAGGAAGAGCATACGCAAAGTGGAAATCCTACTAAACTCACACGAAAGTTTTACTTCAACCTTTTATAAAACAAGTGTTTTTTGCACAATTTATATGAGTTTTGTATTGGTGTTTTTGATCTCCAAGATCACCTTGGAAGACACGAGGAGAGAGCATACACACTTCTACAAAAACTACTTCTAAGTCAAAAATTAAAAACACTTTTAATTTATGCAAACTGAAATGTTTAAGAAAGAACCCTATTTTTTCCAATTGTTAGTCCTAAAAACCTGCAATGATGGATTAGAATTTTTTTTTTTGCAGACTGTAAAAATTTTCAATTTTTAACACAGACACCTATGCGCCTATATTGACACCAGCCTCCCAACCGACGGATATGCACCCCACCTGATGGGTATGCCTACAATCAAAAAATTAATAAAACTCAAAGAAGTAAACACAGATGCTCATAATATGACGGAGACGTGCCTATATTGACATGGGCCCAGATTATGACGTGTAGGCGCCTAAGCCTAAACAGAGGACTGTAAAAAAATTTACACAGTCGAATCTTTTACACCTACACATCCAGAGAGACGTATACGTGCCCCATATTATGGAGACACGTGCATGTCCTCAGTATAGATTATTTCTAATTTTTTTACTCAGTCAGGACATTTATGCTTGTGCGTCTCAGAGAGACGTATACGCGCCCTAGATGACGGATACGTGTGTGTGTATGTGTAAAGTTTTAGTTTGCAAATGATGGGGACCTTCCGATAGGTATGCACTGATATGACGGGTGCACGTTGGGGTTCCTACGTGTACGCACCCCTTGTTTGACCCCTACGCGCACCCTATAAAAAACTTGCCAAAAACATAGATTTTAAAATTTTCAAGAGAAAACAGGGTAGTTATTAGTCAAATTATCCTATTTCTATATCAAACCCACAAAATTCATATAAATGAAGATCATTTACCTAGGGTTAGAAACAAAAATGAGGAAATAACAAGTGATTTAAGCAAAAAAACTTGAAAATGAACTTTGAAAAACCTAAAAGACCTCCATTAATGGAGGGTGGACATAAGTGTCCCACCAAGCGTGCCAAATGTGTTCAATGAAAAGTTGTAAAAGCCATGGATTTGGGGTAAGAATCTCTAAAGAAACCCTAATGGCTTTTAACAATCGATCAATGGGCCATGTGATAAGAAATGAACAAGGTTTCATTCTTTGCATACATTAATTTAAAACAAACATGCAAACTAAGCAAATGAAGTTAATCTCTATTCTTTGAAAGCTTGAATAATGAACCTCGAGAGGATCTAAGAATTTAGTTTATGTGTTAAGAGAAAGAGATCTCCCCATTAATGGCTTGAGGCCAATGGATCTTCCCTTTTACTCTATGTTAATGATATGAAATACAAGATTAAATGCTTTTAGCTCAAATGAAAGAAGATGAAATAAAAATTAAAGCCTAATCAAATCGCTATAATTTTTGCTAAGAAGAAGAGAGAATTCTTAGGAAGTGAGGGAGGGGGTATAGCCCTATTTATAGTTTCCGGTTTGGAAGAAAAGGAGATTTGGGTGTATGTGGGACAAAGGCTAAAGTCCAAAAGCACTTTAGAAAGTCAAAGTGTGATTTGACTATGTTTAGGGGGTAATTAACCTAGGTTAGACTAATTAATCTCTCTTAGAGAGTAATTAGGCTTCTAGAAGGGTTCTGAAAGGCTTAATCAATCCAACGAAGTGGATTGATCTTCTGGGGAGCTAATAGAAGAAAAATAGAAGAGAATAAGAATCTAATGTAGTTAGAACGAGGCTATAACTACCTATTTAAGTGGTTTATAAGAGGAAAAACAACCAAAAGGGTATCGTAGGAAGGGAGTTAGATAGGCCTAATCGGTGTGCAAATCGATTTACAAAATGAAGAAGCGTTAGTGCACCATTAGAACTAATAGTGTATTGATCAAACTACGGTGTCTACACATGGTACACGCGGCCTTCCCATCTGCTATATACATTACTTCGTGCGTACCTTCCATATGGCTAACCTCCGGATTCTCCACTTCTTCATCATTAATGAGGTACACCATCTTACCATTTTATTTCTCCTTCCAAGTGTGGCCTAATTGTAACTCTTCTTCTGTTTTCTCAACATCCAGGCGCACCTCATAATCGCTTTCAACCAGAACTCTAACATGATATCTTCTACCTTTGTGCCATCCCCTAATGTGATGTGATTCATAATCTACAATGTTTCATGTACTGAAGGTTTATTAGAAAAACAATCAAATGTTTGGATCATACC
The DNA here is from genome assembly GCA_018340775.1 of Taxus wallichiana var. yunnanensis. NCBI lineage: Eukaryota > Viridiplantae > Streptophyta > Pinopsida > Cupressales > Taxaceae > Taxus > Taxus wallichiana. Next base: position 519,524,388 of record CM031243.1, on the reverse strand, counting down.
TTCATTCATATCTCTCCATCTTACAGTCTCATGTTTGAGCTCAACATGCACATACCACACGCAAGTGTAGCCTAACAAAGTGGAATACAACAAAGATGGTGACAAGGCTTCCTAGCCTTGCACCCATATTCTCTCATAATTATGGACGTGTTCCAAAGCCAAGGTCTTCCCATAATATTCACATATATGTGTAAGTGCATTTCCCCATGTAAAACTAGTTGAGAAAGCGATTCTCACTTCTCACCAACCCAACAAGTTATCTCTATGTGTCACCCACCGGTATGTTTTGTACCATGTAGGGTGTAAACCAATATGTTCCTTTGACCACCTTCATTATTCCAATGTTCCTCCATGGCACACAAGAAAGACTCAAGCTTTTCTTCACTAGTGAATCTTGGTAACTAAACTTTTCCCATGTGTCTAACCATGCGTGACATGATCATCATAGTTACTCTTCCTTTGATCTTGCGCCCAACCATTTCATACATTTCATGGGCCCATTTATCATAAGCAATACTTGTGTTGCTAAGTGATTTACATCTCCCCACTGCAACACACCTTCCTTGGATGCTTCCATAGTCTCGGGATTGTGTATTTTTGCACATAAATCCTATTAAAATCTTCTTCACTCAAAGGCTCAACATATGATGTATCCTTTACTTCATTCGGAGGTATAATGCCATTCTCATTCCTATCCTCAAAACTTATGAAGAAAAAATATGCATTGTTCACATAACACCATGGTTGCCCAAGTAATGTTAGAAAGTTATCTACCTCAAAAAGCTCTAATACTTTAAATTCTCATGTAAATTTGGCTCCTTGAATTATAATAGAAGCATCCTTCAACACCCCAATAGGCATATCCCTTGTCTTATTCTCCATATAAAAAAATTTCAAGAATGTTTGTAACGTTGGTCTCTCCATCCGATTCCATGCATCTAAAGTGAGAAAATTTACCTCAATGCCTATATCTATCAAAATATTGCTTACTAACCATCCATTAATGACTTTGCATCCAAAGTGATCTTCATGTCATACTCATATTTTTGAGATGGTAAGTTTACATGTAGTATCTATCGCTCACTCTCAACTCTAGTGAGTGGTACCTTGTTACATAGCCATTCCCTTGATAGAGGTATGATATTCTCTTAGTGAAACATCTTACATACCTCATTCAAGTCATCCACATCTTTCTAGAGAAGCTCAACATGCCTCACACATTCTCTCTCATGCATCTACTCCTTTAAGTAATGTATCTCACCTTATAATTCTTTGATGACCCCTTGGTCTCTTGATATACTTCCTTCGATGTGAAACATCTAGATACCTAGAATGCATTACTTCTTCTCATGTGTTGAGTGGTCTAGATTTGAGAGGTTCACACATGCATGTCGCTTACGCCCGAGTAGTGACCAACAAAGGATATAATTCAAGATCAAGTGTCTTCTTTGGTATCCACTAGTCACCCTTTGCATTTTACTCCTTAATCATCACCACAGCCTTGTTCTTTCTCATGTGCTAATATAGGTCTAGAAAATCTTCTAACTTATGCTAGTTTCCACACCATGAGAAAACTATGTTCTACAAACAGTCACGCTAGTAATGATAAGAGGACCCAAAAGTATAACGGTCCCATGCAGGAATATAATTCTACCTCCATAACCTCTACTTCTATATCCTCTATGGAATCAACCTCCTCCATTGTTACGTTCTTCCAAAAGTTGTGAGATTTTCCCTTGAGAGATTCTTGTCACCGTATTTTCCGTAATCTAGTTTGGCATGTATCTTAAATGTGGTCTATCAACTGACAATCCTTTGTATCATGGGTGTGCATGTTACAAATATTACAGTACATAGACTCACTCTTCATAGTCACGTACTTTAAGAGAGGAAAATTTTGGACATCATAATCCAAGTGGAAAATCTCATGAGCTTGCAACAACATGTACACCGACCTCACGTGGGAAGCTATCCTTAGTGTGTCCTTCAACATCACAATTTTTACACCATATACCACTCTTGGTCTCACGCACGGAGTTGGTAGAAATATTATCCAAATTCTTTTCCAAAGCTTTTATCTAAGCTTCTAGAAAATTACTAATTCTCATGTCCACACTTCCGATTGCTTCAAAGACACATAGATTTACTTCTAATGACTTGTGTGGATCGGTATATATCTGCTTTGAGATAATGCCCTTTGAAATGGAATCAGCAATCCCCCAAAACCCACTGTGCATGTTGAATTTGATGAATATCATAAGACAACTTGGAAAATAGACTATTATACCACATATCATACTCCCTTACGCTTTCGGATAAGTTATTATTTATATCCTTGAGCATGCTAATGCTCTATTGTTTAAATTATGGGATGTGAAACTTAGCCAAGAACACAGTGTGTAAAGCATTATAGTCCACCATATTATGATGTGGTTCATACTTCCTCTAACAACTATGTGTACACCCTTGTAGCGTAGTATGAAATTGACTTTTCTTCCTATCTGAATTTGTAATACCCTTCATGCGCCATAATAATTCACACTTATGCACATGCTCTGTTGCATCCTCTATTCCTCTATATTCTGGTAGGTGGAGTGACATCTCAAAATATACCCGAGGTGTCCACTTTGCTTTGGTTTCGAGGTGGTGGTTGATGTGATGGTGGTTATTGTGGTGGTGGTGCTTACCCAAGTAGATCTAGAACCATAACCTCCACATGTATTTCCTTTGTGTAGTGATTGACCGATCCTTCGATCCTCTTTTTCCCCTTATGATGGGCTATAGTCCAATTGATGAACTCCTTTTGTCCCATTTGTATTAATAAATTGTACACCTATTGTCTATGCATTTGAAGCACCCATAGAATTGCTTTTAATGTTTTGTGGATCAATTCTCTTCCCTTTTGATGCTCTTGGAAAAAATCCTACAAAATTACTCCCAAATATTGGATCTCGTTGTGTTTCCATGGGCATGCTACTAGTCTAATGCACTTATTGATTTGACACAAAATTATATATACTCGTATCTGTCTGATTACCTTCACTAATTTTTCCTTTAACTACCTTTTGATCTATAAAACCTTACGCAAGGGCTAGGTAGCCAAGTTCATTCGATGCGTTCACACAATTTTGAATCTCCCCTTTGATGCACTCACATCTGAAAATGATGGGGACTCTCTAATAATATTTCCCAAAGTTAGGAGGACCTAATGTTGCAGATTCTAGTCTTCCACGAGAGCTTAAAACCTTCACGAGCCATCATTATCCTCAACTCCATTGACTTTTCTATCTCCCTCGCCATGTCCATCTCTCGAGCTTCATTAAACTTGATCTGTCTTAATCTCTATGTCTATCTTCTCTCTGGGCCTCCATCATCCTTCTCCACACCTGCTCTTTCCCTTGTGTGTGGTGGGGGCTTAGCTATCCATAGGTAATCTTTCCAAGTCCATCTCTACCATCAAGATCTTAATAGCTAAAGGAATAGCATGCAAATAGGATCCTCTAGGTTCATGCAAGAACCTAAAATCATCTTCCTCTAGACAACAATAAGTCATAATTGTGTACTCTAACGTGTAATTACACAACACACCAATCCAACAATGATCTAGAGCTCTAGTCTATGCTTCATCCGCATCAAAAGAGTTTGATATTCTTCTTGTGTCCAAACCCTCAGCCTAGGTCCCCAAGATTTTTTCGATGTGTACGCTGCTAACCATTGATATAACTCTCTTGAAAAAAGCTTAATAACATCTCATATAACTCATAATAAATATTATCTTCCACCCACTTGCATGTGTTAAGTCTAGGTCCATTGTTATACCTCTGTGCAAACTTATGTTGTATGTTTTCCACCTAGATTTCAATACTTTCTAGAGATATTCTATATGCCATCTGTAAGAACCATCCTGGTAGAAAAATTGAAAAGAGGTCCCAAAAATAAAACCAAAATGTAACCTTTAATTTACACACTAGTGTTATGCACACTAACACTTCATTTAACAATACCGAATGCTCACTCGAAACTGCGCATAGCTACCAGGCCCCTCCTTTTTGTTTTCTTGTCAATATGTTATCGTATATAACCATTAACCAAGTATTCATTCTTATAATTTAATCAACTCATTCGGACTATCTTGGAAGCACATATAATAAGGAAATATAGTAGCTTAAACAATAACTAATATCAATTGGACCATAACATCCCCATAATTAGACATATCAATGATCATAATCCATCCACAATAATCCTTTATACTAAAAGTATTACATATTGAAAGATGAATACATAAAATCATTATGCAAAAGCGATGGACCATGCACGTAGTTATCAAAACCCTATATCTTGGCAGCATAATAGACTCCAATAACTAATAACTAAAGACTGGTACTACAACTGTGGCTTATAATAGGTATATATAGGGGTGGGGACTTTCCCTTCACCTCCCATACACTTCCTAATAATAGGCATGCTCAAAATAGATTACATGCATGCTTTTACATATTAGCTAATAATAGATTATCCTATAAATAAAACTTTCTTTAATCCTATTAATATCCTCCATGCATGTGCTCGATCTACATGTTCATTCTCCAAAAATAGCCTTTACTTAGCCACCAATTCATCATGTTTTATCTCTTTTTTTGGTTGGCACTCCATCCTACTTTTCTATTTTTAGCTTGTGATCAACAAAATCAGCTAAGTCCTTAATTCTATTTGCATGGGCGTGAACCTCCCATGTGTTGTTTCCACCTTTCCCGCATGTGCCTTTGTGTCACGCTTGTGCAACCAAAACCTCCATGAACTCTTTATACTTAGGCATTTTGTCTCAAGCTCAACATGAGGACTATATACCGCCTTTGACACAATAATAAAGGAGCTAGTACATGTCACTTTCCCACTTAAATTTTGAAAAAAATGCACCCTATAGAATATGTCACATCAAGTCATATCAAACCAATTAACCAATCAAATGATGACAAATAGGTAAAATAAAATGTATGACTTAACTCTCAAGTAATGGTGCACCTTGAATTTCTTTGTATTTCAAATTACCAAATTTAAATATTAAAAAAGTCCCTTCCACATAATTAATTTTTTTAAATGAAATATTTATAATGGGGAGAGCATGATCTATTAAAGGGTATTTTTGTTTTCAATTATATGATGTTTAGGTTTCTATGTGCACTCATAAACTTAGGGTGCACAAGCATCGGATTCTCTCCTTATAATTTAAAATTACAAGCCTTCCCCAACCCCTCATTCCATACATAAGGGCCCCGACAACATGAATAAAAAGTATATTCTCATCTAAATATTCACCACACTCTTAAAAATGATAAAACAAGGAGGAAGTATCTATCCACCAAAGATTTCACAACCGTAAACCCCTCCTTAAAGACAAGAAAATATAAGGAAATGATTGGTGTCAACTTCCATATGCCCCGCCACATATACTTGGAGATATCTAAACGTGTGCTTTTGTAGTCTATAAAGATGGAGGGCCGATGTGTTCTAATTTTAAGTGACATGTCAAAGTACAGGTCAAACAAGGAAACTAGGTAACGACATATTTGTAATTTATAGAAATCAACCATTTCATTTTGTTGATGACACCATGATTTTTATGCATATGTGTCAATGGTTTGAGTGAATGGTTGTTGAATACCTAACAAGACTAACACATGCAACCAGGCTTCTCATATAATATTTTAATTAATTGCAACAATATATTCAAATGTAACATTGATAGTTTTTCACCTCTACAAGGCACCAAACATGACTCCAACTCTCTACCTCGATCCATCTTTTAACATTGTACTCCAACTCTCTACCCCTATAACTCGAAAAACCAAATCATTTTGCAAAAACATTACTTTTAAAAACATAATGGGTAAGTGCGGGGAAATGGGGGACCAAAAAGGAGTCAAATGTGGAAGTATTTTTCCTGAAATCAGAAAAACCTAAAATTCATCTTATAATGTGGCATGTATATGCTCAAAATATGAAAAGGTGACAAGAATAAGTATCGTAGATCTCGAGTCTAGTTTCTAAACTATTTTTTTAAATGGTAGAGATTAAGAGGGTCAAATGTGGTGCACAAAAAAATTATGTCTATCTTTGTGTAAAAAAGATAAGAACCTATTATGTGTGTGCCCCCATTTTTGAGTTCTATAAATTATTTTTCAAATCCCTTTAGTAAAAAGTTAGCTAATACCATGTACAAGGTCCCACTAATTTTTCATAATTTTTGGATGAATATATAATTTTTACTAATTTTCAAAGTGCACACATCTTGAAAATGAAATATTTGTGTACACCCCCATAACTTTGAGAAAAATAGTCAATTGTTTTTAATGCATGTAGAATGGAATTTAGACAAAACCACTTTTTTTTAAAAATGAATGAAAAAATCATAAATTGTGCACCAAAATGCATGCATAGGTTTTGGCAAGAAAATAAGGCACTAGTAAAAGAAATTATGAATGAAATCCTTAAAGTAATTATATTTTAGAAAGAAGTATATCATCACAAAGGTAAAAACAAGCTTGACGTCTTAGTATAATTTTTTTGGAATATTATGTTATAACGCATTAGATATTTAGGTGTACACGTGATATTTTGATGTTTTTGTAAAACACAAATTTATTCACAAATTACATAGTCCAAAGATTAAGTTTGGATATCCAAGTAAAATCCAAGCCTATGGAATGGGAATTTCAAATCCAAATAAGATGAAACACACTTGCATTATAGCACGAGCATGTTATAACACACTCGTGTCCTTATTTGCAATGTGTTATATGTGTTTTTAGGAGAGGTATATTTATTAAAATAAGTATAATTTTACACTTATTTTAATAAATATAAGAAAGTAGGGTCACTCTGCACCTTATGGAATTAGTCTCATAGTTCCATCGGTCACGGTTTAGAATATAGTTTTTCATATTCTAACTTGGTCAATACATAGGTATTTTTCAGGATTTCAACATTCAACCTAAATCTTTTAGGGTTTAAATTATACAATCGATGTCTATTTTGAGAAATAATATAGTCATTGCTTAGGTTTTTAGCCTTTTAGATTGTTTACAAACATTTGTAGGAGAGTTAAATGTGTCAAAATCAGAATTTACAAATCTCACAACTCCCAAAGGTAGCGAGAACTGATTGAATATATGGACTCATGAATTTTCCCATGAGCATGAAGTTGAATCCCAAACTTCATCTTATAATATGGTAGAATCATACTATGGATAAGTACCTACTTTACAAGCTTAGGGAATGCATCTTTAAGAGGACCACTCAACCAATGCTCACAATCAATAATGCAAAGGAGTGACCTTAGTTTCCATGTTGGCATGTATATAATCCTTTGATCCTTATAATATAGATTAATAATAGTAAGGTGTGGGAAATAATATGACCTACGTATGGACCCCATAATATCTTCATTTGTTCAATAGAAGAATAAGACATAACTTGAAGAATTAGAAGCTCAAAGAGTGCATCACATTGATAAATTTATAACACTCAATAAAATTTAGGGTAGTAGTAGGTGAAAATGTACAAAATCTTCCACACATTCACCGACTTTCTATGGAGAAAGAAAATCAAGACTTTCATCAAGATTTATGCTAAGTAAATTATTTACATTCTCACCCTAGTGTAGGAGTAGGAAGGTTGATTCAAGTGCCACATACTTCATAAGAAATCAAATCTACATCAACATTAAGAGAAATTATTTTTAGATATCCTTTTGTGTTTTTGCCAAGAAACCCTTGAAATAATTTCATATATAGACAAGACACCAATGAAATAATTTTTTTCATTACAAAAATTAAATTTGTTGAAAGTGGTAAGAGGGCATTGTCATGCAAAATTTATGGCATGAAAAATTGAAACTTTGAGCATGACAACTAAGCCCACAGTTGAATCTTTCACTTCTTGGTCACAGTGCATCCTTCCTCTGGATAACTTGCCTCAGTACCACTCTCAACCTAGCTCAAAATAAATTATTAACAATGTTTTTAATCTTGTTTCAATGTGTAGGTATGATTGAATATGATGATTGATGATTTCAGTGTGACTTGATGGAAGATAACTTCTTCTTGAGGCCTTAAAAGGACATTTTGAGCTAATCAAACACCTTATGGGAGAGTTCAATAAATATATTAAGTATATAGAGGTTGTGTTAGGTAATATTGGATGTGTTAGAATCAATTTACAAATATTTAGGAAATGTTTTCTCATTCAAGGAAAATATGCCCAATAATGAATTTTCTATGTGTGTAGGGAACAAACACTCTAATGGTGAAATCGGACTTCTCCTGGATAATTTTCGAAGCTTCGTAAGGAGTTAGGAGGAGGAAAAATAGGAACTGGAGAGATATTTTAATCCTATACATGCTGGTGAAATCCATTTTTCTCTAAGACTTGAAGGTTTCATGAATAATTTCAAAATAGTACAGCTTCCCCTTTCGGTTCAAGAAAAAATGGCCCTAAATTTTTGATGGTCACCACATGGTGATAGGAGAATATTTTTAAATGTTGATAAGTACTTCTTAGAATGGGTACTGTAATAAATAGACTATTGTTTACCATGGGTGAGGATCTCATGAGGATGGGTACAAATTTTGTGAGTTGAAAACACCTTCAGGTAACACCCCAAGTTCTATTTTTGAGTGATGGAACTTATAACATGAAAAATTGGTAAAAAAATGAATTACCATGAGTTGAAAGCATGTTTCTAAAACCTCAAGTGTTTACTTAAGTTTTGAAAATACTCTTACCATGATTTCTACATTGTAATGGGAAAATGGGGCTCTCTTCTAATTACAAGGCAAGAGCGATGATCACCCTCTTACTTTTCAAGGCCTCCACAATTAACCCTAATGATCACAAATAAACTCTATGATACTCAAACCATTTTTTTTTATCATATATCACTTACTAAAATAGGTATTCACCATGTAGATGGAAGGATTTATCACTAAATGAGATTCTGGTATGTGGCCACTTAGTGGACTGAAATGATGTGGTTGTAATGTACTTCCTTATTTGAAGTTTCATCACAATACAAGGTTCAAATGAATGTTTACGAACACTAAAAAGTGAGTGAAATCAAGTGAAACTTAGATGATTTATAATTTGTACATACATGGTGCTCGATATGAATATCATCCTATTACCCCTCCTAGCTCTATAATTCTCCTCAAATGGAATCAAATTCAGGATACTCATACACCTCTTTACTCATATGCCTCTCAAAGTGGCTTGAATAACACATTGTAGATTATTCATTGAATATGTTTCAACATGATGGAAGAGTTAAGATATAATGATCCTCAACTTACTCCATGAGCTTCCCATTTCACCTTTGAACATGATGATACCCTTTTTAAATTCATAATTCACTTCCCTGACCAAGATGTCACATGAGTGGAAACATGCTTATAGTATCAGGACACATCTTCACTCAATTTTTCCTCATATAAATAATTTCCTCCTCTATATGGAAGGATTTATCCATAAATGAGACTTTGAGGAATGTTTGAGGGTGAGCTCCATCTTCTTGAACTCCAACTACATTAAAGCACTTGAAATTCACTCCCTTAATTACAAGATTTGAGCACATCGCCAAGTGTTGAATAAGTGTTTAGAAATAATCTCAAGAGATATGCACTATTTATGAGCTCGAGATGACTATCATCACCAATCATAGTGGTCATTTCTCATCATGCTCATGATGATAATTCCCTTGATGACTTTAATTTCAACAAGGTTCTTAATGTTTCGATCCTTCACAGACCTCATGATTCTCTTGATTACACTAGTTTTCCAAGTGACTACCTATTAGACATTTAGATGCATATTATTTTCATATAAACTCATTTAATAACTCCCAAAATCTTTCATAGAAGAAAACATTCACCATTTAATCTCTCATTCCTTACACCCTTAATACCCGATGTTGAACACATGGATCCTGAATGATATTTTATTTCCTAAATTTTCCTAAATGACTTCAAACACCTTCATTTATCTTAAAAATCACCCTCAGATACTTTAGAATTTCCTTGAACATTCCCAAAGTGTGTTTACCAGCTACAAAATGGCTTAAAATGTCCTTTTTAGGCCTCTGGAGGAAGTTATCTTTCACTAAATCTTATTGAATTAATTTATCACCTTGGGTAATCGTCCTTAGACACTAAAAATCTTTAAAACCTTGTTATGAATTTCCTCTGAGATAGGGTGAAGGTTGAACTTAAGGAAGGTTAGTCGGAGGAAGAATACACGGTGACTAGAAAGATGCATATATTGATGTCTATTAAGAGGAAAGGGATTAAATATTGTTATACCCTTAGTCTTATAACTTATACTTGCATATTGTGAACATTTATCTACATTTTGGTGTTCTTGGTGTTCTATTGTTGTTGATATTTCATGACATCTAGCATTTAATTCCAACCTTGATTGTGTTTTGTTTACTCTCATGTTTTTTCTCACCTAAAGCTTAATGTTGGGAGCATATCACACGTCCACATATCTCAAGGTTATAAAAGAAGAAAATTGAATTTCATCCTCCTAAAGTTTATTCAATAGGTAAATGAGTCAAGAAGGGTGTGTATGATAAGAAATCTGAATTTTCTCCCTATCAGGTTATCTAAAACCCTATTTTGGGGTTTTAACAATAAAATATTAATATCTCAACTGGTAAGGATTCTTAGAAGATAAGTATACCTAGAATTAGATAATAAAACTTAGGTGTCTGCATTTGAGTCACACCATTGCAGAGAAGAATTTGATGCCATTAAAGAGAACACCCTTTTGATCAATTTTATCCACATAAAATTAGAACTTGAAGGTGAATCACATTTTCTTGACCTATACAATGTATTAATCTCATTACCAAGCACTAATTAAGGGTTTAGAAGCACTCTTGGGAGGTAAGCATTTCTTGAGAGTGTGAGATGATTGCTAGCATCACCTTTCGTGGCCTTAGATCAAAATGGATGCTCCCAAATGTAAAGGATTATTCAATATTTCTTCTGCCTACTTTTTTTCCTCTTAACTCCCTACGGAGCTCCAAAATCAGCCAAAGAATAAAGGTTCACAATTTAACCGCTCATTCCTAACACTTTAAAACCCATTGTTGAACAAACTATCCCTGAATGATAAAAACTTTCCTAAATCTTCCTAAATTTCTTCCAACACCTTCAAATATCTCAAATACCACCTTTTTATACTTAATACCTTCTCATAACCCTCCCGGAGGATGCACATAGGCTCTGAAATGGCCAAAATTGGCCTTTCTAGGCTTTCCAGAGAATTAGTATTTTATTGCACTTTAATGAACAAAATAATTGACCTTGTTAAAAAATTTGAAAACTTATACATGTTCACCCAATGCATTAGGAATAACTTTAAGGACAATGTGGTCATGACACGAGGCAACTTAGCCTAGAGAGTGATTCAAGAAGATTTGGGAGCAAGATTTCACATTGTGGCTTGGTTTTCATGGTTTAAGTTTTACATTTTTGATTAGTCAATTCATGTGACAACATCTCCATATGAAGATCATCCTCTTACCCTTACAAGATTCAAAATCCTCCTTAAATGGAATCATATTTAGGATTTGCATACATTTCTTTATAATATCCCTCTCATGAGAATAGGTGACTTCTCGATACTTCACACATGGTGATCATGGATGCCTCGGTATCCCGATTAGTTCATTTTGTTTTTTTGCTCAAAGATATTTGGACACAAGGGTAGAGTAAAGATATTATGATAATCAATTCACTCCTTGAGCCTCACTTTTCACCTTTGAACATGATGATCTCTTCTTAATCTCATAATTCACCTCCTTACCCAAGATGTCACATGAGTGGAAGCATGTTTATGATGTTTGGACACCCTATTTCTCAATTTCTCCTCATGGAGATAGGTTTCCTCCTACTGATTAAAGGATTGATCCTTGAATGAAATGTGGAGTAATGTACGATAATTAATTCCATGTTCTTGATCTCCACACTATAATAAAACTCTATAAATTCCACCTCTATGACTTGCAAGATGTGAGTTCATTACCAAGCATTTATTAAGTCTTTAGAAACACTCTCATAAAATATGCATTATTTGTGAGACTGAGATGATTACCACCATCACTCATGGTGAGATTCTTTTATCATGCTCCTAATGACCATTCCTTTGATGATTTGAATCTCGATGAAGTTCTTGATGTTTCGATCTTTCACGAGACCTCATGACTTTTCCGATTGCACCCATTTTCCTAATGATGTTTCGATCCTTCATAGACCTCATGGTGACTATTTCCTTGACTATTTGAATTGATAAAAACTTACATATGTGTTTTGATTTACTTGTGGTATTGGGAATTGCATTAGTCCATATATTCGAGTAATTATTGCTACCTTTGGGAGTTGTGAGGTTTATAAAATATAGTTTTAACACATCTAAAACTCCTACAAATGTCAATAACCAATCAAGAAGACCCCAAAACCTAAACAATGACTATATTATTTCATAAAATATCTATTTATTGTATAATTTTAACCATAAAAGCTTTAGGCTAAATGATGAAATCTGAAAAATACCTATATACTGATGAGATTAGAATATGAAAAACTATCTCCTAAACCTAGACCGATGGAGTTGTAAGACTAGTTCAATAAGGTGCGAGTGACCCTAATTTCTTATATTTAATAAAATAAATTTAAATTATAAGAAATAATAAAGTATTGTTTCACACAGCATTTACTGTTCCTAATAGAGTTGCTTTTATCCTTTCATTCTCTTGAGAAACAAATAAGGGGTTAGGGCTAGGAGGAATACCTGTTGAGTGTTGGGAAGGTGTGCGCATACCATAGAGAGATCAGATTGATTGTGAAGAACTCCTTTTTGTCTGGGAAGGACTACCTGTAAATAAGAATGCAAGACCACTAGATTTTAGTTAGACAATAAGTGAGGGAACTACCTTGGGCCCAGGAAATATTAGACTTCCTTTCGAAGGTGGTCAGTTCCCTTTTAATACAAATTAATGCAAATGATAACAAAGAAGCTATTGCGAAATCACGATTTAGGTATCTCGTTAAAAGCAATAGAGACTAAACTACCAATAATAAAATGTCATGATGTTTGTTTGGTCATTGGTTATTGATGCATTCAGATCAAGTTACAAGGATAGACCAAGCTGGATATGAGACTATTTGGGGGTAAATAGGGGAAAGGTTGGTTTTTGGTATAAGTCACAGTGACCGATGTCGGTCACTGAATAACCGACTGCGGTTATAACACCGGTACCGGTAGAAGATAACCGATATCGGTAGGGGCTGTGATTTAGGGGTTTTGAATGGAAGTCAGTTGTATTATGAATTAAAAGTTCAAGAAATGGTATTTCAAAACATACAGGATACTACTTACTAGTTCCTGATGAAGATACAAGTCCAAGGAATGTGGTGGAGATGGTAAGGCATAGTTGGGATGATCCAATAATGGACAACGAGCTGATGAATCTATCCTCTGTCTCTCCCAATGCTTGGATGAGTGTGATAGTGATCTAGTTGTTTAGTTACAGTCTTCGGCTCGATCCTCCTCTCTGCAACCTCTTCTACTTGTTTCACTTGTCTCTCCTCTCCCAAATGAATTCCGGATCCTTTCTTTTTGGTTGGGGGAGGTCATTTACAGGGAACCGATGGCGGTTACGTAACCGACGGCGGTCGAGTAGGAACCGATGTCGGTTAGGTCAAAGTGGCTATTTTTAGTAAAATAGCCAACTTTCCCTCCTTTTCTCCCGAGGGATCAGTTGTGGGCTTGGTCAAGTCATTATTAGGCTCATTTTGGTGCGGGTGAGGGGTGATGAGTCATGGGTGTGAGTCTAGACCAAGTCATAGGTCTTAATTAGGTTGGTTTAGGGTTAGGGCTAGGTCATGGTGAGGTGGTGAGGTGAGGTGGCAGGGTTGGAGATGTGGATTTATTAATTATAAGGTAATTAATAAATAATTAAGTGTGCAAGGTTTAGGTGGTGAGGTAGGGTTAGGTTGCGGGACGAGATGTGGGGTATAGGGCGTCGTAAGACCCAAATTTGGTGTCTACATTTGCCCCTTGTTGTCGTGTAGCTTGTCTTGTAAAGCTGCACTGACAATAATAAGAAGTGGTTGCCCCAGTTAAGGGTATAGGTAATCCCCCTCAAATCTATCACAGATTGAGGCGATGTGAAATCAGGGATAGGGTTGATAAAGGGTGAATGATGATGAGATGATGGTAAGATGGTGGGGTAAGTTCAAGGAAGCAGACACATGTTGAAATGTAGTAGTGCGACCAGGGTACACGATTTGAAGAGCAAACAAGCAATTCATAGGCAAAGGTCGATAGTTTATCCAAACAAGGCTGATATAATCCTGGTATCCAAGGCATAGGAAGTAGCTCCAGGGGATATAACGGGTAAGGTACCGAACGTTTAGGCATGTTCGGTAGTACCAAATGGTTGGTTTGGTTGAAATAAACGTCACGGTCTTGGTCTAGGCAAAGTTGGTCGGCTGAACAAGTCAAGTATCCTAGTCGTGCTAAAACATGAATAGGTGAGCTCGATTGAAAAAATAGGTAAATGATGGGTGGAGAGAATTTTTGATTTGCAGGGCCTCGGTTGAGGTACTTAATTGGTGCGGCCATAGGTCGGGCCGATTGGTTGGTTGCGGCCTTGGGTCGGGCCAAGTGATTGGGTGCGGCCTTGGGTCGGGCCGATTGGTTTGTTGCGGCCTTGGGTCGGGCCGAGTGATTGGTTGTGGCCTTGGGTCAGGCCGATTGGTTTGTTGTGGCCTTTGGTCAGGCTGATTGGTTTTTTGTGTCCTTGGGTCCGGCCAAGTGATTGGTTGCGGCCTTGGGTCGGGCCGGTTGGTTTGTTGCGGCCTTGGGTCAGGCCGATTGGTTTGTTGTGGCCTTGGGTCGGGCCGAGTGATTGGTTGTGGCCTTGGGTCGGGCCGGTTGGTTTGTTGCGCCTTTGGTCGGGCCGATTGGTTTGTTGCGCCTTGGGTCGGGCCAAGTGATTGGTCATGCCTTGGGTCGGCCAATTGAGTGGTTACGGCCTTGGGTTGGGCCCATGAATTCAAAATAAGGCTATTTAGCAAATCCGGGGGTAGGCGATGTGATGAGAAATGGAAATTGGTGGATAAGGGCAGGAATTAGGAAAAACTAGGCATGTAACCGATATCGGTTAGTTATGACCAGTATCGGTTAGAAGACCGATATCGGTGTTTTAGGGCGCGCTCTAACCGATATCGGTTATAGGTCAAAACCTATAAAAAGAAAAATACGGCATGTCATTTTCACATTGTCAATTTGAGTGCCAACCTTTTGCTTGTCTGAGTTTTGAATTGATTTTGTTGAGTTTGTGGGCTGAGTTGGCACTAGTTGAGTGGAGGAGTGAGTTATTGGTAGGCCCTAGCGATCAGGAGGCAGAGTTTGATTGGTTGAGGACCCTGCTGAGGAGATTTGGAGCTATGGCACAGCCTTTGGAGGAGCAGGAGGTGCTGGAGGAGCTAGACCACCACCACCTATCCCACCATGACGACGTGTAGTCGTACCGGTAGGTTCTAAATCCCTATTTGTGTGAAGTTGATGAATTTAGCTAGGATGTGGGTTTTGGGGTAGGAATCTAAAATGTGATAAAATAATGAATAAATGAAGGTAAATCGTAAAATGGAGTAGCTAGATATGTTAAGGAAGTCAAAACGGCAGAGTGGGTAAGTTTGTAGGCAATTGGGCTGGGTAGATGGGTTAAAAATAGAAAAAAGGGGATTTGGGGGCCGTATTAGGTCCGGCCTCGAAATCCCACAGTGATCGATATCGGTCACTAGGCGACCGGCATCGGTCACAGTGTAGGCTGTATAGATTAGTTGGTTTAGAGACCGACATTGGTCATGTGTCGACTGACGGCGGTCGTGGGTGACCGGTACCGGTCATCATGGGCACAGGTAAGGTTTAGGGTTTATGGTTGGGTTGGTTTGTTGTAGGCGGGTAGGATAGAGTTTTGGGGTGAAGGGGGAGAAGGTAAAGTGACTAGGAAAGGTTATTGGGGTGGGGGTAATCGGGTGGTCGGAGGCTAGGTCGGGTGGGAGAGGTTATGGGTTGTGGATGAAGGAGGAGGGGTTTAAATGGGTTGAGGTATGGTTAGAGGGTGAGAGTAGAGCGAGTGGAGGATAAGTGGGGCTATTGGAAGGGTGTGGGATATGTAAAGGGATATTGTAGATGTTTGTTGGGTGGGGTTAGTGATGTTGGGGTTACTGGGTGGGGAGTGAGTATAGAGGTTAAGGTAGTTGTGTTTGTAAAGGGTAGGCCTGATGGAGTGGCTTGTTTTGCAGCACGCCAACAGGTGACGATGCGGGATTAGATGTCACCTCTACTGGGGCGGATGCGGCCACATGTGACTGCAACATAGTGGATAGTCATGTGAGAGGTCCGACTTGGTGGAGTCCAAAGATATAGGGCTGTAGATAGGGACCACAAATTGATGGTTACCCTCATCGAGAGATGGGATCCGGTAACCAATGTCTTCCATCTCCCGAATGGAGAGATGACAGTCACACTAGAGGATGTGTATCGCATCCTGAGACTGCCGATCATAGGTGAGGCAGTGTTCCAGGTGGATGCTGAGACAACGATGGATAGCATCCTGCAGGTATTCAGGGATGTATCCCCATTGATTACGTACCATAGTGTGAGCATTTGCTATGGCGATATGTATCGCGCACATCGACAGGAGACACGGCTTGCCGTGCTGATGATGATTGGTATCACCTGCTTCGCCCTCCCTGACTCAAAGGGAGGCCACTTCCCATGAGCTTTGATGGGAGTATTACATGAGATGGTGGAGGAGCACACCTGCTATGCATGGGCACCAGTGTATTTTGTGCAGCTATACAGAGAGCTCTGGGGCTATCGCCGTATGAGGTGATTCGGGATATGCTCGACATTCTTGCTACACTACTGGGCCTACGAGCATATCATGTGTTTACGACCAGTAGGGTTGCCCCAGTAACCAGGGCCACAGGCAGTTTATAGGTATGGGTTTCAGAGGTGGTTGGGGGTCGTGGGCCAGCCACGAGCAGTGATCACAGTCTAGATGTCATGTACTACAAGCATATGTTACGGGGCCTCGACCATACTAGACATTATATGGAAGCCATACAAAGGCCATCACCCCATGGAGGAGCCCGATCACACCTACGATGGGTCCTATAAATCTTCCTGGATAGTGGGACGAGAGACTAGGAGTATGAGTGGATTCCCTGAGAGGGTATGATGACAGTCGGGCCTATGGCAGGATGAGCCACCTCCCTTCCCACAGTATCGGAGGGAGGATGTAGAGGCACCACTACCTGTACTGCAGCCATTGGACCTAGTCTAGGTAGCAGAGAGACCGGCTGATGATACGGTGGATGACGCCGGTGTTATAGGTTCATTTTTGGTTTGGTGGGCAGGGCAGAGGGCAGCCATGAGAGCACAGCCACCCACACAGCCATATTTGGCGGTTGTTATAGCAGAGAGGGACCGTCTCTTGGGCCAAGTGCAGTTATTACAGGGGGCTATCTTGCTCGCTGCACGAGTGCATAGATTGGAGTGCTATAGGGCATTGCCCACGAAGCACGAGTATAGGCATAGCCTCGCATAGTGCACAAAACTCAGCATAGGCATCGTGCACAGTGCACAAGCACACACCTCGAGCCAGCACGGGGCATATAGGGTCCACTTCTATTAGGAGCCGGGGGACCAGCCCCACCCATGGTGGCACGGGGCCCGATATATGGAGGCGGAGCGGAGGCCCGATATTATCAGGATGTACTAGATGGTACCAATGCCGAGTATCATCCATATGTGGCTCACATAGCTAAGGCATCCCGATTCACAGTCACAGGGCGCAGCCACGCCCCGTGGGTCAGTGATGGGTAGGAGGCGAGATCCGGCACAGGGCCACCTGAGAGACGATCCGAGGGAGGGGAGAGAGCTGAGTCACCCCAGAGTAGAGATGGGTTTTGTTGATAGAGACACTGGTCTACGAACCGAGTGTGTATATAGAGGCCTGCGTGCCCTCATAGGATTGATGTATTCTTTCTTGTTATATATACCGGCCTGCGAGCCGAGTACATGTTGTATAGTTGATACCGGCCTGTGAGCCGAGTATATTTTTGACATGAGAGGCCGGCCTGTGAGCCGAGTCGAGATTTTGACAGAGACAGCGGCCTGCGTGCCGACTTTGTATTTTGGATTACAGAGGCCCCATGCAGGGCAAGTTGTATATTGTAACATTGTTTTGATGATATATATAGATGATGAGGTTGATCCATATGGTGTGTATATTTGTGGATGTGATGCATATATTATAATGTTTCATGTGTTTTGTCGATGGTATTAGAATTGGATGTATATTTTGATGATGGTTTGATGATATGCATATGTGTTGATGGTATTATGATGATGATTGTTGATAACTATGTCGTTATGCAGGGAAAAGAGGCGGGCACCGCCAAGAATTTGCCAAAAAAAAAAAAAACAAAGAAAGGACCTACGCAAGCAAAATGAAATATGTGACCGATATTGGTTATTTAACGATGTCGGTCACATATGACCGATATCGGTTATGTAACCGACATTGGTTATGATAAAACGAGCTTTTCTAAATATAGAAAATCTTGGGAGGCAACTTAAGTTCTTATTTTTAGAGTCATGCAACATGTTAAATACGAAGATGCGAGGCTGTTTGGCGTCCATACAGGGTAATTGCATGGGAGAATTGAGTAAGAAGGAGGAAGAGATAGGTAAAGTGATCGTGGGCTTGGATTAAGAAGGTGTACAGGCAAGTTATAGTGAAGAGGGTGGTGAACATGGCTGAACAAAGAGAATCATCCAGTGGGCAGAGAGGAGAAGGAAGACAGGTTCCACCTCAAACTACTGCATCCCCAGAGGTATAATTTGTTTTGGTTGGAATGAGATTTTACATGGTTAAAAATAGAATGTGGTAAGGTAAATGGGTAGAAAGGTGATAGGCAAGAGTTTGGGATGGGGTGAGTGTTGTAGGGTAGGCAATTAGGTGTTTGAGATATGTTCATAGGTACAGAGAGGGGTAAACGAGCGAAGAAGTGATCATATGTGGTGTTTTTGAGAAGGGTGGTTGGAATTGACAGTGACCGATATCGTTTAGGAATAACCGGTATCGGTTAAGTAACTGGTATCGGTTGTCTATAACCGATATCGGTTACTGTGTAAAGTTACAGAGTGCGATAAAAAACACATGGGAAGTTATTTGTTGATTTGTTGTTTGTTGGTTTAATGTGTGCAAGCACAGGTAGGATTGAGGATGAATGATAGGGTGCCAGATTTTTTGTCACGGGTCCGAGTGGATGTAACACCCACTGAATGGGCATTAATAAACCATGTGGGGTTAAGCGGAATCCGCTATTATTCACGGATCGCATGCAATCATGCTATGTTGTAGGCGTTGATTGAGAGATGGAATCCTAAAAATAATACCTTCTATCTGCCAACAAGAGAGATGACAGTGACGTTAGAAGATGTGTTCTAGATTTTGAGACTCCCAATTACAGGAAGACTAGTGTATCGTGCAGGCCTAACGCAGTGCAGCAAAGTGATAACAGTAGTATTTGGTCCAGCTTTACAAGATTTGACACAAAGTGAGGTTTGACATTCACTTATGGTATAATGTGTGCAAAGACACACCGAGGCAACAAGGTTGGGCAAAGTGGTATTAATGATAGTAGTGGTGTATTATGCATTACTGAGGGTGGACAGGGAATATTTCCAAAATCATTGATGTGTATTATTCAGGAAATGATAGAAGGGAGCGTGACTTTTGCATGGGCACCCGCATATCTGGCGGAGCTATACAGGGGTTTATGGGCCTGCAGGTGAAATCACAGGACTACACTAGATTGTGCATACTTATTACATTATTGGGCCTATGAGCACATTGTGTGTGTGCGACCAATAGGCCGACCCATCCAGGCAGGAGAGACAGGAGTGCAAAGGTTGGGATTCAGGTGATGGGTCCAGACAGAGCAAGAGGCGAGATCCGAGGCCGTGACAGATGATGCCGAGTATTATAGGCAGATGTGGGAGATGGTGACAATTGCAGATATCTATTGGAGGCCTTACGGGAACTATATGGTGATGGAGAACATAGCTGAGGATTTGAGGGGTGTAGAGCGATTGAGGTGGATCGCGGGACACAGGCTAGGTGAGTACGAGAGGATTCCTCTAGATCGCGTGCGGCGACAATTTGGATTTGTTTAGGATATACCCATGGCTCATAGACCATACAGAGGATCAATGCCGAGGCACCATTCTCACCTCCCCGGCCGACACTTCCAGAAGGACCAGAAGAGACAGCAGTCGATCGCAGGGTAATGGATGCAGGAGTGACAGAGTCTTATAGATTATGGTGGGTAGCAGAGCTGCGAGGTACACGTGAGAGGGCCGATCATCCTGACATAGCTGTGATTATAGTGGAGAGAGACCACCTGCAGGGTTTAGTTCACCAGCTTCAAACACAGGTGAATGAGACAACGGGATTGTTAGAGGTTTCACAGTCACGAGTGGAGAGACTAGAGGCAAGATTCCTCCACGCGAGAGGGCGTATTCGTATGTTACAGGAGAGATTGGTGGATCAGTGGGAGGAACCAATAGTAGTGGCACCTTTGAGGATGGAGAGGCCAGGTGAGCGGCGTCGACGATCACCATCACTACCTGGTTTGGGATGAGGTGCGGGGGCCTACGTGAATTTCATAGGGGTAGAAGAATAAATAAGGATGCCGACCTACACGTCGATGATAGAGAAGATGTATTTGTTTAACATCTAAATAAAACTGAATATGTATGGTGATTTTGAGTTTATGATAATAATAAGAAATGTTTGTGTTTTGAATGTTTTGAATTGGTAAAGGACAAAGGTGAGTGTTATCAATATAAATATGTGAAAACATTTATATTTTTAAGCAAAACACAATACATGATAGGTTATGGTAGGGGATGGTTGAGCTAACCTTGGGAGACCCCATGTCTCCTAAGTGCTGCCTATATAGCCCATTGCACAAAGCAAGGAGGGGCCTCAGACCGATGTAGTTCTCCCTTAGGACC
Organism: Taxus wallichiana var. yunnanensis; assembly: GCA_018340775.1. Lineage (NCBI taxonomy): Eukaryota > Viridiplantae > Streptophyta > Pinopsida > Cupressales > Taxaceae > Taxus > Taxus wallichiana. The sequence goes on along the minus strand of CM031243.1, from coordinate 519,503,223 downwards.
AGGGAGAGGTGAAGTCAGGCAATTTGGTTATGGTTAGGAAATTTGTTGGTTGGTGAAAATTTTGATATTAGTAGGGTAAGGTTGTTGGAGTTGGTAAGGTATAGGTGAAGCGAGAGGTTAGCTTACCCAAGCATTAGGGAACCGTGTCCTAATTAAGGTCAACACATAATCCTAGATTCGGGTAAAAGAGGCCAAAGTGTCCCATAGTTGGAAAGAGCTAAACAAACCATGTATTATCATAGGATGTGCTTGAATCCCTAGGTACCTTGCATAGGCGAGAAGTCAATAGGTGAAGAGAGTTGTATAATCACAATATATCGGTTATACATCATGTCCCTTGAGTGTTGTTGTTTTGAAGAATGGTGAGGTGAGGTGGATGGTATAGCTGGGGCGTAGAGGACTTGTTATAAGGTGATTATTCTGAGGAAATAAATCCAAACCTAAATAGACAAGTCCATGACTCAAAAGTGCTGTTGAATACTGCTTTTATTTTTCTAGATATAGACTGATCGGTGCGGAAGTCTATATGGGATATGCATTTTGTTGTTCTTGAGGTCTTCATGAAGCTGATCAATGCGAGAAGCTTCTGATAGAGGCTGAATTTTGTATAGCTGTCCTTCAAGGGAGCAGTCTAGTTTATAATAGCAGAGATGCAGCTCTGCACATAGCTATCCTTCGAGGGAGCAGTCTAGTTTAGAGATTAGAGGTCTAGATGTCCATTTGGCATGAAGTATCTAGTTTTGCAGAAGTTTGACTCAAGAATATCCCGAATGTATAATTGAGAACTTGTTATTTTGATACTTTTAAGTCATGGACCGACTAAAAGGGGAAGGCATCTTTAAGAGGAAGTAATGATCAAACCATGTGAGCTTGATTCTATTTTGAGATGCATGAAACAAGGTGTACGAGGTGGTAAATGAGCTCAAGGGACGAGCGCAAGGTAGATAAGAAGTGATGTAACACTAAATTCAACAGTAGAATGGTCAGAGATGCAAGGCATTAAGGGGTTCAGGCTCGGGTTTACCATTAAGCGAAGCTAAACAATAAGTACCTGATCCGTAGGTGTGAGTGATAATGTAAGGCCCAATCCAATTAGGAGAAAATTTTCCACGTTTGCTTTTTTCTAGTTTGGTTACATGTTGATTCTCTTTGAGGACAAGATCACCAATCTTAAAGGTACGCTCATGAATTTACTTATCATAAGCACGCTTAATGCGCTTTTGATAAATTTGAAGGTGGTCAAGAGATGTAAGACGACGCTCGTCAAGAAGCTCTAATTGGGCTAACCACTCTTGGTGGAAGTCATCATTGGTGAGAATATCCTGAAGAGATATTCTGAGAGTAGGGATTTGTATTTCGAGAGGAAAGACAGCCTCGGTACCATATACCGTAGAGAATGGTGTGGCATTATTGGAAGTACGAATGTTGGTATGATAATCCTAAAGGGCAAAGGGGATGTGATCATGCCAATTTTTCCTAGAATTGTTAATGAATTTCATGAGAATTTTGGTTAAGGTTTTGTTAGAAGATTCGGCTTGTCCATTTTCTTATGGATAGTATGGTGATGAGAAGCAAGGTTTGATACCAAAGTTGTCACAAAGGTTTTTACCGACTTATTTTTGAAAGATTTTCCATTATCTATTATCGTGCAATGAGGAACACCAAAACGACAGATAATGTGATGATTGATGAACTCAACAATTTTCTCTTTTTGGTTGAAATGAGTGGAACGGCCTCCACCCACTTAGTGTAATATTCAGTTGCCGTGATGATCCAATGGTGACACTATGTGAAGAAGGTGGGTGAATCTCGCCAATAAAATATAAACCCCATTGTGAGAAAGGCCAAAGATCTCGTGCGACCTGTAACGGGTGGCTAGGAGTATGTTGAAGGTTGGCATGTTGTTGACACATAACACAATGCTTAACATATTCGTAGCAGTCTTTATTAAGAGTAGGCCAATAATATCCTAGGCGAAGGATCCACTTGGCCATGGCGAGGCCACTAAAGTGCCCACCACAAAGTCCGTCATGGATTTGTTGGATGGTATGAGTGACTTCAGCGCCGGTTAGACAGCGAAGGAGGATACCATCGAAGCCACGTTTATAGAGGAGTCCCCCCATGATGACATAACGAGAAATATTTTTAAGAAAAGCACGTTTGCCATTACTAGTAAGGTCAGGTGGTAGAATAGAGGTTGTAAGGTAGTCGTGAGATTGGTGATACCAGGTATCCTACGAATCAGCAGATACATTATTTACCATACAAACATCCGGGACTAAGTAAGATGGGGCAAAGAGTTGTTGGACCAAGAAAAATATGTCCGAGTCAGATGGTGAGGCCGGAATTTACGAGGCCAAGCAAGCCATAGTATCTACAAATTTATTAGTTGAGTGGGGAATGGTTTGGATAGAATAATGAGAAAATAAGGTCAAAAGTGAATCCACATAATGTTTGTACTTTTGAAGTTCCTCATTTTTACATTGGTAGATGTCAGTGACTTGATTTACTACCAATTGAGAGTCACCAAAAATGTTAATAGACTTCACACCTAAGTGTAACGCAACATGGAGACCCAAAACAAGGGCCTCGTATTCCATTGTATTGTTAGTGCAAGGGAAATCGAGCCTGAATGAAAGAGGCATAGGTTCACCTTCAAGAGGAATGAGAACAACACCTACCCCTCCACCACACTGGCAATTTAGATCCATCGAAGAAGAGGGTCATTAGATACGACACATCACTGAGTGAAAGAGTTGTGATGAGTTCATCAGGGAAAGTAAAATTGGTAAATTGTTCCCCAGGTAAAGGGGCTTCCCCGAGTTGGTCTAGCGATAGTTTGTCCTTTGACCGATTTCTCGTGTACAAACTCAAAGTTGAGTTCGGTGAGGAGCATAAACCATTGGGCGATGCGTTGGTTTAGATGAGGCTTGGCGTATATATAATGTATGGGGTCAGCGTTGGTGATGACAAAAGTTTTGTGATTCAGGAGCTAATGTCAGAGTTTGGTGGCCACAAATGATAGGGCTAGGCACAATTTTTCTACGTGTGTATACCTAGTCTCGTAATCCACAAGAGTACGGCTTATGTAATAAACTACTTGTTCTCGATGCTCAAAGTCATGATGTATGAGCATGGCTCCTACAACATGATCGGTGGCAAAAAGGTAAAGGTAGAAAGGGCGATCGTGTTGAGTTGGGATAAGCACGGGTGGCTGCAAGAGATAAGCTTTAAGAGCCTCAAAGGCTTGGTGGCACTCCTCGCTCCATTGAAAGACAATGTCTTTTTTAAGGAGATGATGGAAAGGTTGACATTGATCCGAGAGTTGTGAAATGAAACACCAGATAGATTAGATTTTTCCCTGCAAACTACGTAATTGTTTGAGGTTAGTGGGTGGGGGCATTTCTAGGATAGTTTTGACTTTAGTGGGTCGACCTCAATGCCACGTAAAGAGATGGTAAAGCCAAGGAGTTTTCTGAAAGGATTCCAAAGACACATTTCTTTGGTTGAAGACGAACACAGTATTGTAATAGGCGATCGAAAATAATGGTTAAAACATCGAGATGTTCACTGCGATGTTTGGATTTTCCAAGAAGATCATCGACATAATCCTCAAGGATAGTGTGCATAATGTCATGAAAAATATAAGTCATAGCCCGCTAATAGGTTGCACCAGAATTCTTAAGGCCGAATGGCATGACACGATAGTAGAAGGTCCCCCAGGGGGTAATGAAGGTGGTTTTATGTTGATTGGTGGGGCTACCAAAATTTGATTGTATCCCGAGAAGCCATCCATGAGAGAAAGCATCTCATGGCCCGCAATGAGATCAACAAGTTGATCAATGCTAGGTAGGGGGAAGTCATCCTTTGGGAAAGTGAGGTTAAGGTCCCGAAAATTCATACATATCCAAAGTCCCCCCGTCGCTTTAGTAACAGGTACAACATTAGAAATCCATTGCGGATAATCAATAGGTAAGATGAAAGAAACAGAAAGGAGGCATCGAAGCTCTTCTTTCACCAAGAGGGCAATGCATAGATGCATTTTTATTAGTTTCTATTTAACTGGTTTAGAGTCTAGTTTTAGAGTGATGTTATGGACAGCAATGTCAGGATTGATTCCTGGCATATCGGTGTAGGACCAAGCAAAAGCTTGATTGCGGGCACGAAGGAAGGTAGTGAAGGCGGCTTGTTCTAATGCGCCATCGAGAGATTGTCGATTTTTACAATGTGAGGATCGTCCTCCGTGTGGATGTTGATTTCTATAGTCGATTCATTCAACATAGTTTGGGTGTCAAATGGTAAGGCACGTTGAATATAAGAGTCGCCCGCACCAAGGTAGGTGAGGATGGAGTCATCATCCTGGCACTCCACAACATTAATTGAAGGTGAATCTTCTTCGATCATGTCCTGGATACAAAAGGGGAGAGAAGATGGGTCTTCACTATCTCGTTGATAAGTGAGAGGACCCGGAAGATAGCATTCACGAAAAAAAAAAAAAAGAAAAGTTATGAGGATAGATTCCGGTCTATCGACTCATGGGTGAAGATGGAAAAAGGGCGATGATGGTTTGGAAGGGGTGACTTCATTATTTTCCTAGATACAATTGACATGAGGTTTCTTTGGTGTAGGTGGTTCAAAAATCCAAGACCACGGTGATCTTTGTGTTTGCGGGTATTTACGGGAATGATCGTATGTTGGCCTTGTTCATAGAGACCGAAACCAAAACCCTTCCAAGCACAAAGACGTCAAGAATGTGAAGGTGAAATGACGGTTAGATAGATATTGAAAATCAGATTGGAAGGGAACCACACCAGGGAGGTTCGGGGGTGACAGAGGATGCATCGACACCCCCATACGTTAGGTTGGTGCGGAAATTAGGTGGTCCGTAGAGATCACCTCCCCACACGCATGGCTTGATCCATAGGTAGGATGTGCATGTAACTATCCATACTCACATGCGGTATGAAAGGTGCTAACATTGTATAGGCAGTACTCCCCCAACGTAAGGCGTTGAAAAACATCTACCAAGGGATCTGAAGTTGGGATGTTGTCCACGGGAAGGAAGTGGTATTCGCGGTGGTGGTTTCATTGGTTGAAGGTGTGGGTGTGGTTAAGGTGGATGGTTGAGGCGTGGTTGAAGTAGATGGTTGGGCTGGATCAATGGGTGCCTTGACTGGTACAAGCACATCATTAGGGCGATATAACATATTGCAGGTTTTGAAGGGGGAAGCGTCATATTTTACGGTGTATGACTTCCCCTCATACTCGAATTTGATGTCTTTGTTTCGCTTGGAATGTTTCACCTTTCCGGGAATAGAGTTGCTTCTATCCTTTCATTCCTTTTAGAAACAGATGAGATTAGGGCTAGGAGGAATACATGTTGAATGTCGAGATGGTGTGCGCGCGTACCGTAGAGAAAGATCGGTTGATCATGGAGAACTCCTTTTTGTCTTGGAAGGACTACTGCAAAATAAGAACACAAGACCACAAGATTTTGATTAGATAATAAATGAGGAACCGCCTTGGGCCTGTGAAATACGAAACTTCCTTTCGAAGGTGGTTAGTTCCCCTGATAATATGAATTAACACAAAAGACTGCAAAATATCAATTAGATTACTTGGTTGAAACGGGTAGGAGAAGGTTGGTTTCTGGTTATAGTCGAAGGTAACCGATACCGGTTTAAACCGCCGCCGTCGGTTGGGTCTAGGACCTGTAGGTTGATTGTTTTGGTGGGGTGTTTGTGTTTCTTGGTGTTGGTAAGGTTGGTTTATGGATGATATTAGGAAATGAGATGATGAGGGGTAAAAGAATGACAGTTAGATGCAATGGGATCTTGGGTAGTGGGCTCAGAACTGGATTTAGGAGGACTGTGATTTAAAGAGCATAAGAAATGTTATAACAGAGGACATGCAAGATATGACTTACTGGTTTTGGCGAAGATGCAAGTTGATATCCTCTACTGCAAGCACTTCTGGTTTCTTCACTCGTCTCTGCTTGGTTAAGTGAAGATCTGGACTCTATTTTTCGCTCCCAATGATCTCTGTTGTTTCAAAAATCATTCGACCTTTGATTTTGGTTCGGGGAGCCCATTTACAGGGAACCGATGGCGGTTACGTAACCGACGGCGGTCGAGTAGGAACCGGCATCGGTAAGGAAAAAGTAGGCTATTTTTAGTAAAATAGCCCACCTTCCCGCTTTCTCCCGAGAGATCGGCCATGCGGGCTTGGTCAAGTGGCTAGAAGGTCGGCTTTGGGTGCGAGTAAGGAGGCATTAGTTATGGATGTGAGTCTAGACCAAGTCATGGGTCTTAATTAGGTTAGTTTAGGGTTAGGGCTAGGTCATGATGAGGTGGCAAAGTGAGGTGGTGGGTAAGGTGATGTGGATTTATCAATTATAAGGTAATTAATAAATAATTGTGTAAGGTTTAGGTGATGAGGTTAGATTGCGAGATGAGATGCGGGTCACAAGGGGTCGTAAGACACAAATTTGGTGTCTACATTAGCCCCTTATTGTCGTGTAGCTTGTTTTGTAAAGCTGCACGGACAATAATATGAAGTGGTTACTCCTGTTAAGGGTATAGGTAATCCCCTCAAATCTATCACGAGATTGAGTGAACGGGAAATCGTGGATAGGGTTGATAACGGGTAAATGGGGTAGAGGGGATGGTAAGATGGTGGGGTATGTTCAAGAAGCGAGACGCATATTGAAATGCAATAAGATACGACTAGGGTACATGATTTGACAAGCAAACCAACAAGGTCAGAGGGCAAAGGTCGATAGTTTATCCAAACAAGGGTGATATAATCCTAGTATCCAAGGCATAGGAAGTAGCCCCGGGGTATATAACGAGTAAGGTACAGAACGCGTTTAGGCATGTTCGGCAAGTACTCAAAAGGTTGGTTTGGTTGAGATAAACGTCACATTCTAGGTCCAGGCAAAGTTGGTCGACAGATCAAGTCAAGGACCCTAATCATGCTAAAACACGAACAGGTGAGCTCGATTGAACAAAAAACTACCGGATGGGTGGATAAAAGTGTATGGTGTTGATTTTGGGTAAGGGATGGAAGTGGTGCGGCCGTGGGTCGGGCCAAGTTGTTGGGTTGCGGCCTTGGGTCGGGCCAGAAGGGTAAAGGGAGGCCTTGGGTCGGGCCAAATAGTGAGGGCAAGGCCTTGGGTCGGGCCAATTGGTAGGTTGAGGCCTTAGGTCGGGCCGAATAGGTAGGTTGAGGCCTTAGGTCGGGCCGAATAGGTAGGTTGAGGCCTTAGGTCGGGCCGAATAGGTAGGTTGAGGCCTTAGGTTAGGCCGAATAGGTAGGTTGAGGCCTTAGGTCGGGCCGAATAGGTAGGTTGAGGCCTTGGGTCGGGCCGAATAGGTAGGTTGAGGCCTTAGGTCGGGCCGATTGGTAGGTTGAGGCCTTGGGTCGGGCCGAATAGGTAGGTTGAGGCTTTGGGTCGGGCCAATTGGTAAGTTGAGGCCTTGGGTCGGGCCGAATAGGTAGGTTGAGGCCTTGGGTCGGGCCGAATAGGTAGGTTGAGGCCTTGGGTCGGGCCAAATGGGTAGGGCGAGGCCTTGGGTCGGGCCGGAGAGGTGAACAAATGGTGTTCAGCAAAGGTGGATATAGATGGTGTTGGTGAAAAAGGGGCAAATGGTAAAGAAGGGCAAAAATTTTGGGGGAAAGTTGGGATACGAACCGATGTCAATTCAACATGACCGATATCGGTTAAGGGACCGATACCATTTTATTAGGTCAAAATGAAACCGATATCGGTTAAAGGCGAAAAACCTATAAAAAGAAAAATACGGCTTGTCATTGTCACTTTTGTTATTTGCAAACCAAATTGACTTATCTGACGTGGAGAGTTGAGATTAGAGGCTTGATTGAGTGAGGTGGAGCTATTGTATTGGCGAGAGAGAGTTGATAGTGGGCCCGATTGAGGAGGAGGCAATTGCTTGGTCAGGTCAGGACCCAGCAGATCAGGATTGGAGCCATGGCACAGGCAGGAGGAGCTGGAGGGGCTGGACCAGCTGGACCGCCACCACCCATCCCACCACGACGACGTGTCGTCGTTCGGGTAGATTCGAAACTCTTTAATTTGGTGATTTGGTTGTATTATGCTAAATTGGGGGTTTGGGTAGGAATTAACCTTTTTTAGGAAATAATGAGAAAATGGAAATGATTTGAAAAAGGGAGAGGGTAGATAGGCTAGATAGGCTAAGGTGGGTAGGTGGGTAAGTTTTTAGGGTATTTGGGTGGGTAGATGGGTAGAAATAGGTAAAAAATGGGTTTTGGGGGCCGCGCGGGGGTTCGGCTCCGGGAGAAGATGGACCGATGTCGGTCACTAAGTGACCGGCATCGGTCGCAAAATTTTAGGGAAAGGGAGTGTTGTTGGTGACCGGCGTCGGTCATGTATCGGCCGACGGTGGCTTGTGTGTTTTGGTTTGTGGGTTGTGTGGGTGGGTTGGTTGTTTTGGGTTTTGGGTTGGGTTGTGGGTGGGTGTGGGTTGGGGGTGGAGAAGGGTTTGTGTGGGGGTTGGGTTAGGGGTGGAGAAGGGTTTGGTGTAGGGTTGGGTTGGGTTTGAGTTGGAGGTGGGAGAAGGGTTTGTGTGGGGGTTGGGTTAGGGGTGGAGAAGGGTTTGGTGTAGGGTTGGGTTGGGTTTGAGTTGGAGGTGGGAGAAGGGTTTGGTGTAGGGTTGCTTTTGGGTTGAGAAGGGTTTGGTGTAGGGTTGGGTGTTGGGTTTTTGGGTTGGGTTTGAGGTTTTTGTGGGAGTTGGTTTTGTGTTGGGGTTGGGTTGCATGTGTTTTGTTTTTGTTGGTTTTGGGTGGGATGGTTTTGGGTTTTTAGGGTGGTAGGTTGCTAGAGGGGGTGGTAGAGAGTCGGGGTATGGTCGGGGGGATAAAAAAGGGTGTTTAGATGATAAAGTAGATGTTGTAATAAAGAGTAGGTCTAAGGATGTGGGTTGGTTTTGTAGGCACGTCCAGGTTGACGATGTGGGATAGGATGCCCCATTGCTGTCAGTGCGGATGAGGCCACACGTATCTCGCGGCTCATTGGGCCATCATGCGCGAGGTGGGACTCGGTGGAGTCCAGAGGCATGAGCGATAGAGATAGATCACACTGATGGTCGCCCTCATCGAGAGATGGATCCGCGACCAATGTGTTCCATCTCCGACCGGGAGATGACCGTCACATTGGAGGATGTGTATCGCATCCTTCGATTACCTATCGAGGGAGAGGCGCCTTCCGTAGATTCGAGATCGCCATGGACAATATCGCAGTTTTTGGGATACAACCGCCACTTGACCTACCATAACATGCGAGTATCGAGTGCACGGTGACATGTACCGTGCACATCGACACGAGACACGATTCGGCCGTGTGTTGATGATGGTTGGGATCACCCGCCGCCTCCCGACTTAGAGGAGGCCGCTTCCCATGAGCATTGATGGGGGTGCTTTGCTTGAGATGGTGGAGGAGCACACCAAGTTATGCACAGGCACCAAGATATCCGGTGCAATTATACAGTGAGCTATGGGGCTATCACCGGAGGAGGCGATTTGGTATTTGTTCTACATTTTTGTTGCACTGTTGGGCATACGAGCACATCGTATGCATCAAAGCCGATAGGGTTACCCCAAAGCAGCCAGGGGCCACAGGTCATATACCGATATGGCTTTCGAGGTGGTCAGGGGTCATGGGCCACCACGAGCGATTGTTGCAGTCGGGATGTGGCATACTATGTAGACATTTGCTTCAGAGGGCCTTACAAAGAAGAGACATTGTATGGAGACCCTACAGAGGTCACCACCTGGCAGAGGAGCCCACTACAGTGCGCCTAATCCAAGACACATTCCGGATAGCAGGACGAGAGGCCGAGAGAGTACGAGCAGATACCCCCCTGAGAGGGTACGCAGCAGATGGGGCCGCGACAGACGAGCCACCTCCCTTCCCCAAGACAGAGGGATGATGTAGAGGCCCCACCGCCCGCGCCACAACCTTTGATCCAGATTGGGTAGCGGAGAGGCCAGCGGATGATACAATGAGATGATGTTGGGTGCACGGGAGCATACAGGGTGTGGTGGGCTGGGCAGAGAGCAAGGATAGTACCGCCTGCACAGCCAGACTTGGCTGCAGTTATAGGAGAGAGAGATCAGCTCAGGGGTCAGGTGCAGCTTCTTACGGGGTAGCTTTGTGCTGCTTGCAGCACGACGTATAGGGGCCTTACAGGGGCAGCTAGCCCAGCGCGAGCACGAGCACGCAGTAGCACCACCACCAAAGACCACAGCCCACAAAGTGCAGTAAGTGCGAGGCAGCAAAGAAGCACGAGTACCGCACCACCGCGGCCACAGGCACCACCAAGACACAAGACAAAGCAGCTCGGGGGCATTGGTGTTAGGTGCCAGGGGACCAGCCCCAGCTCCTTCAGTGGCTCGAGAGTGCTATATGGAGGTTAGAGCAGAGGCCCGATATTATCAGGATATTCTTGATGGTACCGGAGTCGAGTATCAGGCTTATGCAGCGCATAGGGCAGAGACCTCTCACAGCCAGAGATCTCAGGGAGGTGCAGCCACAGCTGGCGTGTCCGTGATGGGCAGGAGGCGAGAGGCACCACAGGGACCAGCGGGGAGAGGTGCCGAGGGCGGTGGGGAGAGCTGAGAGATCCCAGACATGGTTTTTGTATTTTAGAGATGGGCACCGGTCTGCGAACCGGGTGTATTGATAGAGGCTTGTGTGCCGATGTATTATTCATGTATTCATTCATTCATTTATTATATACCGGCTGCGAGCCGAGTACGGGTTGTACATTTGATACCTTCTGCGAGCCGAGTTGAGATTTTTGATAGGTATTGCGGCTGCGTGCGGTTTTGTTGTATGATGAGATCACAGAGGCCCCGATGTAGGGCACATTGTATTTTTGAAAACTTGTATATATGTATATATAGAGACGATGTTTTGATCCACATGCAGTGTTCAAAATGTGTTTAAATATTTTGTTAATGGTTGGTAATATATAGAATGTGTGATGAGTTTAATTGACATGTTGATAGATGGATGATGCTGATGTTTTTGTTTTTTTGTACGTATATATGAATGTCATGTTATGCGATGAATTGGTGGTTTTGTGACATTGTGATATATGTAACTGATGAGTTGGATCCAAATGATGTATAGATTGATATAGTTTCTTGATATCCGTAGTTGATGGTTTATGTATTTGTATAAAATAAATGATGTTAATGAAATTATAATGCTATGTGTGGTGGATGAACAAATGTGGTAAATGGTGTTGTTATGCAGCAGAAAAGAGGCGGGCGCGACAAAAATTTAGGTGAGAAATGAAGAAAAGAATGTCTGTTGAGAAAAGATAGGTGTAACCGATATCGGTTAAGGAACCGATATCGGTAGTGATAGAACGATATCGGTTAAGGGACCGATACCGATTATTTAGGTATGAGCTTTTCTAAAAATAGAAAAGCTAGGTGGCAACTTAAGTTTTAATTTTAGAGCCATGCGAAGAGGTTAAATACGCGAACGTGACGCTTTTGACGAATGAGACAGTATTTGCATGAGAGATTTGAGTGATAAGGAGAAAAGAGACAAGGAAAGTGAATGTGATCCGAGATTCGGGTAGCGAAAGACAAAGTTGAAAAGGGTGGTGATCATGGCAGAACGAGGAGAAGCATCCAGCAGGTAGGGACAAGAGGGAAGACAAGGGCCACCTCAGTGCTGCAACCCAAGAGGTATCAGGTTTGTTTGTGATTTAACTATCGCATGTTTTGGGAATGAGTCGGAGGAGAATAGGTAAGTAGATATGAGAAAGAAAACATGATAGCCGGGGTTATAGATGAGGTGAGTGTTATGGGGTAGGTAATTGGGGTTTTGGGTATGTCTGTGTATATAGAAAGGAGTAAACGATCAATTTATTGTCGTAGGTGGTTGTGTTGAGGCAAGATGTATGTAATTGGCGGGGACCGATATCGGTTAGAATAACCGATATCGGATTACTTGGCACCGTTATAACCGATAACCGATACCGCATCTTAGGATTTCGAATGTGAGAAAAAACTTGTGGTGATTTGATTTATTGAACGGTTATTTGTTTTTGTAACGTATGCGAGTCGAGGCGGGATAAGGATGAATGATAGTGTACTGTGTTGCATTGTCACAAATCCGAGCGGATGTAACACCAAATTGAATGGACATTGATAAATCGCTTGGGGTTAAGTGGAATCTTCTATTATTCACGAATTGCATGAAACCATGCTATGTTGCAGGTGCATTGATTGAAAGATGGAATCCCGAGAAAAATACCTTCTATCTCGCCAACAGTGAAATGACAAGAATATTGGAATATGTGTTTCGTATTTTGAGACTCCTCATTACAGAAAACTAGTATATCGGGTGTTACCTAGCGCGGGCGGCAGCGATAATGTAAGTATTTGGTCCATATGCACGAGACTTAACACAATGAGGTTTGTCATTCACATATGGGGTAATGTATGCAAAGACACACCACGAGGAGACAAGGTTAAGGTGAGTGATATTAATGATAGCGGTAGGGTATTATGCGCTACGAGGCGGAAGGGGAAGATTTCCAAAGGCATTGATGTGTGTTATTTGGGAGATGATAGAAAGGAACGTGACTTTTGCATGGGCACTCGCATATTTGGCGAGCTATACAGGAGGGTTTATGGGCTTGTAGGTGAAATCACAGGACGACACTGGATAGTTCATACTTATTACACTGTTGGGCCTATGAGCACATTGTTTGTGTGCGACCAATAGGCCGACCCATCCAGTCGGGAGAAACCGGAGTGCAGAGGTTGGGATTCAGACGATGGGTCCAGACAGAACAAGAGGCCAGATCCCAGGCCGTGACGGGTGATATTGTGTATTACAGGCAGGTATGGGAGAGGGTGACGGTTGCGGACATCTGTTGGAGGCCTTACGGTAACTATATGGTAACAGAGAGCATAGCTGAGGAGTTAAGGGGTGTAGAGCGAATGAGGTGGATCGCGGGGCACAGGCCAGGTGAATATGAGAGGATTCCTATAGATCGCGTGCGGCGACAATTTGGATTTGTGCAGGATATACCCCTGGCTTATAGACCATATATGAGGATCGACGCAGAGGCAGTACTCTCACCTCCCCAGCCAACACCTCCAGAAGGTCCTGAAGAGGTAGCAGTCGATCGCAGGGTAATGGACGCAGGAACGACAGAGGCCTATAGATTATGGTGGGCAGCGGAGCTGCGAGGTATACGTGATTGTCCTGACATAGCTGTGATTACAGCAGAGAGGGATCATCTGCAGCATTTAGTTCAGCAGCTCCAAACGCAGGTGAATGAGACAAGAGGATTGTTAGCGGTTGCGGAGTCACGGGCGGGGAGACTAGAGGCTGGAGTCCTCCATGCGAGAGGGCGTATTCATATGTTACAGGAGAGATTGGTAGATCAGTGGGCGGTACCAATAGCCGTGGTACCTTTGAGGACAGAGAGGCCCGGCGAGAGGGGTCGACGATCACGATCATCACCTAGTTCGGGATGAGGCGTGAGGGTCTGAGTAAATGTTAGCAAGGTATAAGAATAAATAAGGATGCCGACCTGCGTGTCGATGATAGAGAAGATGTATTTGTTTAACATCTAAATAAAACTGAATATGTATGGTGATTTGAGTTATGATAATAATAAGAATGTTTGCGTTGTGACTTTTGGTGTTTTGAAAAAGGATAAAGAGGAATGTGATTAAATAGAAATACACAGAAATATTTATTATACCACACATGATAGATTATGGTAGGGGATGGTCGAGCTAACCTTGGGAGACCCCATGTCTCCGAAGTGCTGCCTACATAGCCCATTGCACAAAGCAAGGAGGGGCCTCAGACCGATGTAGTTCTCCCTTAGGACCAGGGAGAGGTGAATTTAGGCAATGTGGTACGGTTAGGCAATTGGTTGGTTGGCAAAAATATTGATATTAATATTGGTAAGGTAAGGTCGTTGGTGTTGGTAATGAATTGGTGATGTTGTAAAGATATAAGGAAGCGAAAGTTAGCCTACCCAAGTAGAAGGAACTATGTCCCGATTAAAATCAACACACAATCCTAGATGCGAGGCAAAGAGGAAAGAGTGCTCCGTAGATGAAGAGAGCTAAACAAACCACACCACGTAGAATGAACTTGAAGCCCTAAGTCCCGTGCAGCTAGCCGAGAAGTCAATAGGTGAAAAGAGTTGTATGATCACAACCTATCAGGTGTACAACACGTCCCTTGAGTTGAAACAAATAGCGAGGTGAGGTGAATGGTATAGTTGAGGTACGGAAAACTTGTTACAAAGTGAGTGTTTTGAGGAAAGAGAACCTACCCTAAATAGACAAGTCCATGAATCGAAAGTTCTTTTGAATGAGGCTTTTAATTTATTGAATATAGACTGATCGATGTGGGAAGTCTACAAGGGATATTGAATGTGTTATTTCTTGAGGTCTTCACAAAGCCGATCAATGCGAGAAGCTTCGATAAGGGCTAATCTGCGTATATTGTCCTTCGAGGGAGCAATCTATTTATAGTAGCAGATGTATTTTTAGTGCATAGCTATCCTTCTGGGGGCAGAATCTATATATAATAGCAGAAAAAGTTTGGCATATAGTCCCTTCGAGGGAGCAATCTATATATAATGTAGATGGCTAGATGTTCTTTTGGCGTGAAGCATCTAGTTTAGTGGGAAATTTGACTCAAGAAAATCCCATAAGAATACGACTTATTTTAATACTTTGAAGTCATGGACTAGACTAAGAAGGGGAAGGCATCGTTAAGGGGAGGCGAGAGGTGAGCTTGATTTTATTTCGAGATGTAGGAAACAAGTGCATGTGGTGGTGTGTGAGCTCAAGGGACGAGCAAGGTGGCGGATAAGAAGTGATATAACACTAATTTCAACAATAGAATGGTCGAAGATGCAAGGCATTAAGGGGCTCAGGCTCAGGTTTACCATTAAGCGAAGCTAAACGATAAGTGCCTGATCCATAGGTGTGAGTGATTATATAAGGCCCAATCCAATTGGGAGCAAATTTTCCACGTTTGCTCTTTTCTAGTTTGGTTACATGTTGATTCTCTTTGAGGACAAGATCACCAACCTTAAAGGTACGCTCATGAAGTCACTTATCATAAGCACGTTTAATGCGTTTTTGATAGATTTGAAGGTGATCAAGAGCTGTAAGACGGCGTTCGTCAAGAAGCTCCAATTGGGCTAACCGCTCTTGGCGGAAATCATCGTTGGTGAGAATATCCCGAAGAGATATTCTAAGGAGGGTATTTGTATTTCGAGAGGCAAAATAGCCTCATACCATATACCAAAGAAAAAGGTGTGGAATTAGTGGAGGTACGAATACTAGTGCGATAAGCCCAAAGGGCAAAGGGGATGTGATCGTGCCAATTTCTTCCGGATTCATTGACAACTTTCATGAGGATTTTGGTTAATGTTTTATTATAGGACTCGGCTTGTCCATTGGCTTGTGGATAGTAGGGTGATGAGAAGCTAAGTTTGATACCAAAGTTGTCGCAAAGGTCTTGCAACAACTTGTTTTTGAAAGATTTTCCATTATCTGTTATCAGGCGATGAGGAACACCAAAACGACAGATAATGTGGTGGTTAATGAACTCTACGATTTTTTCTTTTTTAGTTGAAATGAGTGGAATAGCCTCCACCCATTTTGTGTAATATTCGGTTGCTGTGATAATCCATCGGTGACGTTGTGAAGAGGACGATGAATCTCACCAATAAGGTCTAAACCCCATTGTGAGAAGGGCCAAAGATCTCGAGCGACCTGGAGCGGGTGGCTAGGAGTATGTTGAAGGTTGGCATGTTGTTGACACATAACACAACGCTTGACATATTCGTAGCAGTCGTTATTGAGAGTAGGCCAATAATAACCAAGGCGAAGGATTCGTTTGGCCACGGCAAGGCCGCTAAAATGCCCACCACAAATTCCGTCATGAACTTGTTGGATGGTATGGGTGACCTCCGCGCGGTGAGACATCGAAGGAGGATGCCATCAAAGCCACGTTTATAAAGGAGTCCCCCCATAACTACATAACGAGAAACGCGTTTAAGAAAAGCGCGTTTACCAGTACTAGTAAGGTCAGAAGGGAGAACAGAGGTTGTAAGGTAGTCGTGGAATTGGTGATACCAGGTATCCTGTGAGTCAGCAGACACAGTATTTATCGTACAAATAACCGGGGCTGAATAAGATGGGGCAAAGAGTTGTTGGACTAAGACGAAAACTTCAGAGTCAGTTGATGAAGCCGGAATTTGCGAGGCTAAACAAGCCATAGTATCCGCAAATTTGTTAGTAGAGCGGGGGATAGTTTGGATAGAATAGTGAGTAAATAAGGCTAGAAGTGAATCCACGTAGTGTTTGTATTTTTGAAGCTCCTCATTTTTACATTGGTAGATGCCCATAACTTGATTGACTACCAATTGAGAGTCACCAAAAATATTGATAGATTTGATGCCTAAGTGCAGCGCAACCTGGAGACCCAGAACAAGGGCCTCGTATTCCGCTGTATTATTAGTGCAAGGGAAATCGAGTCGGAATGAAAGAGGCATAGGCTCAGCGTCGAGAGGAATAAGAACAACGCCAGCTCCTCTGCCACGATGGCATTTAGATCCATCAAGAAGAGGGTGATTGGATACGACTCCTCCGGGAGGAAAGAGTAGCGATGAGTTCGCCGGAAATTTAAAATTGGTAAATTGTTCCCCGTGTAAAGGAGCTTCCGCAAGTTGGTCTGCGATTGTTTGTCCTTTGATTGATTTCTGGTGGACAAACTCAAGGTTGAGGTCGGCGAGAAGCATGAGCCATCTGGCAATACGTTGGTTCAGATGAGGTTTGGCATACATGTAATGGATGGGGTCCGTGTTGGTGATGACGAAAGTCTTGTGATTTAGAAGGTAGTGTCGGAGTTTGGTGGCCATGAATGATAGGGCTAGGCATAACTTTTCTACATGTGTATACCTAGTCTCATAGTCCACCAAAGTACGGCTTATATAATAAACGACTTGTTCTCGATTCTCGAGTCACGATGTGCAAGCATGGCTCCTACAGGCGTGGTCGGTGGTGGAAAGGTAGAGGTAGAAAGGGCGGTCGTCTTGAGGTGGGATAAGCACGGGTGGTGCAAGAGATAAGTTTTGAGAGCTTCAAAGGCTTGGTGGCATTCTTCGCTCCATTGGAATGCAATATCCTTTTAAGGAGGTGATGGAAAGATTGACATCGATCCGAAAGTTGGGAGATGAAACGTCGGATAGATTGGAGCTTACCTTGTAAACTATGCAATTGCTCGAGATTGGTAGGTGGGGCATTTCTAGGATAGCTTTGACTTTAGATGGATCGACCTCAATGCCACGCAAAGAGACGATAAAGCCAAGAAGAAGTTTCTTGAAAGGACACCAAAGACACATTTTTTTGGTTGAAGACGGAAAGAATATTGTAATAAAGCGGTCAAAATAATGGTTAAAACATCGAGATGTTCACCGCGATGTTTAGACTTGCCAAGAAGATCATCAACGTAATCTTGAAGGATAGTATGCATTATGTCATGAAAATGTAAGTCATAGCCCGCCGATAGGTCGCACCAAAGATTCTTAAGGTCAAATGGCATTACACGGTAAATGGTTCCCAAGGAGTTATGAAGGCGCTTTATGTTGATTGGCGTGGGCAACCAACAAATTTGGTTGTATCCTGAAAAGCCATCCATGAGAGAGAGCATCTCATGACTGCAGCTTAGATCAACAAGTTGGTCAATGCTAGGTAAGGGGAAGTCATCCTTGGGGCAAGCGAGGTTAAGATCTCGGAAATCCATGCATATCCGAAGTCCCCCTGTCGCTTTAGTGACAGGTACGATGTTAGAAATCCATTGAGGATAGTCAATAGGCAGAATGAAGGAAACAGAAAGGAGTCGTTGAAGCTCCTCTTTGACCAAGAGGGCAATGCGTGGATGCATTTTTCTCAATTTCTGTTTAATTGGCTTGGAATCGGGTTTTAGTGTAATGTTATGGACAGCAATGTCAGGATCAATTCCTGGCATGTCAGCGTAGGACCAAGCGAAAGCTTGGTTGCGAGCACGGAGAAAGGTAGTAAAGGCGACTTGTTCTGATGCGTTAAGGGATTGTCCGATCTTCACAATGTGAGGATCCTCCTCCGTGTGGATGTTGATTTCTATAGTAGATTCGTTTAGCATGGTTTGGGTTTCAGATGGTAAGGCGCGTTGAATATAAGAGTCATCCGCGCCAAGGTAAGTGAGGATGGAGTCATCATCCTGGCACTCAACAACGTTAATTGAAGGTGAGTCCTCTTCAATCATATCTGGATACAAAAGGGGAATAGAAGAGGGTCCTCATTATCGCGTTGATAAGTGAGAGGACTGAGGAAGATAGCATTTATGAAAAAAAAAAATTTAGGAGGGATAGATTCGTGATCTATCGACTCAGTGGGTGACGATGGCAAAGTGGGTGATGATGGTTTGGTAGGGGTAACGTCATCTTCTTCCAGAAGGCAACTGTCACGAGGTTCTTTTGGTGTAGGTGTTCCTGGAAATCCAAGACCACTACGGTCATTATGTTTGCGTGTGGTGATGGGGACGAGCGTATGTCGGCCTTGTTCATAAAGACCAAAACCAAAGCCTTTCCAAGCACAGCGAGTCAAGAAGGTGAGGGCGAAGCGACGATTTGTCAGGTATTGAAAATCAGATTGGAAAGGAACCACACCAAGAGGAGGTTCAGGGGCAACGGAAGATGCGTCGACACCCCCATACGTTAGGTTAGTGCAGCAATGAGGAGGTCCATAGGAGATTACTTCCCCCACACGACGGTCATAGGTAGGATGTGCATGTAATTATCCGTATTCTTGTGGAGTATGGAAAGAACTAACGTTATATAGGTGATACTCCCCCAGCGTGAGGCGTTGAAAAACATCTACCAAGGGGTCTGAGGTTGGGATGTTATCTGCGGGGGAGGGAAGTAGTATTTGCAGAACGGTAGTTTCATTAGTGGAAGAGGTAGGTGCGGTTGATGTGGATAGTTGAGGTGTGGTTGACGTGGAGGGTTGGCTCGGGTGAATGGGTGTCTTGATTGGCACAAGTACATCGTTTGGGCGGTATAACATATTGTAGGTTTTGAATGGGGGAGGGTCAGCTTTTACGGTGTAGGACTTTCCCTCATACTCAAATTTTATACATCTATGTAAAGTGGAGGGAACGCACCCCATAGCTCGGATCCAGGGGCGGCCTAACAACATGTTGTATTGGAACTCTCCCTCAAGGACATAGAAGAGTTCGGTAAAGTACGTGGTCCTACCCGAATGTTGAGGATCACGGTGCCTAAGGTAGAGGTAATAGCATCATTAAATGACCGTAACATGATGGGGTTGGCACACATGTAGCTAGAAGGGATATTCATTTGTTGGAAGGCTTTTGAAGAGATGATGTTTAGGCTAGCGCCCCCGTCAATCATAACACGACGTACTTGAATGTCCCGGACGTAAGCGGAGATGAAAAGGGTAGGGTCAGGGTCTTCTGTACCAAAGTCAACAATTTCATCTTCAGAGAAACTGACTGCGGCAGCTTGTGGTGCAGAGACAGAAGTGGTTGGGGCAGTGGGTTGTTTAGTGAGAGAGGCAACGTGATTGGGTGTTAGAATGGAGGCAACGGGTAGGGTTTCATTAGGTAAGACCTCGATCCCTTGAAGAATTTCAACGAGAGCTTGTCGATGAGATTCGGAAGTCTGAATGAGATCATATAGTGTCATTTTTACGGGTGATTGGTGAAGTTGTTTGATCATGGCTCGATGGGAAACTCCATTAGAGATGGGGTAAGTGGGTCCACGAATAACCACTTTGGGTGGTGGTGCAATCGGGATGCTGGTCGGAGAAAGGGAGGACGTAGGTGCACTTTCTTTAGCTTTCTCGTTGTTTTTCTGCGCTCGGGTAGCAACACTAATCATGTTAATCTCATAGAATTGAGATGAGGAAGATGGTTGGGGTAAATCATGGTCCTCCGGAGGTGGGGTTGTAATGATGATAGATCTTGGTGAGGCGGGGACAGACGGTATAGGAGAGGGAATCGAAGCTAATTGTCTCTCCTTTCGTAAATTGTCTTTCTTAACCTTTCGATCTGGGAGAGGTGACTGACGAAGGATGGTTTTTAAAGCTTGGCATCCCTCTACATCATGTCCTGGTGTGCGGTGGTAGGTGTAGATTTTAGACTCATCAAAACCTATAGGTCAAGTTCTAGACGGGTCATAAGATCCGAGTGGGGGTAGGAAATGGTAGCATTCTCTACTAACATAGCAAGAGATTTTGGCGTAAGATCCTTTGAATGGGTCAAAATCAAGAGGATGAAGGTATTGATTGTCTTGGTTTCGATACTGTTTGGATATGGTTGGTTCGTGCGGGTGGTGGTTTAGCCAAGGGGTGTTGACACGTGGTTTTTACTAGACGTGGCTTCTTTGGCTATGGCTTACATTCAAATTTGGTTAGATGATGAAGCCATAGATGATGTGGTAGTGGGATACAGCCACGGAGAAAGAGGAGTGGCAGAAAATAAATCCTTTGATGATGGAATTTGTTTAGGGTTGATTGGTGGACCGGATGCGTGGGGTGATAATGTTGATATACCCTTAGATCTCTGTATAGGTGCAGAAGGCGTAGGTCATTTTGAAGAAAACGCAGGAGGTATGATATATTGGTGCAAGGTGGAAGGATGAGGTCCCAATATGGAAGGTAAGTGTGACGATGATGGTTTTGATTGTGATAGAGGCATGGGTTGGGTTTGTCTCCTAGGCGGCGGAGCGGCTTTATTTTTGGATAAATCTAGTCGCTTAGGCGGGTGTGTTAGACTGGGTATTGGTGGGGTCCCAAGTGTAGGGGAAGATTTGGTTAGGTTGATAGAGGTGAATGGGATACTGGGTATGGATATGGGGGGTGAGAATGAGGACATAGGCATTTTGAGTTTCTGTAAACACTTCGGGTATATGGTAGATGTGTCGGTATCGGTCATCTGCATTTGAGTAGAATAAGGGGTACTCAAACGTTCCCATAGGATTCGTCTCTCTTCTGGAGAATGACAGTCTTCAGTTGGAATTGTAAATTTTGTACGGAAGAAAGGTGGGTTGTGATTCCACCCACTTTGTGGGTGTGATACAAGGGGTAGATGAGGCGCCGTATCAATAGATGTTAAGAGGTCAAACCGTGTTGAAAAGATTTAGGCGATGAAGAACTAATAGGTAAGAGGGCGTGTTTGAGAGGGTCCGTTATGGTTAAAGAAGTTGGTGATGTCGTTGTAAGAATTTTCTCGCCTAAAGGTGACAAAAGGAGTGGCGAGCTCTCCTCTTGTGTAGCAAGAGTTGTAGAAGGGATCTTTGGGAAATAGATAGGTTAGCTAACATGTGTTCGCAGTCTTGCAGGATGTGGTGTAAGAAGACTCATCGGTGAAACAAGAATCCCGGCGCTTGATTCCTGTATGGGTAAAGGAATGATTTCACCTTGTGTTGATGGTGGTGAAGGAGGTTCGGGCTCCTGTGTCAATGAAGAGGCTTGATTCAAAAAAAATTCGATGGAGGTTTTTGGTTGGGTATCAAAGACTGCATGGATCTCATGAACACTCTCCTCGGCTAAGATATCCTGGTTTGTGTTACTATTGGAAGAATGATTCGGGAATGGTTTGTTGAAGATTTTCAAATTTCGGTTGGCAGGGGCATTAGGATTATCGAGGGTTATATCCCCTGCGTCAACCATTTCCTGCACTATGTTCTTCAACATCTTGCAGTTTTCATGACTATGTCCTTTTACGCGGTGAAAGTTACAAAAGTCATTTTCTTTGTACCAGGAAGGTATTGCGCGGGTGGAGTCAAACCCAGAGTGAGGTTTAACAGGGGGCAAGGTGATAGCCCCAGCTTTGAGCAATTTCTCCAGGATGACGCCATAAGTTTCTCCCAAGGGAGTGTAATTGATGGGCTCGGCTTTGTACTTATAGGTGGTTTTCGGCGGAGTATTGGACGGTGTTTGAGATTTGACCATTACCGCGTGGACAGCTCCTTTTGATTTAGAAGAAGTGGATGCGTGAGGAGTGGTGGTGTTTGGCTTGTTGGTAGAATCTGGAGTTCGGAAATTGGGGTTTTTGTTACGCAACCGCAATTTCTCTTCTTCTAAGGCTCGAATTTCTAGTTTCCGAGCCATGGTAAAGGCCTCGTCGAATGTGCGGAAAGTTTGAATTTGAAGAGTAGGAGAAATGTGCTTAGCACATGCCCGCGTGAAAAGTTCGATAAGTTCAGCTTGAGGCAAGGCATATGTAAGTTGGTTGATAAGGCCGCGCCATCGTCCCACGAAATCTGCGATAGATTCGTCTTCGAATTGTCGGATGGCATAAAGGTCGGTGATGGATACTTTCTTAGCAATGTTAATGGAGAAATGATCCAAGAAAGATTGGGCTAGTTGGTTAAAAGAGAAGATCGAGTGCTGGGTTAAAGCACTGTACCACTCCAAGGCGGGTCCTGATAAGGACATGGGGAAGGTGCGGAGTAACAAGGCATCATCATGGGCAATCAAATAACAAGCATGTCTAAATGATCGCAAGTGTTGTTGAGGATCCTCTTTACTATTAAAACGAGTAAATTTCGGCAACTCCCATTGCGGAGGATATGAATGAAGGGGAACAGTAGGGTGAATAGGCTCCCGACAAACTTGTTCGTATGTCAAGGCGCTACGACTTCCCGAAACCGAAGCCTCCAGATTTTGCATTTTGTCCATCATTTGTTTGATGAAATCTATGGTTGGATGAGATGATGGTGCGGTTGTGGTAAACGGAGGCAAATTGGGCCAAGGGCCTCCGTTGGACAATGGTGGGGCTAAGTGTTGATAAGGTATGGAGGATGAGTATGTTGGAGCAACAAAATAGGGATGTCCCATATCGTGTTGAGGTTACTGGATACGTGTATGGGAATGAAAAGGTAGGCGGAGCTTGAGAAGGAAAGCTCGTGTGAATAGGTGGCAGAGAGCAAGTCATGAATGGAGTGGTCTGAAAGAGAGATGAGGTAGGGGCAGTTGGTGGTAACGATACGTGAGGTCCAAAATTAGCCAAGGAAAAGCCAATCTGAGTCGTATGAACCTCTGAAGCTGTCGGATTGGGAGAAGGGGCTAAAGATGCCGGAAGCAAGGCGGTGTTATCAGGAGGAGTGGGGGCTAGATGAGTAGCTATACTAATAGGCATGCCAACAAGGAGCTGACCATCGGGCGTACGGTCAGGGGCATGTGACAAATAGTATTGTACAGCGCTAGGATTGGCATCCAGAAATTTGGCAAAGTCCTTGTCTCCTACAGGAATTTGGGGGATCTCACTGGTGTCCGTAGGGTTCCCTATAGAATGTGAAGGGGGTGATTCAGGCAAAGATACAGAGCAGGCATGTGAAACCATGGTGGCGGCTTGCTTCCAAGTGATAACAACCATGGACGAGAGTACACAGTAAGGTTTCAATCTATCAAGAACGGAAACAACCTCAGAATGATGAATTTGGCAGGTTGCTGGTTTGTCAGGGGCTAAAGAAGACAGTAACCGATATCGGTCTAATAACCGATGTCGGTCAGAGAACAGACGACGTCGGTCAGTTAACCGACGTCGGTGAAAGAAGACTGGTATAACAAGATATAAAAGGCTGCTAATTTGATTTTTAACAACGTTGAGTATATTTGTCAAGTTATTGATCACAGAAGACAAAGTATGACAGAGAAAACAGAACTGAGAACAAGCAAGATGCACACGCAAATCCAGAGACTAACCCTAGGGTTAATTTTAGTTATCGTGGGCTTATGCCTTCAGACTTAGAATGATGTCGGAATCCCAAACAACAAGACCTAGGGGAAGTGTCAAGTTTGTTTTGGCTTATAAGGTTACCTCAATCGGGCGGAGGAATACCGCGGAAAATGGGGGATGTTTGAGCTGTTGTGTTAATTGTGAAGTGATTCGGTATGTGTTGTGCAGTGAAACTAAAGTTAATTTCCTGTCAGTACCGTGGATATCACCCCCACGTGTACGACATTGTTACTTAATCTACGTTCACTAGAATAGAAAACAACAAACAGGGATGCAATGCACGTGTTTTAAACCCAAATCGAAAATGACATTCGATGAAGCAAAAGAGATGACTTTCACTAATGCAAGACGTAAAAGAAAAGCAAGTTCTTTTACCAAAATAAAACAAAATACGTTGTGAATATCTTAAGAAGAAGAAAAACAGCAAGTATGCTTCCTATATGAAAACAAACAAGAAAGAAAGAAACCCAAAATGGGTCCCACCTAAGCGTGCCAAAAATGTTTCGCTCTAATGTTTCAGCTTCTGGAATAGAGTTGCTTCTATCCTTTCATTCCTTTTAGAAACAGATGAGATTGGGGCTAGGAGGAATACCTTGAATGTCGAGATGGTGTGCGCGTACCGTAGAGAAAGATCGGGTTCATGAGAGAACTCCTTTTTGTCTTGGAAGGACTACCTGCAAATAAGAACACAAGACCACAAGATTTTGATTAGATAATAAATGAGGGAACTGCCTTGGGCCAAGGAAATATGAAACTTCCTTTCAAGGTGGTCAGCCTCTACTAATATGAATTAACACAAAAGACTCGCAAAATATCAATTAATTACTTGGTTGAAATAGGTAGGAGAAGGCTTTGGTTTCTGGTTATAGTCAGGGTAACCGATACCGGTTTCTGGTAACCGCCGTCGGTTGGGTCTAGGACCTGTAGGTTGATTGTTTTGGTGGGGTGTTTGTGTTTCTTGGTGTTGGTAAGGTTGGTTTATGGATGATATTAGGAAATGAGATGATGAGGGGTAAAAGAATGACAGTTAGATGCAATGGGATCTTAGGTAGTGGGCTCAGAACTGGATTTAGGAGGACTGTGATTTAAAGAGCATAAGAAATGTTATAACAGAGGACATGCAAGATATGACTTACTGGTTTTGGCGAAGATGCAAGTTGATATCCTCTACTGCAAGCACTTCTGGTTTCTTCACTCGTCTCTGCTTGGTTAAGTGAAGATCTGGACTCTGTTTTTCACTCCCAATGATCTCTGTTGTTTCAAAAATCATTCGACCTTTGATTTTGGTTCGGGGAGCCCATTTACAGGGAACCGATGGCGGTTACGTAACCGACGGCGGTCGAGTAGGAACCGGCATCGGTCAGGAAAAAGTAGGCTATTTTTAGTAAAATAGCCCACCTTCCCTGCTTTTCTCCCGAGAGATCAGTTGCGGGCTTGGTCAAGTGGCTAGAAGGTCGGCTTTGGGTGCGAGTAAGGAGGCATTAGTTATGGATGTGAGTCTAGACCAAGTCATGGGTCTTAATTAGGTTAGTTTAGGGTTAGGGCTAGGTCATGATGAGGTGGCAAAGTGAGGTGGCGGGTAAGGTGATGTGGATTTATCAATTATAAGGTAATTAATAAATAATTGTGTAAGGTTTAGGTGATGAGGTTAGATTGCGAGATGAGATGCGGGTCACAAGGGGTCATAAGACACAAATTTGGTGTCTACAGATGCATCTATGTAAGGTGGAGGGAACGCATCCCATAGCCCGGATCCAAGGGTGGCCTAACAACATGTTGTATTGGAATTCTCCCTCAAGGACATAGAAGAGTTCGGGTAAGGTACGTGGCCCTACACGAATGTTAAGGATCACGGTGCCTAAGGTAGAAGTAATAGCATCATTGAATGAACGTAACATGGTGGGGTTGGCGCACATGCAGCTAGAAGGGATATTCATCTGTTGGAAGGCTTTGGAAGAGACGATGTTTAGGCTAGCGCCCCATTGATCATAACATGACGTACCTAGATGTCTTGGATGTAAGCCGAGATGAAAAGAGCAGATTAGGATCTTCTGCACCAAAGATGACAATTTCTTCTTCGGAAAAATTGACAGCAGTGGCTTGCTGTACAGGGACAGAAGTGGTTGTGGAGGTAGGTTGTTTGGTGAGAGAAGTGACGTGGTTGGGTGTTAAGATGGAGGCGACGGGAAAGGTTTCGTTAGGTAGGACCTCTATCCCTTGAAGGATCTCAATTAGAGCTTGTCGATGCGATTCAGATGTCTGAATGAGATCATAGAGTGTCATTTTTACAGGAGATTGGTGAAGTTGTTTGATCATGGTGCGGTGGCAACTCCATTAGAAACAGGATAGGCGAGGTCCACGAATGACCACTTTAGGTGGTGGTGCGATCGGGATGGTCAAGGAGAAAGAGAAGCCACAGGTGTGTTTATTTTAGCTTTTCCATTGTTTTTCTGACCTCGAGTAGCAATTTTAATCATGTTGATCTCATGAATACGAGAGGAGGAAGATGGCGGGGATAATTCATTGTTCTCGAGATGCGAGGTTGCAAATGATTATAGATTTTGGTGAGGCGGGACAGGTGGTATAGGAGAAGGGCTCAAGCTAAGAGATTCTCTCTCCGTAAATTTTCTATCTTAGGTCGTCTATCCGAGAAAGGTGATCGCGAAGGATGGCTTTCAAAGCCTTGCATCCTTCTACATCGTGTCCTGGTGTGCGATGGTAAGCATAGATTTTAGATTCATCATAACCTATAGGTCAAGGTTTAGATGGATCATAGAGTCTGAGCGGGGGTAGGGAAATGGTCGCATCCTCTACCAATATATCAAGGATCTTGGAGTAAGATCCTTTGAGCGGGTCAAATTCAGATGAAAATGAGGTTATTGATTGAGTGGGTGAAATTTTTGATTGTTTTGGTAATGGTTGGGTACGAGTGGTTCGTACGGGTGGTGATTTAGGCAAGGGATTTTGATGATTGGTTTTAACTAGGTGTGGTTTCTTCTACGCAGAATTTATGTTTGGTTTGTTAGATGATGAGGCCCCAGCTATCGTGGTGGCAGGAAACAACCATGGGGAGAGAGGAGCGATAGAAAAAAAGTCCTTTGATGATCGAGTTTGCTTAGGGTTGGCAGGTAGGTGAGATACTTGGGGCGACGGTGTTGAGCCACCCGTGGATGTCTGTAGGGGTGCAAAAGGTATAGGTCGTGTTAAAAAAGATGTGGGAGGCATGGTGTATTGAGGCAAGGTGGAGGGGTGAGGCCCTAATATAGAAGGTAGGTGTGATGGTGAAGGCTGAAGCCGTGCCTGCTGTATCGGTGTGATCGGGGTGAGGGTTTTAGTTGTGGTAGAGGCATAGATTGGTCTCGAGGAGATTGGGTCTATCTCCTAGGAGGATTGATGGCTTTATTTTTGGATAAATCTAACCGTTTAGGTGGGTGTGTCAAGTCTGGGTATTGGTGAATTCCCAAGCATAGGGAAGATTTGGTTAGGTTGGTAGAGGTGGTGAGGATTCGGTAGAGATGAGGGGGTGAAGGTGAGGACAGGCATTTTGAGCTTTTGTAAACACCACGGGTATATGGTAGAGGTGTCTGGATTAGTCATCTGCATTTGAGTAGAGCATGGTGTACTTAAACGCTCCCATAAGACTCGTCTATCTTCTGGGGGATGACAATATTCACGTGTGAACAGGAACTTTGGTATGGAAGAGAGGTGGGTTGTGATTCCGGTCCACCTGGGGGTGTGATACGAGGGGTAAATGAGGTCTTTGTATCAATGGGTGTTAAGAGGTCAATCGGTTCTTTGGAAAGATTTAGGTGATGAAGAACTAATAGGCGGAGGGCATGTTCGATGGGATCCGTTATGATTAAGGAGTTTGGTGATGTAGGCTCAAGGGGTTTCGCCTCTAAGGATGATAGCAAAAGTGGCAAGCCTTCTTCTTTTGCAGCAAGAGCGTGGAAGGAGATGTTTGGGAAATAGATAAGTTAGATAACATTCACTCACAATCTTACAGGATGCGGTGTAAGAAGGTTCATTTCGAGAAGAGAACTCGGGGAGTTAATTCCTTTATGGGTAAAGGAATAGTGGAGCGGTCCTCTTGTCTTGATGAAGGAGAAGGGGGCAAGAATCCTGCATTAGTGAAGAAGCTAGATTCGAATTTCCTCAACGAAAGCCTGGGTTGGGAGTTGAAAATCACATGGATCTCATGCACACTCTTCTCTTCAATTGAGGTATCTTGGTTTATGTTACTGTTAGATGCATGGTTTGGAAATGGTTTGTTGAAGATTTTTAAATTTCGATTAGCGGGGGCATTAGGATTATCGAGGGTTATATCCCCTACATCGACCATTTCCTGCACTATTTTTTTCAACATCGTGTAGTTTTCGTGACTGTGTCCCTTCACGCGATGGAAGTTACAAAAGTCATTTTCTTTATACCAAGAAGGTATAGTGCGGGTGGAATCAAACCCGGAGTGAGGTTTAACAGGAGGCAAGGTGATAGCTCCTGCTTTAAGCAATTTGTCTAAGATCACACCATAAGTTTCTCCCAAGGGAGTGTAGTTGATGGGCTCGGCTTTATACTTATAGGTGGCTTTCGGCTAGGTATTTGATAGTGCTTGAGATTTGACCGTCACCACATGTACAACACCCTTTGATTTCGAAGCAGCTGATGCGTGAGAGTTGGTGGTGTTGGGTTTGGTGGTAGAGTCTTGGGTCCGGAAATTTGAGCTTTTGTTGCGTAACCTCAATTTCTCCTCCTCTAAGGCTCGAATCTCTAGTTTTCGAGCCATAGTAAAGGCCTCATCAAAGGTGTGGAAAGTTTGAATTTGGAGGGTGGGAGAAATGTGTTTAGCGCAGGCCCGTGTAAAGAGTTTGATGAGCTCGGCCTAAGGTAAGGCATAAGTAAGTTGGTTGATGAGGCCCCGCCATCATCCAATGAAATGTGATAGACTCGTCTTCAAATTTTTGGATGGCATAGAGGTCGGTAATGGATACTTTCTTGGCAATATTGATGGAGAAGTGATCCAAGAAAGATTGGGCTAACTGGTTAAAGGAGAAGATTGAGTGCTAGGCTAAAGCACTGTACCACTCCAAGGCAGGTCCTGATAAGGACATGGGAAAGGTACAGAGTAGTAAGGCATCGTCATGAGCAATCAGATAGCAAGCATGTCTAAACGATCGCAAGTGTTGTTGAGGGTCCTCCTTACTATTAAAGTGAGTAAATTTTAGTAATTCCCATTGAGGAGGATATGTATGAAGGGGGACAAAAGGATGAATAGGCTCCCAACAAACTTTCTCATATGTCAGGGTGTTACGACTTCTTGAAACAGAAGCCTCAAGATTTTACATCTTGTCCATCATCTGTTTGATTAAATCATTGGTTGGGTTAGATGATGGTGCTGTCATTGTAAATAGAGGAGGATTGGTCCAAGAGCCGCTACTAGACAATGGTGGGATTGAATGTTGATAAGATAATGGTGATGAATGTGTTGGGGCAGCCGAATAAGGGTGTCCTATATAAGAGGTTGAGGCCACCGGATGAGTGTGTGGAAATGAAAAGGTGGGCGGAGCTTGTGAGGGAAAGCTCGTGTGTATAGGTGGTAGAGAGAAAGTTATGAAAGAGACAGTCTGTGAGAGAGATGTGGTAGGGTTAGTGGATGGTAGTGATATGTGGGGCCCCAGATTAAAGAAAGGAAAGCCAATTGGTGCAGTATGAACCACCAAAGCCACTGAGCTGGGAGAAGGGGCTAAGGATGAAGACGGTGAGGCGGATTTATTAGGTGGGGAAGGGGCTAAGTGAGTGGCGATACTAATAGGCATACCAATGAGAAGATGACCATCGGGTGTACGGTCAGGGGTATGAGCCAAATAATATTGTACAGCACTAGGATTAGCATCCAAAAATTTGGAAAATTCCTTATCTCCTACAGGGATCTTAGGAAAATTATTGGTATCCGTAGGATCCCCCATAGGATGTGAAGGGGGTGACTCAGGAAAAGGCACAAAACAGGCATGCGAAACCATGGCTGCAGCTTGTTTCTGGGTGATAAAAACCATGGACAAGAGGACACAACAAGAATTTAATCAATCTAGAACAGAAACAACAACAAAATGTTGGAATTGATAGGTTGCTGGTTTGTCAAGAACTGTTAAACATAGTAATCGATATCGATCAGATAACCGATGTCGGTCAGAATGTAACCGCCGTCGGTCAGTTAACTAATTTCGGTAGTAGAGGACCGGTGTCAGTCACTGTGAAAGCAAAGAAAGGATGTGAGAAGTCCTGGTTTGGGGATAACAATGCTTAATATATCTACCAAACTGTCTTGAAGTGATCACTGAAACAGTGTATGACAGAGAAACAAAACTAAAAAACAAGCAAGATGCACAAGAAAATCAAGAGACTAACCCTAGGATTAGTTTTTAATCACTTTGGGCTTATGCCTTAGTCACCAGATGATGTCAATCCTAAACAAAAGACCTAAGGGAGATGTCAAGTTTGTTTTGGCTCATAAGGCTACCTCAATCGGGTGGAGGAATACCGTGGAAAGGGGGGATGTTTGAGTTGTTGTGTTGATTATGATGTGATTTGGTATGTGTTGTGCAGTGAGAGTAAGATTAATTTCTCGTCAATACCATGGATATCACCCCCACGTGTATGACCTGTTACTTAATCTACGTTCACTAGAACTAGAAACAACAAGCAAGAATGTGATGCACGTGTTTTAAACCCAAATCGAAAATGATATTCGATGAAGCAAAGAAGATGACTTTCACTAATGCAAAGATGTGAAAGAAATAAAAATTCCTTTACCAAAATGAGAAAATATTTTGTGAATATTTATAAGAAAGAAACAGCAAGTGTGCTTCTTATATGAAAGCAAGCAAGAAAGAAAGAAACCCGAAAAGGGTCCCACCGGTGTGCTTCTGAATAGAGTTGCTTCTATCCTTTCATTATCTTAAGAAATGCAGACATAGGGGTTAGGGCTAAGAGGAATACCTGTTGAGTGTTGGGAAGGTGTGCACGTACCGTAGAGAGATCGATCGATTGTGAAGAACTCTTTTTAAATCAGGAAGGACTACCCGTAAATAAGAACGCAAGACCACTAGATTTTAGTTATACAATAAGTGAGGGAACTACCTTGGGCCCAGAAATATTAGACTTCCTTTCAAGGTGTTCGATTACCCTTTTAATATGAATTAATGCAAATGATAACAAAGAAGCTATTGCGAAATCATGATTTAGGTATCTTGTTAAAAAACAATAGAGACTAAACTACCCATAATAAAATGTCATGATGTTTGTTTGGTCATCGGTTATTGATGCATTCAGATCAAGTTACAAGGATAGACCAAGTTGGATATGAGACTATTTGGGGTAAATAGGGGAAAGGTTGGTTTTGGTATAAGTCACAAAGGACCGATGCAGTCACTTGAATAACCGATGCGGTTATAACACCGCATACCGATAGAAGATAACCGATATCGGTAGGGGCTGTGATTTAGGGGTTTTGGATGGAAGTCAGTTGTATTATGAATTAAAAGTTCAAGAAATGGTATTTCAAAAACATAAAGGATACTACTTACTAGTTCCTGATGAAGATACAAGTCCAAGGAATGTGGTGGAGATGGTAAGGCGTAGTTGGGATGATCCAGTAATGGACAGTGAGCTGATGAAGCTATCCTCTGTCTCTCCCAATGCTTGGACGAGTGTGACAGCGATCCAGTTGTTCAGTTATAGTCTTCGGCTCAATCCTCCTCTCCGCAACCTCTTCTACTTGTTTCACTTGTCTCGCCTCACCCAAATGAATTCTGGATCCTTTCTTTTTGGTTGGGGGAGGTCATTTAAAGGGAACCAATGGCGGTTACGTAACTGGTGGCGAATCGAGTAGGAACCGATGTCGGTTAGGTCGAAGTGGATATTTTTAGTAAAATAACCAACTTTCCCTCCTTTTCTCCCGAGGGATCAGTTGTGGGCTTGGTCAAGTCATTATTAGGCTCATTTTGGTGCGGGTGAGGGTGATGAGTCATGGGTGTGAGTCTGGACCAAGTCATAGGTCTTAATTAGGTTGGTTTAGGGTTAGGGCTAGGTCATGGTGAGGTGGTGAGGTGAGGTGGCAGGGTTGGAGATGTGGAATTATTTAATTATAAGGTAATTAATAAATAACTAAGTGTGCAAGGTTTAGGTGGTGAGGTAGGGTTAGGTTGTGGGATGAGATACGGGGTATAGGGTGTCGTAAGACCCAAATTTGGTGTCTACAATTATACATGAACGCGAGCAAGATATAAAGCACTCACATTTTAGGCTTCGTAATTACCAGTTCTAATAATTCATAACGCGATTGCACTTTCCCAAAATACACTCATGTTTTGCTTCAAGTTGAAAATTTGGCCTCTTTTTGGCCCCCATCTCTGTGCACTTGCCATAATATTTTTAGTTCTCCTAGAAATATTTTGGAGCATAATTTTTTTATTTTTTTGTTTTTCTTTTTGAAAAGAAGTAAAGAAAAAAATAGATTTTTTAATCTATTCAAAAAAATTATTTACATGCTAGTGTTTACTACTTTTGGCATGCCATTATTAGTTTAAAAGAATCAAATCAATCACTCCATTACATTGCATTGTTTATAAACTATGACTTCTAATTGAACATAAGTCATAAAATATGTCACAAGGGATGTAAAATCAAAGTTACTTTGTGATCTTGTTTTGATGTCAATAAAATAAATGAAAAAAATGTATTCTATGCCACATTTCCTTGAGTCATTTAGTGAAACAATTCACGTGTTTTGTGTATGCCTCAACATTTTATATGGATGTCTATAAAAACATTAGAAATTATAAGATTTTGTAAAAAGATACTTTACATTATGCTCTGATGGATGTCCACGCCTTGTTCTAAAGTTATCATTTTGACACGGGTGAGAGTATACCAACAAAGGTTTTCGAGTCCAAATTTCTACCTTACCTACGCATTTTCCTGAAAGTTTTGAAGGCCTTTTCAACAAAACTATTTTGTGTGTATCCTGCATTCACAATTATCCATAAGACATATTATCAAGGCATTTTTCCACATGTCTTGTGTATGGTATCCTATTTTGTGTACATGTCTACAAAGGTAATCACAACTACATTTTGCAAAAATCAACTATCCATTATATTTTGATAGATGTCCATGATGTGTTATAAATCTCACATTTTGGAAAAGGTTGGGAGAATGTTAGAAAAGGTTGTAGAGTATGAAACATGATGATCATATTTGTTTTCCCGTTTTGTGCATATCTTGTAATCATTACAATCCATGAGGCCGCATTACTATCGTGTATTTATTTGAACAATTTGCATTCCTTGTGTATACTTCTAGATTTTATATACATATCCACTAGGGCAATTACATTACAACATCTAATGAAATTCCCTTATCCATTAGGCATTAGTGGATGTACATAAATTTTTCTGGAATATGATCATATACATGATTCATCATCAAAGGAAATGTGAAGATAAAATTAATACATAGAGCCAACTACACCAGATAAGTCATTAATTTTGTCCCCAAATTTAGTGTAATGATTTCTCTTATCTTTGTTCCAAATGAAATGTATCCCAACACCCTAAAAACATATTTATAATTATTATTTTTATATGTCTAGCTTTGTAAGGAAAATGTTGATTAGAAGGCGAGTTATAGAAATGTCAAGATCGATTGTTAAATGTAAACCCTTAAAAATCCTTGGATATGTTAATTTATTGGATAATATACACATCTTGGAATTCCATTAGATCTTGAAGTGCATTTATAGAGGTATGCTTCACTTATTCCAATAGGTAGCACCTACAATTATGAGGTGGATGTGCTTGTAGACACCAAAAATCTACACCCCCTCTATATCACTATCTCAAACACATTCACAATCAAGTTAACCCACTCACAACATTAGATCGCTCATAGATCCCCCTTAATTAAATTAATCTAACATACACACCACCACATTCCTAATTCTAATTAATTGATTAGTTAATTAAAATAAATAAATAACTTCACACCTTACCCTCACACCTCACCATGCTAACTTGGACACATCTACTAGTTTTAACTAACTAGTTTACTAACCTTCTATAAATAACACTCAACCCCCAACTTACCCCTAACTACCTCTCCACACTTAACTAGTGAGAACTAAAAAAATCCAAAAATCCCCCATCCTTATTCTAACTAATTTAGTTTAGCTCAAGTCACTCCCACTTCTCATTTTAACAACTTTTCAAACCAGTCAAAATCAAGTTCGAAATAGAAGGAAAATCACTCCATTTGATCCTCTAACTAAGATTTCTGATCGCCAAATCTATATAAGCTTGTCTTCTAACCTCTTTTGGAGGAGGATTCCCGCATTTTGTAGGTAAATTTTTCCCTTCTTGAAACATCCTATAGATCAATCACCTTAAACAAAACTCCATTATCATTGTATTACTCCAAAATAATCAATTTGATGGTCATATTCCTTATCAATATGTTCTCATTCATCTGTGATCCAACTTGCTCATTCACACAAGGTAATCATTTTATTTTGGTCCATTTTGGTCATCGTAGTAGGTAATATTATTTTTATTACCTTGTCTTGTATGATGTGAGAATTCTTTAAAATCATCGTTTAATTGATTTTTCATCCTTGTTTTTGTAGCATGTTAAAATTAACCGCAATCGCTAGCGATTGGCCTAATCATCAGTGATACTTGTTTAATATATCTTTATTACCCATTTCACATAAGTTGTCTAACCATTATTTTTGTTTCTGTTATTTCCTAACATGTTTCCCAACATGGTGATTTTAGATGGCCTTAGGAGGTAACAATCATTCTATTGTCGACATTGACTCTTTTCCCATTATCCGACATCCATTGTATTAGGAGCGATGCGATCTGCTTCATGAATTAGAAATTTTTCCATTCATGATGCACCCTTTGATCACCTTGAAGCCATTTTTACATCCACTCAGTGCATCCGTGAAGCCACATAAGAGTTTTGGAATGCGTACTATGAGGTCCAAAGAATCCAAGAGGACCTCACATAGTTTGAGTACAATTATGAAGTTGGCTTAGACATACCGAGAGGACTACCACACCGCATCATATTTCAATACCAATAAGTTATATCACCATCCCTGATACCAACACCACACTTGCACATCTCTACGATACTCAAGAAGAAGTGTCATACTTCTTTGCAGAGGATTTCATTTATGAGCTCAAGTCTTATTTCACTAAGGAAGAGGACCTAGTTGGTTCCATAGGATCTAATTTCTCTAAGAAATTGTACATGGATCAAGAATCCGATCTTTGGTTCTAAGCTTGTTATCATGATTTTTGTATCTACCCACCTAAATAAATGACATCAGCTAGTTTCCATACTGTCATATTGTATTACAACATTATTATAAATAAAAAACTTGATTGATTTGTAAGCATGTTGATATCCGTTAAAGGAAGTCTTTGAGCTTCTGGGGACTAGATTTTGCTAGAAAACCTTCCCACTTATTTTACTAACACCATTTTTTTAAAATTAGGCTTGCTTGCAGGGAAAATAGGCCTTGTTCACTCTCTTCACAGAGTGTAAAACACCATCACACATTCTATGGGTATCTTAGAAACCCCACTATACTGAGGTTGATTTAGGTTGTTACCCCCTTGATACATCAAAAAAACCAAGGTAAAACCATGTTCAACATTATGGCATGCCCGGTGGGACCCTTGTCCCTTCTTTTCTTGTTTTACTTCATTAATAATTTAACCATTATTTTTCATTGTCTTTCAATCACCCATAATTAGGCTAATTTCCTATGATTTTCCCTATCAACCGTGATTCCTCTATGTACTTATTCTTTTAATTTGATAACAAGTTTTTTGTTTCCTATTTTCATTTTTTTTTCTACTAATATGATTTCGGGGCTTTTTGTTTTCTGGATTTGCTAAACATGTGTTTTGCAAAAATTGATAAAATTTGAAATTAAAAAAATATAGGAGCGTTCTCACGGTAAGTTCTAAAAACCATATCTTTAATTTTCATTTTGCATTCTTATTTGCTTGTCCTCATCAAAATCAAACTTTTCATTTTGGGTTTTTAAAATGAATCATTTCATTTTTCTTGGTCATCTATTTTTAAATAGGGAAGTTAATCTGCTTACATTCGATTATTTTCCCTCACACATAACCAAATCACTTCAAATAAAAATGCATTTAAACAACTCCCACCCAGGTGAAACTTATTGGGATTTCATCACCCAATAGGGAAACCAACTTGGTGTTCTGGCCAAGTATAATCTCCTATCTGTCGGTATATTTTGGCTCAACACCCGACTCCCTTATCATAGCGGACCATGAAGTGAGGGGGTAGGCCCCAATATACACGCCCATACCGAGAAGCGTACAGAGTTGGGCCTCACATACCTTTGGGTATATTGAGGACTCCGCCCTTAAACACACCTGAAACCATCCATAGCTTACCATTTCCTAGGACCCTCATTCACCATATTACACATTTCACTTTTTCCATAATTAATCAAGATTAATATAAAACAACATATTTCTTGCCTTTGCTTATTGTTTGTAAATTAACCCATTTAATTACTTTTTGTTTCCTATGAGTTTGTGTGTTTGCTTATCATGGTACTTACTTGATAACAATTTCATAACCAGATCTCTGAAAATATGCCCACTTCACCCCCTACATTTTAAAAACTAATCCCTTATTATCAAAAAAACACATCCAATCCATTTTCTGACACCCAACAAAATTGGAATGAATCACAAATCAACTATAACAATGAAATAGAACAATAATACTTTTATTCCCCACATAGATATCATGGTCGATTCCTCATACGCCAAAATCAGAAAATCCATTCTCTCCTAGAGCATCTGAAGCTCCTTTACAAATAGGGGAGACCTGTCTTTGAAGAAATGCTAGACTCAAATCCCATTTCCCTCAATGATTATTTAGTAGAGAGGAATGTTCAAATACAACCATTCACCCCCAATCCATTCCACACACTTACAACCCTTCGTCTTCCATTGCACAACTCATTGATCAAAACCAAGACCATGTTGTCTAGCAATTATACCCATACACTTAAAATCAACTTGAAACACCAAACAATAGTCAACCCCAGATCTCCGCTAGCTCCACTAACCCATTTGATACATTGAATGAACAATCCTTCACTAGTCAATCTGAAGTTCCTAAGGTCTCCTCGGTCCCCGTTTATGATCTCCACATGATCTCATCACAAAATACATCTACTCACCAATCCACATATTTTTCAGTCTTTTTAAAAATCTACACCTCCTCTTAGTAGTATCTTGATCCTTCCTTGTCTACTCCCATATTCTCCTCACAAGTACAAACTTCTTCATTAGGTTTTGTGGCCTTTGCTACTATTTTATCTTCCCAACAGGTCACCAGGTCCCATTTAGAACATGACTGTGTCTATTCTTGTAACTAGACCACCGGGTTAATACCGAGTGCCACTTCTAGTACACATCACGTTTCGCAATACATAACACAACCTTCACAACCACTGATTTCCACGCCACAGTCCACACCTCAACAAAACATTCCACAATATAGTATCTCACAACAAAGTGTTCCATAACAAACACCGTCCTCTACCGCCTCTACTATATACTACCAAAATCACCCATGTATTCACAACCACTCACATATATGATGATGCCATTATAATATCAGTATATTCAAACCTCACAGCCTATGGCTTCACAACAAGGTTTCTCATCTCATCAAAAATACCACAACAAAACAACCCTTATCATCATAACATCCTATTGATGTGAAATCACAACACCCCTGAATGGCCTAGTTTTGTGTGGGGCATTCGGTGTGATCTGCATAACATTGGACCATCTCTCAAGCTGTGGGACTTGCAAACTTGAGATGATCCTCCAGAGAAAGTTGGTTCTTGCTCCTAAACTACCTGCCATAATCTACTCTAATGCAGGCAAAACTATCTAATCCTAATCTAACCATTCTAAGGAACCAGAGAGAAAGAGAGAGTGAAAGAGAGCCTACACTAAAGTGGTGATACACCAGAAAAGGAAAGAGGTGAGATACTCTACTGAGGGAGGATGAAACGGGGAAAAGGAGATGAGGAGGCCAAACAGAAGTGACACAGACCCAGATCCTAATCCACCATCAAAAATCCATGAAACATGACATCTTACACTTGCAAAAACATGAAATACATGCATAGAAAATAGATCTAAAAGGGAGAGGCACGGAGAAACAATAAAACACGAGAAAGGGTTGAAGAATGCCACAAAATCATGAGTTTATTGCTCTAGAAGGTGCACAGACCATTACATTTCTGCTCAAAGGCACAAATACACTTGTCAGGTGTAGGAGAAGGCTTACAACTCAAATGGAGTCGAAACAAATTTTACAGAGTTTCCCCACACCCAGAATGTCTCTCTTCTCAAATGAGAAGTGTTTACAATATATAGAAGGTTGAGGCGAGAGAGAAAGAAGAAAAAATCAGATTCTTCTCTGAAAGCTCAACCACCAACCATCAATGCCCTGCAAATCCACCTACAATCTATCAATTCTAGTTCCCATGTCATTTGGTGTGTTGGAGAAGGAAAGATGGCAAATTAGATCATATCTAGGTAGTTGAAGCAATCGGATCCCGTATTAATGTCTTAAAAGATGTTTTCCATATTTTCACCCATTAAATCCTACTAAAAATAATATTTTATGCTTCCATGGTGTAGAGGAGGTCGAGACCTTTCCAACAGTTCCAAATTTTTGAATTTCCAACACTGGATTGAAAGATATGCCCATTTGAATATTTGAATCGAATCCATACAAAAATGGTGAAAACCTAGTTTTGCAAAATGGATCCGCGAGCCTGAAATTCACTTTGGTGCCTTTTGCAAAAAAATGCAAAATTATAAAAAAACCTCCCACAACCCTGCAGACCCGAAATTTACTTTGGCCCAAAAGCCACCACGGGCCCAAAATTGAAATTGCGCTTTTGCACAAAATTACAAAAGTGCAAAAGTCTCCCTTAGGCCCACAAGCCTCCGCAACCTTCTCATTTTCCATTTGGCAAACAAACCTCCTCGGTCCCATGGGTCCGTGCTTACAAACTGTGCCATTTGTAAAAGTTGCAAAATTTCCAAAGTTTCCCGATGGCCCGCTTCCCTGCAGCTGACAAAGGCTTGACACGTGGCTTCTTTGGGTTTCTTGGAGGTGCAGCTTACTTTTATAATTAACACCTTTTCAAAACAAAATCCAAAAATTCAAACTACCTCTGGCGACCCACCTGCCTACTTTGACTTGAAACATGGCCACGTGTGCCTTCTTCCCCTTTGGCGAAAAGTCTTCCCAGGCCCGGCCCTCTTTTAGCAAAAATGAGGAGTTATAAGGACTTTTTATATTTCTAGAAAGGGAAGAAATTTCTTATCTAATGGAAATGATTTCAGGGGACCTTAAGTGCTTAAAATATATAAAAATTAGATTGAATCACAAAAAGGGGAAAATGGTGTTAATTGACCAAAAATAAGTGTGAGCTTATTTTGGTCAACAATTTGGTGACTCATGGGGATCACCTTCCTGCTAGGTGAAATGATCAGTTGCCTTGAAGCATCCATTAGGCATGGAGTCTACAGTAAACACAAATCTAATCTGAACTTTGAAAATTTGATCCATGAACCACTTGGAAACCACTAGAACTGGAGCTGATCTCACCAAATGCCATTTCCAATGCACTGTGCACGAGCAACAAAACACCACCACACAAACTATGTACAAAACTAGAAATCATACACACCCCAAGTGGGATATGCAGAGTGTGCACAAGCACTTCTTCTATTGAAAGCAAACCTACCTACTCTACTCTAACTAGAGAGATGGGAAATTTCAAACAAAACCTGCTACTAGTGATGAGAAATAACTTCCCTTCCTTACAATTGGCAGCCATGCAAATGATTTGGCATTGAATATGGTTTTTTCCAGGAGTGGAAGGTTAATTGTAAAAATTTTCTTCACTCCCTCCATCAAGGTATCAACTGGAAACAAAACAAATACCTCTTCAATCTGCTGCTCACTTGGTTCCAAGAGGTATTGTTGTTGATCCTTGGCACTTTGAGGCTCTCCCTCATGCTTAGAAGCAAGCATGACTGTTGTGGCTTCTCCCTTGGCTCCAATGAAGCCAAGTACCTAATTGGGCAAGGTCTGGTCCTTTGAATTTTCCCACTACTCTGATATTTAACTCCAAAATGGAGTCTTCTGTTGACCTTCCTTGATGGATGGTGTGAGAGGGATGATGACATCCTCTTGCTCTTTCCCTTCCTTCTCATGTGAAGAATATGGAAGATTCATATCTTCCAACATTTTTTCCAAAGGGTTTTTATGAAGTGTAGGTTGTTGTCCTTGAATTCTCTCCTTCATGGCTAACAAGCTTATGTGCTTGGAAGGTGGATGATGGAGGAGAAAATGATGTGATCTCCATGGGATCCTCTCCATCAAAGCAATCCTCCAAGTCAAACAAATAATCTACCTCCTTGTTTTCCTGTTGCATGTGCTCAACCTCCTCCATGGTGTCCTCCTAATCTGAAACTCACTCACCATGGTTCCCCTCATCTTCAAACATGAAGTTTGAAAGCTCAAACTCTTCTTCAACATTAGAGTTTGAAGGGGATGAAGTGGGAGGAAGAACTGAAGGTTCTTATGTGGCCTGCTCTATACTTGAAGCCTCTTGAACTATATGGTTCTCCTCCATACTCAGAACGCACTCCTTTTCTTTTGGATTTGGAGTAGCTTATTCTTTCTTCATGGATTCATCAATCAAATCAAGCCCTTCAAATGAAAGCAAAAAATCTTCAATAATGCTTCCTTCATCAAGTGGTTTCAACTCTGATTTGATCTCTTCCAGTTGCTCCTCTTTAATAGGACTTGGAGCTGATTGTTCTTCTTCCTTCATGGATGATTGTGTAGCTTGGATTAGATCAGCATCCTCTTCAGACAAAGTGCCATTATGGACACTGCATTCAGCAAAACAGATTGTTGATCTTCTCCTTCTTGTTCTTCTTTTGCTTCAGCTACAAACTCAGCCTTAGCCACCACTGGCTCTTTAACCTTGACCTCCTCTATTGGCTTAACCATCAAGGGGATCTTTGTTATCCCAAATTAAAGAGCCAAGTTGACCAATATTTTGATCATTTCTTCTTTTCTTGGCTCTTCTTCTTGCTGCCCTTGGCTGGTTGTCTGATTTTCATCTTCCCAACATGGATTTGGGGATGCAAGAGGAGGGGTAGGTTAGGATTCAATTTTTTTACTATTGTTTGTGGTGGAGAGGGAAGTGGAACCTCTTTTTTTGAGGAAATGACTTCTTGGAAGGGAAAAGGGAAAAATAATTGAGATGAGATGGAAGATTAAGAGATGGAGAAGGGAAAACAACATTTGGGGCAGTAAGTGAGGGGCTTGACTCTTGGCCATATTGAAATGATAAAGCTTGGTAAAGAGAAATTGAAGGACAAGGAGCTGGTGACTGACTTACCCATTTATAAGGTTGTCTCACACTTTTCTCATATGCCTCAACATCCTCATTCCACGATATGAGTTGGGGAATCATTTCAACTTTGAAGTCAAGCTGCTCGTGAGGGTTGTAATGACTTGGAAAAGGGCCTTCCCATGGACAAGGTGTCCTGCAACCAATCCTGAATGCCTTCATTTTTATTATAGCCCTTGACTGAACCATGCTAGCCTCCATCCTTTGAATCTTCTCTAGTAGATCAGCATTTTCCATGTAACTATTATCATTATATGCATACCCATGTTCTTGATAAGCTTCATATCCAAACTTATTTTAGCACTTTGCTCATATGGGTAAGCATGATTATTTTGGATCTAATAATAATTTTGATCCGAAGGAGTTGAAAATTATATTGGAGTTGGACTGCATTTCTTCTACTACAAGTGTGAATTATAATATGGAAATGAAGTCATGATTGCACAACTTCATGGGATGGAAGAAAATTAAATATGTGGAAAGAAGAATGGGTGGAAATGAAAAAATTAAATGCAACTCGAGAATGGGTTGTTAACTAGATGGGGTCACTTAGATGTCCTTTTCATGTGCCTCCAAAGGCTTAATCTCACCAAGAACACATCAACTTGATGAAATTAAGTGGTAAGTTGCTTCAAACCTCTCCCACCAGGAGTGCCAGAAAAGTTAATGCAAAATCACAACACCCTTGAATGTCCTAGTTTTGTGTGGGGCATTCGATGTGATTTGCATAACATTGGACCATCTCTCAAGTTGTGGGACTTGCAAACTTGAGATGATCCTCCAGAGAAAGTTGGTTCTTGCTCCTAAACTACCTGCCACAATCTACTCTAATGCAAGAAAAACTATCCATCCTAATCTAACCATTCCAAGGAACCAGAGAGAAAGAGAGAGTGAAAGAGAGCCTACACTAAAGTGGTGATACACCAGAAAAGGAAAGAGGTGAGATACTCTGCTTTGAGGAGGATGAAACAAGGGAAAAAGGAGATGAGGGAGGCCGACAGGAAGTGACACAAACCTAGATCCTAATCCACCATCAAAAATCCATGAAACATGACATCTTACACCTACAAATGTGAAATACATGCACAGAAAATAGATTTGAAAGGGAGAGGCATGAAGAAACAATAAAACATGAGAAAGGGTTGAAGAATGCCACAAAATCATGAGTTTATTGCTCTAAAAGGTGCACAAGACCATTAAATTTCTACTCAGAGGCACAAATACGCTTTCAGGTGTAGGAGAAGGCTTACAACTCAAATGGAGTCGGGAAATAAATTTTGACAAAGTTTCCCACACCCAAAATTTCTCTCTTCTCAAATGAGAAGTTTTACAATATATAGAAGGTCGAGGTGAGAGAGAGAAGAAAAAAAATAGATTCTGCTTTGAAATCTCAACCACCACCATCAATTCCCTACAAATCTGCCTACAATCTATCAATTTTGGTTCCCCATGTTTGTTTGGTGTGTTGGAGAAGGAAAGATGGCAAATCAAATTAGATCTGGGTAGTTGAAGCAATCAAATCCCATATTAATGGTTTGAAAGACTTTTCTAGATTTTCACCCATCAAATCCTACTAAAAATAATATTTTATGCTTCCATGGCATATAGGAGGTTGATACCTTTCCAACGGTACCAAATTTGTTGAATTTCAAGCACCTTTGGATCGAAAGATATGCCCATTTGAATATTTGAATTGAATCCGTACAAAAATGGTGAAAAACCAATTTTGCAAAATGGATCCGCGGGCCCAAAATTCACTTTGGCACCTTTTGCGAAAAAACACAAAATTATAAAAACCTCTCATGCCCCATGAAGCCCAAATTTTACTTTGGCCCATAAGCCTCCATGGCCAAAAATTGAAATTACACTTTTTGCACAAAAATTACAAAAGTGTAAAAGTTTGCCTTAGGCCCACAAGCCCACAACCTTCTCATTTTCCATTTGGCGAA
Source organism: Taxus wallichiana var. yunnanensis (assembly GCA_018340775.1). Lineage (NCBI taxonomy): Eukaryota > Viridiplantae > Streptophyta > Pinopsida > Cupressales > Taxaceae > Taxus > Taxus wallichiana. Next base: position 519,459,848 of record CM031243.1, on the reverse strand, counting down.
AAAACCTCCTCGAGCTTACGGGCCTACGCTTGTAAACCGCACCATTTGCAAAAGTTGCAAAATTTCAAAAGTTCCCGACGGCCCGCTTCCCCGCAACTAACAAAGGCCTAACACGTGGCTTCTCTGGGCATTGGCGGAGGTGTGGCTTACTTTATACTTTACACATTTTCAAAACAAAATCCAAAAATTCAAACTAACTCCGCGACCACAGGCCTTTCCGCTTTGACTTGAAACATGGCCACGTGTCCCTTCTTCCCCTTTGGTGAAAAGTCTTCCCAGGCCCGTCGGCCCACTTTTGGCAAAAAATGAGGAGTTAGGACTTCTTTATATTTTTGAAAAGGGGAAGAAATTTCCTATCTGATGGAAATGCTTTCAGGGGACCTTAAGTGCTTAAAATATATAAAAATTTATATTGAAGCACAAAAAGGGGGAAAATGGTGTTAGTTGACCAAAAATAAGTTTGAGCTTATTTTGGTCAACAATTTGGTGACTCATGGGAATCACTTGCCTACTAGGTGACTTGATCAATTGCCTTGAAGCATCCATTAGGCATGGAGTCTACCTGGTAAACACAAATCTAATCTGAACTTTGAAAATATGATCCATGAGCCACTTGGAAACCATTGAAACTGGAGCTGATCTCACCAAATTCCATTTTCAATGCACTATGCATGAGCAACAAAACACCACCACATAAACTATGTACAAAAATAGAAATCATACACACCCCAAGTGGGATATGCAGAGTGTGCACAAGCACTTATTCTACTGAAAACAAACCTACCTACTCTACTCTAACCAGAGAGATGGGCAATTTCAAACAAAACCTACTACTGGTGATGAGAAATAACTGCCCTTCCTTACTTGTGGTTGGATATTTTGTCAAACCAAAATATGAGGTTCAACCACGATATATGGGATAAAATCCCTCCTCAAAGACAGTGGGCTGCCTGCTTATTGCTAATCTAAAACACAGTAAAAACAATATATACAGTATTCACACTAATCTAACCATTGGGGGTTGGGATGAAATCCCGAAATCCACATTCACACGATTCAAGGATATTGCTTTCGTAAATGAACTAGGTTAGAAATTGTTACGATGAAAGAAGTAGAAAGGAAATGGGAGAAACGTATTTTCTTTCGAGTAAACACAGAGCACGAAATAATCATACGAGTTTTAGATCATAAATATAATGTCTGAGATAATTAGAAACACTAAGATTCTATGCAAAGAATAGCTTAAGATCATGAACATAAGAACACTATCTTAAGTAAGATATATTCCACAACACAAAGTCTGTAAAATAATATCAAATCCTATTCTTCAAAATGATTGAATGAAAACACAAAGTTTTTCTTCTTTCCAATAGCCCCTAAATATTCCAAAAAATCTCGACCCTTTGGAATGCATAAGCATCCCTTATTTATAACAAAAGAAGTAGAGATAAAATAGGACAGATCCTAAAAAATAGCGTTTTTAACAAGAGTTCTGTTTTGCTTGATTCTCACGCAGGAGATCAAGTCAAAATATGATTCAAAAATGTGACGAAACAGAAATGAAAAAGACATGTCAATTTCAAGATTGAAATGACATGAAACGTTGGGACTTAATCTGAATCATCATCCTTTGCTCCTTCCTCTTTTTCTTCCTCCAGCTGAGACTGTTTGTTCTGAAATTCCTGGAACTTCCGAATTATGCCTTGCATTTCATTCTCATCAGTGCAGTGGAATGATCATTCCAAATTTCGCAGGTTTCATGAATATCGCTGGCATTGCCGGGAAGCTTTTTCAATCCTTTGCTGAGCTTTCTTAAGGCCTCCAAAGAATGTTCAACCCTTACAAACCGATCAATGATCTCAAGACCAAATCCGTGTATTGGTTCATGCTGAACAGACTCTTGGATTTGTTTGAAGAGATCATCTACTGATAGGATACCTGAGTTCCCAACTGACACCTTTGGACAAATCTTCAGCAATTCTTCTTCCAGATCACTTTTCCCATCAATCAATTTATCCCTTGATTCTCTCAACTTACTGCAGGCTTCATTGAGAATCTTTACTCTGAACTCTGATGGCCTTGGTCAGCTGGAAATGCTTATCTGTATGTGGGAGAATACCTTCTTCTACCAAGAGATGTGTTGGTATTTGCTTTAACACCTGGAGAGCTTCAAAAGTCAAATCAAGATGTCCAATTTCTTGAGTGAATTCTTCATCCATCTTCTCTCCATCCTTCTGAATGTCCCCTAAAGACTGATGAACTTTCACCACGTCTTGAATTACTTCCTTCCCCTGTTGGAGCAACCTTTGGATCCATTCATCAACCACCCTTCCTTTTTTAGCAATCTTCTCAATCGTAGGTACTGATGAGAAATCGAATCCGGCAGAGACAGAAGAAGATGGTATGGATTCAAGGGTTTTGAGAGTTTAATAAAACCTCTCTGTCAACTGCTCCACTTTTCTCTTAAGCTCATCTCTGTTGTCTTTTGTTTCTTTCAACTTTTGGCACAGCACATTTATGGCATCCCGTGCATCTTGTTGTGCCCCTTCTGCTATCACTTTCCCTAGAGCCACCCTGGTTATTTGATAATCAGAGGCTGTTATATCCTCTCTAGTTTTGTCAGTCGAGGGAGTGGCAATCTCTGCGAACTTATCTCCTGAAGCATCCACCAAAACCCTTGAAACTGTTTTGGGTTTCTTGGCTGATTTTGCAGTAGGAGCCTTGAGTGAGCTGAAATCAAAGGCTGGTAGGGGTACAATCACCTTCCTCTTCCTCGGAGTTTGCTCGAGTAGCCATTGCGGCGTATCAGAGGAAATTGCCCATGTTGTAGAAACTGGTATTCTACTCTCAAGAGGAGAAGATTCTACTATTGGAGGGGGAATAGTTGCCAATGTGGTAGTAGATTCAATAAAGAGAGGCACAGGAGGGGGCGTGTTGGTGATCACTTGGGTTCCAGCAGAGAGGGGTGAGAGTCCAGAGAAAATACCGGCCATGCTTGAAGAAGTGGATGGAGAATGAGGAGGTAGGAGTGGTTGTTGAGGGGGAGGCACAGATTCAGATTCCAAAGCCTGAGATGCAAGAGACAAGGTCTCTTCGGTTTGATAATCAACAAATGATGAAACCAGAAGTTGGCTTCCTCCTTCTTCCAAATTAATTTCTCCTATTTCTGGTGGTGTTGGTGATTCTGGCACATCCACCGTTTCAGCTGGAGAAATAATTGAAGAGATTTGTCTTTCTTTCCTCTTCTTGACAAACCTGACTTTTATAGGCCCCCTAGAAGATTCTTTGTCCTTTTCCTTTTTAGAGGGCCCCACCTCTGAAGCAGCCAACTTTGAAAACTCATCATCTTTAAAATTCATTCCCCAAGAGGAGAGCCATGCTTTGGTGCGAGCAAGGATTAGAGCCGACCTATCTGTAATAGAGGCTTTTTTCACGGTGACCAATCAATAGGTGGGAAAACATATTGATCCTCATTTATTCCATCATAGGAAAGATCCAAAACACTTTCATTGTCACTTGTACCTTCTGGTAAATCAGCAAGCTCCAGTGTTTTAATCTCAGCAATAGTCAATCTGCTATTATCCTTTCTGCGAACAACAACCTCATTACGCGAGATCAACCCAAATATCCTCTATGTTTGGCACAATGCGTGCAGATGTTGGATTCCATAGGCCCTGAGCACTCCTCAGATGTCAAAACCATCTCAAGGCTTCATATGCTTCTTCAATTTGTCCTGAAGTTCGTGGACAACATTTTTGGCCTTCACTACTGTTGAGCAAGTGTATCTCCCAATAGAAATTGGGAAAGATACAGCAGCCTTATGTTTGCTTTGTTGGAATTTATGGAAATCCAACAACTGCCTAACCAATTCCATCAATATCAGTCTATCCCCTGGATATCGGGGAAGGTGAAAAGGATCCCCCGAGTACATGACATGCTGAAGATATGTAAACTTCTTGAATTGTAAGAAGATACATCCCCATTTGGAGACTTCACCCAAGCCTCATCTCGAGACTCTTGTCTTCCTCACTTTCGGTTTTATCCTGTAGATATTTTCATAGAAGAAGGAATCATTCACCCTTCGAAATGGTCTTTGGACCCCTTTTTTGTCAATTGAGGGAAGTATTGATAAACCTGGTTTGCCGTTCTGCTTCCCTTGGTATCCAAATGGATAGTTCCTCATCCCTCGTCTTTGCTGCGTATGTGAAATATGAAGACATATAAAACTTCCCAGTTGACAAGACCGTTGTCATTTGGGAATCAATCTCATTGCTAATGAGAGTGCCCTAGTCAATCCCTTGTTGATTCTTCTTGATGGTGATCATGAATTGATACATCCATCCTTGGAATACATTCGATTCGGGAAAACCAAAACCCGAATCAGCAGAGTAATGATGTCATTAATTTCTTGGATGAAATCACTCCTGGGGATAAGCCTTGGAAATCTAGAGACAGCTGGTTTGGCCTTGATCAGGAACTTCTTGTTTACATGCTTGATGCAGTCTTCCTAATCGTTGTCCCAGGCTTTCTGAGCTGACTTGATGTCCAACTCTCCATACTCTTCAAAATTAGGCAATTTGAGGAGGTCATCAAAGTAACCTCCATCCAATTTGATCACTACTTCACCTGTCTGACTTCTCACAGAACGAGAAGCCGAGTCATAACTGGATGCACAAGCCAAGATGAATTCTGGACACTGAGCGGACATGGGAAAACCCGCTGTGAGAGGTAAGCCACTATCGGCTATAGATTTCATCCATGGAGTTTGGGAGGAACTCCTCACCCTACTCCAGAAATCTTCAATATCTATATTTCCGAGTTCGGTGTCTCGGATGTCGTAGTTGCAATCAATATACGATGGAGACTCCACCTTTTTAAACTTGTATTTCATTCTTCCTGTCTTCTCGGTCTTTTCCTGAGATGGACCAGGGTCCGACATGAAGGATATTGAAGGAAGAAAGTTTCAAAGCTCAGGAGATGTTGCTCACTGTGAGAATCCCGACCTGCTGGATATGCCGGAAGAATAGAAGAGTCCGACACTGGCAAGGAGGATGTCGGGAAATCCTGAAAACCCGATGCGCTGAGAATGTCAGAAACTCTAGAAAGTCCAGCACTTTTGAAAATGTCGAAAACGCTAGAAAACCCGACACGGCTGATGATGTCGGAAACGGAAGAAAGCCCGACACTTGTGTTGATGTCGGGAACTCTTGAAATTCCGGCATGCCAAACCTTCAATACACTTCGGGTCTTCGACTCTGCACAACAGCCTTCAAAACCCGAGAAGAAAAACAGGGTTTTTCGTTGAATTTCAAACATGCAATCTCCTTTTAACCATTCATGTATCAGCATATAATAAAACTTTGAGGAAATAGCACCAAGTGGTAGTTTAGAAGAGATAGACCCTAAAACCTAAAACCCTTTTCAAAACAACTCCGAGAAGAAGAAGAATAAAAATATTTCAAAACCCAAAGAAGAAAATGGGAAGAATCCATGCGCAATCAATCCACGGAAGCTAGGAACAAAGAATGGAGAAAGAAATACCTTCAACCGAGAAAGGGAAGATCGAAAGCAGTGATTCAATTGGGCACAAGCGAGCTTTCGAGTTTCGAGATTGGAAGATCATGTACGAAAAATCCATGAGTTAAAAATACGTCCCAAGAAAAATGACGTGGAAATCCACATATTTATAAGAAAATTTGTAATTAATACACTTCAGCTCGGCACGTGCCAACTCACCGACAACTCGGCATAAATGCCATGTCAGCATGTTCAAGAGGTCCGAAAACCCGACACAAAGGAGCTTAGAGCAATTCGGGTTTCGGGTTTCAGGAAACATAAGACATAGAGCATGAGATGTTTAGATGCTTCACAGTTCCGAAAACCTGATACGAAGGACTAAATCGGACTTCGGGTATCGGGGAATAGGTGACATAAAACATGTTTTGAATAAGACATGTTCCGATGCGCCGGAGGTCCGAAAACCTGAATTAACTCTATATGAAGCGGGTTTCGGTTTCGAAAACACAAGACATAAAACATTTTAAAACTCATGTCGACAAAACCCGAAAACCCGATTTTCTCTAAAAGAGGCAATATTGCAAAATCATCTTTAAAAATTTCGTAGGGGTTATCTGATCATTTTGTCGTGAACTCAAAATAGAGATAACACTTACAAATTATTTGGCATTGATTATGCCTATTGTTAGGAGTGGAAGGTTGACTTCAAATTACTTCTTCACTGCCTCCATCAAGGCATCAACTGGAAACAAAATAAATACCTCTTCAACCTGCTCCTCACTTGGTTCCAAGAGGTATTTTTGTTTATCCTTAGCACTTTGAGGCTCTCCTTCATGCTTAGAAGCAAGCATGACTAGTTGTCAGCTTCTCCCGTAGCTCCAATGAAGCCAAGTATCTGATTGGGCAAGGTTTGGTCCTTTAAATTTTCCCACTGCTTTGATATTTAACTCCAAAAATGGAGTCTTCCTATTGACCTTCCTAGGTGGATGGTGTGAGAGGCATGATGACATCCTCTTTCTCTTTCCCTTCCTTCTCCTGTGAAGAACATGGAAGATTCATATCTTCCAACCTTGTTTCTAGAGGTCTACTATGAAGTGTAGGTTGTTGTCTTTGAATGCTCTCCTTCATGGCAAAGTAGGCTCATGTGCTTAGAAGGTGGATGATGGAGGAGAAAATGATGTGATCTCCATGGGCTCCTCTCCATCAAAGTAATCCTCTAAGTCGATAGATAATCTACCTCCTTGTTGTCTTTCTGCATGTGCTCGACCTCCTCTATGGTGTCCTTCTGATCTAAAACTTGCTCACTATGGTTCCCTTCATCTTCAAACATGAATTTTGGCAGCTCAAACTCTTCTTCAACATTAGAGTTTGAAGGGGATGAAGTGGGAGGAAGAACTGAAGGTTCTTCTGTGGCCTTCTCTATACTTGAAGCCTTTTGAACTGTATGGTTCTCCTCCATAGCCAGAATGCACTCCTCTTCTTTTGGATTTGGAGTAGCTTCTTCTTTCTTCATGGATTCATCAATCAAATCAAGCCCTTTAAATGAAAACAAAAAATCTTGAATAATGCTTCCTTCATCAAGCGGTTTCAACTCTTATTTGATCTCTTCCAGTTGCTCCTCTTCAATAGGACTTGGAGCTGATTTTTCTTCTTCCTTCATGGATTATTATGCAGCTTGGATTAGATCAGCATCCTCTTTAAAAAAAGTGCCATTATGGACACTTTGGATTCGAGCAAACAAATTGTTGATCTTCTCCTTCTTGGTCTTCTTCTACTTCTATTGCACACTTAGCCTTAGCCACCACTGGCTCTTCAACCTTGACCTTCTCTATCGGATTAACCATCAAGGGGATCTTTGTAATCCCAAATTTGAGAGCCAAGCTGACCAAGATTTTGATCATTTCTTCTTTTCTTGGCTCTTCTTCTTTCTTCCCTTGGTTGGTTGTCTGATTTTCATCTTCCCAACATGGATTTGGGGATGTAAGAGGAGGGGTAGGTTGGGTTTCAACAATTTTTCTATTATTTGTAGTGGAGAGGGAAGTGGAACCTCTATTTTTGGAGGGAATGACTGCTTGGAATGGAAAAGGGTAGAAGAATTGATATGAGATGGAAGATTAGGAGATGGATAAGGGAAAACAACATTTGGGGCAGCAAGTGAGGGGCTTGACTCTTGGCCATATTGAAATGATAAAGCTTGAGAAAGAGAAAATGAAGGACAAGGAGCTGGTGACTGACTTACCCATTGACAAGGTTGACTCATATGCCTCAACATCATCATTCCACTATGCGAGTTGGGGCAACATTTCAACTATGAATTCAAGCTACTCCTGAGGGCTGTAATATCTTGGAAAAGGGCCTTCCTATGGACAAGGTGCCCTACAACCAATACCGAATGCCTTCATTTATATTGTAGCCCTTGATTGAACCATGCTAGCCTCCATCCTTTGAATCATCTCCAACATATCAGCATTTTCCATGTAATTGTTATCATTATATGCATACCCTTGTTCTTGATAAGCTTCATAGCCAAACTTGTTTTGGCACTACTCATATGGGTAAGCATGATTATTATGGATCTAATCATAATGTTGATCTGGAAGAGTTAAGAATTACATTGGAGGTGGACTGCATTACTCTATTATAAGTGTGAATTCCAAGATGGAAATGAATTCATGATTGCACAACTTCATGGGATGGAAGAAAATGAAAGATGTGGAAAGAAGAATGGGTGGAAGGAAATTATGCAACTCAGAGAATGGGTTGTTGACTAGATGGTCACCATATGTGCTTTGCATGTGCCTCCAAAGGTTGAATATCACCAAGAACACATTAACTGGATGAAATGAACGGTAAGGTGCTTCAAACCTCTCCCACTAGGTGTGACAGAATCTAATGCAAATGCAAAATCATAGCACCCCTGAATGTCCTAGTTTTATGTGGGGCATTCAGGTGTGATCTCGCATAACATTGGACCATATCTCAATCTATGAGAATTAAAAACTTGAGATGATTCTCTAGATAAAGTTGGTTCTTACTCCTAAACTACTCCGCCACAATCTACTCTAATGTAGGCAAAAACTATCTAATCTTAATCTAACCATTCCAAAAACCAGAGAGAAAGAGAGAGTGAAAGAGAGCCTACACTAAAGCGGTGATACACCAAAAAGGAAAGAGGTAAGATACTCTTTGAGGGAGGATGAAATAAGGGGAAAAGGAGATGAGGGAGGCCAGACAGAAGTGACATAGACCCAGATCCTAATCCACCATCAAAACTCCATGAAACACGACATCTTACACCTGCAAATGTGAAATACATGCACAAAAATAGATCTGAAAGGGAGAGGCACGGAGAAACAATAAAACACAAGAAAGGGTTGAAGAACACCACAAAATCATGAGTTTATTTCTCTAGAAGGTGCATAGACCATTACATTTCTTCTCAGAGGCACAAATACACTTGTCAGGCGTAGGAGAAGGCTTACAACTCAAATGGAGTCGGAAACAAATTTTGTCAGAGTTTCCCCACACCTAGAATGTCTCTCTTCAAATGAGAAGTGTTTACAATATATAGAAGGTCAAGGTGAGAGAGAAAGAAGAAAAATTAGATTCTTCTCTGAAATATCAACCACCAACCATCAATGCCCTACAAATCTACCTATAATCTATCAATTCTGGTTCCCCATGTCTATTTGGCATGTTGGAGAAGGAAAGATGGAAAATCATATCAGATCTAGGTAGTTGAAGCAATCGGATCCCGTATTAATGGCTTGAAATAATTTTTCCATATTTTCACCCATCAAATCCTATTGAAAATAATATTTTATGCTTCCATGGCATAGAGGATGTCGAGACCTTTCCAACAGTACAAAATTTGTTGAATTTCGAGCATTGGATCAAAAGATATGCCCATTTGAATATTTGAATCGAATCCATACAAAAATGGTGAAAAACTAGTTTTGCAAAATGGATCTCATGGGCCCGAAATTCACTTTGGCACCTTTTTCAAAAAAATTCAAAATTATAAAAAACCTCCGCATGCCCCATGAAACAAGAAATTCACTTTGGCCCAAAAGCCTCCGTGGTCCCAAAATTAAAATTGCGCTTTGTTATCCTACATAATTGTGAGGGTAATTTGCAAGTAACCATACCAAAATTTCCATTTTGGTCCCCAAAGAAGTCTGATAACGTTCAAAATGGCCTAAAAACCCCTTTCGAAAATCAATTTTTTTAGAACTTAGCCATTTTTCAGCTTCTTTAACTTGGCACAGAAAATGGTGTGTCAACACTCTCAAAAACACACCTTTTTGAACTAGGCGCAGGAATTCTCATGTCGACATCAAGGAATTTGTGCCACCTTAGAAAGCCCTTTGGCGCTGGAAATTTTGTGTCAACATCATAAAACATGCACTAAGTATGTGCGCTAAGGCATTGGAAACATTATGTTGACACCAAGAAATGTGTGCTAAGGTGTTGGAAACATTGTGTTGACACCATGAAATGTGTGCTGAGGCACAGGAAATGTCATGTCGACATCAACAAATTTGCGCTAAGGTGCACTTTTCCTTGTGTCGACGCTCCCAAAGTCATGCCAAAGGAAGTTGGTGAAGTAATAAATGCTAGTTTTCCTATAAATAGGTGCCCGACACCTGTCATTTTCATGATTTGAAAATTGAAAAAGTGTTTTCTCTGCACTGTCAGCCATCCTTGTCCCCCGCATGTCATTTTTTGAGCTTGTGGATCCCATGTTATTCTTCATCTTTTATAAATCTAGGTAAGTGGCTTGACTTCCTTGATGTTGTTAGGTATTAGGGTTGTTAAAAGATTAAATCTAAAAAGAGGAACCTAACAATCTATAACCAACTGGAAACCCCTTTTCCTCTCCTTCTAGATCTATAAATCTGGAAGGCCCCTGCCTTTAAAGAAACCAAAGGCCATATTTCCTTGCTTGTTATCTTGTTGAAACCCTCTCTTTACCATTTGACAAAACCAAAAGAGAGAAGAAATCAAAGAAATTGCAAAAAATCATCAAAACCTTGGCACACTGTCTTTCCATGTTACACCTCCATGATCGCGCCTTGCACTTTGCATGCCGTACGCCTGTGCAACACAATCTTTTTCCACGCCATCTTAAAGAACACTTAGCATATTTTTGAGAAGCGCAGGTGCATCTTGAACAACATCAACATCTGCATGTTGTGTGTTGCTAACCCACACCCTGTGCCTAACCCTTAGGCGCACTGATTTGCCTTGCAACATCTTTTGAAACAAAGACACCACACACTTAAAATGCATGTAACACCAACATTTCCTATGCCCCATCAAAGCAGTTTTTCCCTCAGGTGCAAGCACAATTCCTTTAACATCAACATGACATGTTGCATGTTGTAAACCCATGCCCTATGCTTTACCCTTTGGCATTGCATTTTGTCATGCAACACCTCTCGAAAGTGTGCCCTTTATAACCTTGGTGCAACTTTTCTCCTATGAACACGGGCGCAACTTTTCTCATGTCAACACCCCAGAAAGTGCACCCAACATTTTTAAGCCTCTGCAACATGTTATGAACCTAATCCTTATAATTTCTCATTCTTCATTCTCATGACTTTCATTTTGAATAACATGACGATTGACATGGCTCTTTTGTGTTGGACCTCCTTGTTTCTTCTTGCAGAACAACAACATCCATCCTTGAGCTCACACATGTCTTCATCAAGCAAGAAACCAACAAATTCTAAAGTTAAAGCTAAGCAATCAGAACAAGAGATGAAGTACAAATATCAAAAAATCAGGATGCCTGACTCATATGCAGAGTGCAGCCTCAACATCAGAGATTCTGAGTTGGACCATATTGACATGGATGACTTTTGGATGAGGACCAACCAGGCTAGCAATGGCCCGTGGATGAACAAGTTGGTGGGTAGTGGATTGCACTTTACTGCGGGGGCTATCGGCAAGTTCCAAAATAATGAATTCATTATGTTAGTTGCCCGCTGCTATAACAAAGACACTAGATGTGTTGAATACAAAGAACAAATGATGATCATCGACCTCACAGCTCATCAGTTTGAACTGACCCTAGGCATTTCTCAAAGACAGGAAATATGTAGAAATGAGTCTGGAAAGACTGCAAGAAGGCCTGGGATGACAATGAAGATAAATGCATGCAAATGATGAATGAGCTTTATCTAAACAAAAAGAATTGGTGAGCAGATGGCCACAGACCATCCACCGTAGTGACTTCAATGAGGAGTTGAGTGATACAATCACCTTCCTGAACAGAGTATTTGGGCTCCCTGATGCCCATTATTTCCAAAAATGAATGCTTGAAGTATCTGGAGACCATGAGTAAGAATGCTCCTAACCAGCGTCTTTGTTGGGGCAAGATCATCAGCGACACCATCTCCCAATAGCTTCAACAAGTCCTAATAACTGGAAAGTTCTACATGAATTCCTATGTTGAATACATAGCTACATTAGTAAGATATTTTGTGGGGTTAGCTCGTAATGCGGTATGGCCCCAGTCAAGATATATGAATTCTAACCAGAGCTAAAGCTCAAGGCCAACATCTCTCGGTTCTCTAAAATTAATGATGCCTTCATGAGGTGATCTATTTGCTAACACTTGAATATGAGACATGGTCGAACCATCCCAAGTGTAACTACTGCTATGAAGAAATGGGGAGCGTTGTTCACGCAATTCCCCACATTCACATACCTCAGAGCTATGAATTTTGAGGGTGAACCAACGAAGCTACCAAGGTATGTAGGGCCAAAGTTGATCCTCTTGGAGTTGTCAAGGAAACTGATCACTTATCATGAGAAGTGCATGAAGAGAAAGAAAGGAGGAACTCCATTCCCCCTTACAGTTGGCCGATACACCTGCACCACACTTGCCAAAGCATGGGAGATGTATGCTTGAGCTTGAGTTGCTAAATCTAAAGCATAACTTCCCGGCAAGGCCGACCTTTGACTGCCAAAGTTACCTCCCAAAGGTAAAAATTGATCCCATCCATGTTCCCGAGATCAAGGACATTTGGATTGACCTGACACATGAGATAGACATCAGTGAAAGGATCACTCCTAGTTGGCTCTAAAGGAGATCATCCACTATGGCATTGCTATCGTCCCAAAGGAATTCCAAGAGATTGATCAAGAAATTGATCAAGTTTACCTTGACACAAATGGGGATGATTGGCCATTCATGGAGATCAACAGAGCCAAGGCACCAAAACCATTCAGGAAAGGGTTAAGCCCACATTGCAATGCACCAAACATTGGTGCAAACAAAATGGTCTCACCTACCTCGAGTAGATTTCACTACTTCTCCTTCAGGTAGAGCACCTCCAAGACCGGCCCAAGTGCTGAAAGGAAAAGGAAAAGATAAGGAGGGTGAATTGAGTAAACAAGAAGAAGCTCCTGAAGGCCTTCCTTCTACTTCTGAGAAGAAATTGGTCGACCTGGTGTCTCTAGGTAAAGAAGAAGAGATGATAGAAGTTTCAATGGATACATCCACTCAGGATGTTGTCATAACTATAACTACCGAGGTACCCAGCGTCCCTTCTTCCATTTCTTCCCCTCCTCCTGTCGTTCAAGCATCTATTCTTATGGATGTGTCTTCTCCCCTTCCTTCCTCCCTTCCATCTCCCACCTCTTCCATCTTCTCCTCTCTCGCGGATCTATCACCTAGTATTCCCTCCATCCAATTGTAGATCCCTTCCATTTCCATGTCCTTCTCTTCTCCTGTAGTAACTCCAGGCCCCACAAGTAGTGGTGTATTGGACTCCTTGTCAATGCCACCACCGAGTGTTTCAACATACTTCCCTAAGGCCTCTACAGTTTCTTCCCCTTTCACCCCCGTTTCTTCTTCTATTCCCTCTACTCCCACTCCCATAAGTCCTAGTTGGATTTCTGACCATCTGGGTCAACATAAGAGAAAGGTTCCCATCACACCCATGGACTTCTCCATCATTCGACTTAAGTAACCAAGAAGTAGAAAGCAATAACTTGATTTTCAAAAAGCACTTCAGGGCGAGAGAGTCATGGAGATTGCTTACCCGGACCCCACCAAGGAAAAGAAGGATCTGTCTCCCACAGACTTCACAGTGACTCAAGTCACAATGGGGACCTCATCTGAAAGCCTACAAGGAGAATCCTTTTCGCAAGAGATTCCCTTTGCAATAAGCTCTAGGAAGTAAAAGAGGAGAAGAGAATACTTAAGGAACAAAACAAACATCTCCTCCAAGCATTGTAGAAAATGGGCAATGCTCCTCCTGTGACTGCCACCAAACCCATTGAAGTTCTCAGTCAGGATAAAATAAATGAATATGTTAAGATTGGTGAACAAGGCATAGCAAAGTATCCTCCTGGATTGAGCAAATCCTCAGAGATAGTGAGGAAATGATTAGGAAATTCACAGTGCTCTACCAGGATATAGATCAAGCAAATAAGGAGCTACAAGCAGTAGTAGGTTCCCTCTCCGAGGAGTTAGACAATGCCAGGTTGCAACATGAAACATTCCAAGCAATGGCTAACTACTCAGCTGATGACCTATTGAAGGTCGGCATCATCGATCACCCGTGGGCACATAATAAAGCTCTCATTGCATTAGATTACTAGGTTGATCAAATGGAATATATCTTGGAGAGGATAGATAAAATCAAGGATGAAGCCCTGGATGCATGATACAACATGGAGTAGATAGTTACAAAGATGTCTCCAGGGATGCTCAGTGAATCGTTCACCTTGAGGGAAGCAGACAATACATTTCAAAGTGCTTCAAGGCTATCATCACTCAAGGTTTGGCACCAGAGGTCACTTTCGACCGAGAGTCAATCAATAACCTCTTGGCCTACCACGATTTCATTGGCTTCTTGATCGATGCATGCGAGGAGTTCACCGGGTTACCTGACAAGCTCAAGAATGAGAAAGAAACTTGTGAAGTCATTGGTGACCATTTCAAAGGTCCAGATCATGATCAACTCCAGGTGATGATCAGGAAGTTTATGGAATATCGAGCGCAGTGTCACATTGCCTCTCCTGATCGAAGCAAGACACCAAGTTTGAACAAAGAGATGATGAGTAATTTCTCCTCTTGTGTATGCTTTGATCAATTTTGTAAAATATTTAAAAAGCTTGTTGGCATTTACGATGACATCATCCATGTTGTATCATGGGATGTTGCCATCCAAAAAATTGCCCAAATTCAACCTTTGACTTTTTAGATATTTTGTAAATATCTTGTAAGATATTTTGTAAATAGTGGTTGTTTTACTTTTGTCTTCTTTCATCTTCTCCTTTTATAAATACTTGAATACATGTTGTATTCGGGTGACAATTGTTTGTATGAAAGAAGAAGTGAGGAGAGAAAGACTTTGTGCTTTTTCGTAATAGAAGAAATATTATTACATATGCTCAGAAACTTTGTGCTCAATATGTGTGTTATTTGCATCAGATCTTTCTTAAGTTAGATCTATTTTTTTATTCTGTTGGATTCATTCCTACTATTGTCATCTATTCATCAATATTTTTTTATTTTTTTATGCAAGTAAGTTTGACTCTGTTTACTACCAACCCAAAGCATAAACCTTTTGACCTTTCTGTCTTGGAATTCATTTCTTTTCTTCCTTCAGATTTATCTCTCATCCGTTCCTTCCCTCTTATCTTCCTATTTGTAGTTGGAACTACCTCTACTGGGATGAGATCCTAAACCCCCTGAAGTTAGAATAGTGTATATTTGCACAAATTCATGCTTGATAGATTAGTAATAAACCAGTTTCGCTTTGCTTGTCTCAAAGAGGGGCTATGCCCTGCACACTGTTGGCCTATTTCCCCATGACCTGCCTAACCGACAGATTTTCAAACCAATAGTTTTTGGCGACTCTACTAGGGATCGAACTAAGGAAATAACTAAAAATAGTAAAAATCACTACCAGTTTGCAAATTTTAACCCTTTGTTGAAAATAAAATTTTTTTAGAAGTGATCAAAATTGAAAATTTCCTTAGGCAAATCCATAGATCTAGACCAGATAGGAGCTTTTAGTTCGTTGGGTTTTTTACAAAAATCTGTATATTTCAGATTGATCGAGATTCTAACATTTCATGATATTTTCAAAAACCTTGCAAAATTTAGGTCAAAGATCCAAATTAACCCACTTTTTATCCTTGTTAATCTTTGTGAGAAAACCGCAATCGGTTGCTATTAAAAGAGGGTTAAATTTAAATACTGAAAATTACATGCTACTAATTTTTTCTAGGAAAATCAAAAAATCAGCAAATACAAACAAAAAGATTGTTATGAATCTACTCTTAATTGTTGCAGATCTGAACGGATATGATGGCGGGTGAACAATTTACTCATGATAGAAGATCTCGTGGATAATTTGATCCAATTTTTGATCTACTTCAAAATCACAATTTCAGTATCACTCAACACGATTTGCATCACTAAGATCAACGGATCGATCAACAAGAAGTTCTTCGCCTCCACGAAAGAGCCGGATTTCACAGGGTGCCTCAACATCGACTTTCAGTGCTCTTTTGCTAAGTGGAACCACACTACCTGCTCATGTTCTTTTTCTCATTTTTCAAATGGTATTTAATCTACTAAGATGATGGGAAAACACCATGGGTCCTCTAGCACTTTGCCACATCTAGTCCACCCTCCCCAGTGGGAATTACGAGAATTTCCCGAATTTTGATGGGAGCGGAAATAAAAGCATAGACACACATATAGCTGTGTTTATTATGTCATACAGTATTTTGGACATGACTCATGAGGACGTATTGGTACATCTCTTCCTTGAGACCTTGCAAGGGCTTGCATCAGAATGGTTCCAGCATTTACCAGCTAGATCCATCACCAATTGGGCCACATTACGGACTGCATTTGAAGATAGATACAAGCCTTCAGAAGATGCATTTGTGTTATTGTCACGAATCACTCACATGAAGAAGGAGGCCAATGAAACCATGCGCAATTTTATCACCCATTTCAATTCATTGATCAACCATGTGCCACCTACCATGTTGCCAACATTAGAGAATCAAAAGTGTTTCTTCTTGAATGCAATGAGTTTGAAAGTAAGTTTCTTACTTTTACAGGAACAAATACCCACCTTGGTTCTTGCTCGGGCTATGGCAATTCGGATAGAAGATAACCTCCTTATATCTGGTGAGTTAAAATGAGAGTGTCAAAATCAAAGGCTTTAACTTCTTCTCAGGATACCTCATCAGATCCAGCATCCCAAAAGATGACAAATGACTTGCTTTCATTAAAGAATCAATTGGCTCAAACATCATCTACTACTCCATATCGAGATATCCCACGGAGGAACTTCACTCCCAACAATGCCCCCAAAGGTCATGTTTGCCTGCTACTTCTCCAAGGTTAGCAATTGAAGCCCCTCCTTAATGCCTTGGTGAAGTCAAAGAAGATGATCCAAATTATGGATAACTTTCGTCGTAAGGTGAAAATGATCAAGATGTCGGTGAACCAACTAGTGACTCTACTATTAGGTATATGGAATTTGAAGACGAGGAATCTGATGAAGAAGAGGGTACCCAAGGGTATGCAAGTGGACAATCATACGTAATTTTTACTTGCTCACAAGGAAAAGAAGCAAAGATTACTACTTGAAAAATAAAAGGAAAAGGTTGTGACTCCTCCACCGCCAATGATCAATAAAAAGGTAATCCCCTTCCTATTCAACCGCTTTGTTAAACCTTTTGTAAAGAAATATTTTCCTCCTGTTTCTCCTCTAATTCATCCTTCCTCAATTCCCATAAAGTCTGGTAATCCCCCTCCACAAACGTGAAACGAAGGACTCATTCCTTTGTTAGCACAACCCTTGGTTGTGTTCGATATAATTGATCACGCTAAAAAGACCAAGATCCAAATGTCTCAAGCCGAGTACCTTGATCAATCTAGAGTAGCTTGTAAGATTAACTAAGTATATCCAAAGCCAGGTTGTCGTCCTTCCTCCCATTTCCCCAAAAGGAATTCTTCCCACCCCCTATGTCTCACGTAAACGTTGCCTCGACTTCCGCATCGGGGAAAATTGAACCTTTTTATCTATCTCTCCTGATCAATGGTCATAAACTAAGCAACTGTATAATTGATTCTGGAGCTTCTGACAATGTTATGCCAGCAAAGGTCACCCATGTTTTGGGCCTCACACTTATTAAACATTTTGGTAGATGCTTTACTCCATGGAGACCAAACAGTACCATTAATTGGTCAGATCAAGGATGCATAGTTCGCATTCGCGGCATTTCCTGAGAAAAGGGTAAAAATGACTATTCTAGTAGCTAATATTCTAGCAGCCTACATGATATTGCTAAGGAGGAGCTTCTATAAAGAAGTTGGTGGGTAAATTCACATGGACTAGTCCAAAGCCGAATTCCTGTCAAAGGGGTGATGCAGATATTGGAACCATAATCACAAAAGAAATATCTAGTCACCAATTCGGATGACCCCAAATCTCATATTATTTTTGAATCATTAGGGATGGGAAACTATTTCTTGTCCACTGACTTAGATAGAATGGATGTTCTCATCTAAAAGGACGAGCTCAAAAAAGTATGGACATTATAGTTTGATGGAAGTTACGCGACAAGCGGTGCCGGAGTTGTTCTTGTATCTCCTGAAGAGGAGATTTTCCCTTTTTCTTTCAAGTTGTAGTTCTTCAATACGAATAATACTACCAAGTATGAATCCTTATTACTTGGCATGCAAGCTGCAAAAGAGAAGGGAATCAAGAATCTAAAAGTGCAAGGTGATGCTGAGCTAATTTTCAATCAGGTAAAAAGGATATACCAAGTAAAAATGACCGACTCAAACACTACCGCAATGCAGTATGAGATAGCATCGAAGAGTTTGACACTTTCTCAATCAAATAAATTCCATGAGCCCAAAATGACATGGCTGATTCATTAGCCATCTCATCCTCTCTCATTCTCCCTCACCCAGGGTTGAAAATAGATACATATACCATTGAGGTGGTTTTTACCCAAGTGTGCCAGATAATTCACAACACTGGCAAGTGTTCAATGATGACAACCAACTTATCACCTTTTTGGAGAAAGCTAACAATTTCAAAGAACTCCATTTTGATGGATCAACTTCTATGTGTCATGAGTCTCTCACCGGTCAAGCACATGAATCTGAAAAAGAAACAGTGATACAACTCAAAGGAAATAAGATTCTGAAAGGTTTAGTTTCCTTAGAATGATTATTTGATAATCATGACCATTTTGTTAAGAAAAAGTGACAGGATGATCCTTCCTCTTCTCTAGAAACTGAATCCATCAATCTGGGTACTGCAGAACATCCTTGTTCCGTGAATATCGGGAAGTGTTATGCACCTTGAGGAAAAGTAAAAATTCGTTAAGTTGCTGAAAAAGTACATGGATGTATTAGCATGGTCTTATGCTGATCTAAAGTCTTTCAAGCCAAAGGACATTCAGCATGACATTCCACTTAAGGATGACATCAAGCCTTTCACAAAAAGTAAAGGCATTACAACCCCAAAATATCAGGTACCATCCAGACTGAAATTCAGAAGATGTTGGATGCAAGAATTATTTTTCCGATTCATCATAGTACCTGGGTTGTAAATATTGTACCTATGCGAAGAAGAAGAATGGCGAGATACACATATGCGTGGACTTTCACAACTTGAACCAATCATCCTTAAAGGATAACTATCCACTGACAATAATGGATTGAGTGCTACAGGTAGTAACCGGTTCAGAAATGTTGTCTATGGAATGGTTTTTCATGTTACAATCAAATTCAAGTCACGCCTGAAGATCAGTTCAAAACAACGTTCACCACTCCTTGGGGTACCTTCGCCTATAGCAGAATGTCATTTGGTTTGATCAATGCTAGTGCCACCTTCCAATGAGAAATGGACTTTACATTCAAAGGTATGATGGGAAAAGTCATCGTAGTTTACCTAGATGACTTGACCATGTTCTCCAAAAGATGAAGTGATCACTGTGATCATTTGGAACAAGTCTTGATCAGATGTTGAGAGCACAAGATTTCGCTAAATCCCAAGAAGTTAGTTTTTGGGGTCACTGAAGGAAAGCTGCTAGGACATGTCATCAATAGAGAAGGAACTAAGATAGATGTCAAAAGATTCAAGGCTATTTAGAGCCTTACTTTTCCTACAAGCAAGACTAGCGTTCACTCTTTCTTGAAAGGTAAATTTTCTGAGATGCTTTGTTCCTAATTTTACTTGAGAAGACTCGTCATATATATAATATGATGAAAGGGTCCCAAACATTCTAATGGAGTGAGGAAGGTAGGACATCATTTGAAGACATAAAAACCTCTGTCACTCATGCTCCTGTTTATGCCCTGACTTCAGCAAATACTTCATCATGTACAGTTATGCAACTATACATATTGTATCAGCTATCTTGATGTAGAAGAACTCCGAGGATATAGAATTTATGATTACTTTCATGAGTTCTCCTCTTAAGCCTCATGAACTGAAGATGTCACAATTGGAGAAGCATGCCTTTTCCGTGGTAAAAGTAGTCAAAATTTTCCGCTACTACATTCTGAATTCTCATACAGTAGTGCTGGTTCCAAACACGGTTGTTAAGTCTATCCTGACTCAACAGGAGTTAGGGAGCTTACGAGGGAATTGGATCACAAAGGTCCAAGAATATGATCTAGACATCAAACCAACCAAGTTGGTAAGAGGTAAAGGCCTGTGTCAGCTAATGGCTGAAAATAAAGACTCAGAGGTACCTAAAGAGAAAGCTGATCACATTGATGGAGAACAAAATGAACTGGAGAAAGTGGATTCTTTGCCTATGGTTCTATTTGTCACCACCAACGATAAATGGTATTCTGACATCACATTATTTCTCACCTATGGAGAGTTCCCAACTCACCTAACCACAAAGGAAAAGTGAATGGTGAAGCTCAGAGCCGTAAGATATGTCATATGGGATGATGGATTGTACAAACGTGGAATTGATGGTGTTTTTCTATGATGTGTTGACAAGCCACAACAGGTAAAATTGTTAAAAGTTTTCATGACTCATCCTACGGTGGTCACTTCTCCTCATCAATGACACATAAAATCATTCAAGCCAGGTACTATTAGCTAACGCTATTTCAGGATGCAGCCACCTGGGTAGTAAAATGTGAACTTTGCCAACAGTTCGTTGGCAAACTAAAGTTGGATGTGTTTCCCCTCAGGCTGTCATTATTGACGAACCATTCAAGCAATGGGGAATTGATTTCATTGGAGCACTCAATCCTCAATTGAGTGTTGGACATAGTTATGTCCTAAAAGTAATGGATTTCTTCACGAAATGGGTAGAGGCCATACCTATCAAGCATGCCACTTTTTAAGTTGTTTGTAACTTCATCAAGGAGAATATTATTGTGAGATTTAGCATTCCACACAAAATCATTGTTGACAACGCTTCCAACTTCTCTTCATAGGAAGTTATTGGTTTTTGTTATGGATATGGAATAACCTTGGCTCATGCTTCTGATTATTATCCTCAAGGAAATGGTCAGGTAGAATCCAGCAACAAGAACCTAGTGACTATCATACGAAGCTAGTTGATGAAAACCAGCTGGTCTGGCACAAATCATTATACGATGCTTTGTGGGTGATCGTATCACTCCAAAGAGGTCTCTCGGCATGTCACCTTTCCAGGTGTTATATGGGATCAATGCTGAAATCCCTATCTCCATAGAACTTCCTGCTCTGCGCTTAGCTCGAGCAATTGAAGATGAAACTTTTCAGAATTCTCTTGAAAAGAGGATTATGTACCTGATGGAACTTGAAGAAAAGTGAGTGAAAGTGGTTGACAAGATCACTAAACATCATAATCAAGTTAAGAGGTTGTTCGAAAAGAAAGCTAAGCAGAGAGATTTCCAAGTGGGAGATCTTGTTCTTCTATGGGACAAATGAAGAGAACCAAAAGGTATGCACGGAAATTTTGACTCTCTTTGGAGAGGGCCATACAAGATCAAGCAACTCAACAGAGAGAATAGTTTCTATCTCTCATATCTAGATGGAACCGAGCTCCCACTTCCCTATAGTGGGCAACACCTGAAGATTTTCAAGAAGTAGAGCTTGCTCTCTTCTTTGTATAGTTTTCTTTCATTTTGTGTTTGCTTTCGTTGTGTGTTTACTTCCTATTTGTTGTGTGTTCCCTTCCTTCCCTTTTTGGTCGCCCTTGTTTTTGACTCTCTGTAACCCAATGGATAGGCACATGAAAATCTGGGATTCTCTACCCTTAAGTTTCACTTAAAGATAGTCCCCAAAAAGAGCCAACTATTATCCTACAAGAATTGACAAGGAAATTTGCAGGTAACCATACCAAAATTTCCATTTTGGTCCCTGAAAGAAGTTTGATAACATTCAAAATGGCCTAAAACCCCCTTTTGAAAATCAAGTTTTTAGAACTTATCCATTTTTCAACTTTCTTTAACTCGGCACAGAAAATGTTGTGTCAACACTCTCAAAAATGCACCTTTTTGAACTAGGCGCAGGAATTCTCATGTCGACATCAAGGAATTTGCACCACCTTAGAAATCCCTTTAGCACTGGAAATGTTGTGTCAACATCATAAAACATGCGCTAAGTATGTGCGCTAAGGCACTAGAAACATTGTGTTGACACCATGAAATGTGCGCTAAGGCGCTAGAAAAATTGTGTTGACACCATGAAATGTGCACTGAGGCGCAGGAAATGTCGTGTCAACATCAAAAAATTTACACTAAGGTGCACTTTTCCTTGTGTCGATGCTCCCAAAGTCGCCAAAGGAAGTTGGTGAAGTAATAAATGTCAATTTTCCTATAAATAGGCACCCACACTGTCATTTTCACAATTTGAAAATTGAAAAAAGTGTTTTCTCTGTGCCTATCAACCGTCCTTGTCCCCCCACGTGCCATTTTTCAAGCTTGTGGATCCCAAGTCATTCTTCATCTTTTATAAATCTAGGTAAGTGGCTTCCCTTACTTCCTTGATGTTGTTAGGTATTAGGGTTGTTAAAAATATTAAATCTAAAAAGAGGAACCTAACAATCTATAACCAACTAGAAACCCCTTTTCCTCTCCTTCCAGATCTACAAATCTAGAAGGCCCCTACCTCTGAAGAAACCAAAGGCCATATTTCCCTACTTGCTATCTTGTTGAAACCCTCTCTTTGCCATTTGACAAAACCAAAAGAGAGAAGAAATCAAAGAAATTGCAAAAAATCATCAAACCCTTGGCACACTTGTCTTTCCATGTTACACCTCCCACAGTCATGCCTTGGCGCACTATATGCCTAGGTAACACAATATTTTTCCATGCCAGCTTAAAGAACACTTAGCAGCTTTTTGAGAAGCGCATGCGCATCTTGAACAACATCAACATTTTCATGTTGTGTGTTATTAATCTGTGCCCGTGCCTAACCCTTTGGTGAACTGATTTTCCTTGAAACATCTTCCGTAGTAGTGCCCTGGCACACTTAAAACACATGCAACACCAACATTTCCTTAGCCCCGTAAAAGCATTTTTTCCCTAAGGCACAGGTGCAATTCCCTTAACATCAACATGACATGTTACATGTTGTAAACCCGCACCCTGCGCTTTACCCTTTGCACTTTGCATTCTATTATGCAACACCTCTTGAAAATGAACCCTTTACAACCTTGGCATAACTTTTATCCTATGAACATGAGCACAACTTTTCTCATGTCAACACCCTAAAAAGTGCACCCAGCATTTTAAAGCCTCTGCAGCATGCTATGAACCTACGCCTTGCGCCCTAAGCCTTATAACATTCTTCATTCTGCAAGCTTTCATTATGAATAACATGATGGTTGACATGGATCTTCTATGTTGGACCTCCTTGATTCTTCTTGCAAAACAACAACATCCATCCTCGAGCTCACACATGTCTTCATCAAGCAAGAAACCAACAAAGTCTAAAGCTAAAGCTAAGCAGTCGGAACAAGAGATGAAGTACAAATATCAAGAAATTCAAGATGCCTAACTCATATGCAGAGTGCAACCTCGACATCAGAGATTCTGAAGCTGGGCCATATTGACATGGATGACTTTTGGACAAGGACCAACCAGGCTAGCAGTGGCCCGTGGATGAACAAGTTGGTGGGCAGTGGATTGCACTTTGCATCATGGCTACCATTAAGTGCCACAAATAATGAATTCGTCATGTTAGTTACCCGCTGCTATAAAAAAGACACTAGATGTGTCGAAGATGAAGAACAAAATATGATCATTGACCTCATAGCTCATCACTTTGAACTGACCCTGGGCATTCCTCAAAGACTGGTAATATATAGAAATGAGTCTGGAAGATTGCAAGAAGGTCTGGGACAATAATGGGGATAAATGCATGCAAATGATGAATGAGCTTTATCTAAAGAACAAGAAGTCGGTGAGTAGATGGCCATAGACCATCCACCGTAGTGACTTCAATGAATATTGAGTGATACAATCACCTTCCTGAATAGAGTATTTGGGCTCCCTGATGCCCATTATTTCCACAAATGGATGTTGAGGTATCTAGAGACCATGAGCAAGAATACACCTAATCAGCATTTTGGCTGGGGTGAAATCATCAGTGACACCATCTCCCAATAGCTTCAACAAGTCCTAACAACTAGGAAGTTCTACATGAATTCCTATGTTGAATAAGCTATTGCATCAGTAAGAGATTTCGTGGGGTTAGCTCGTAATGGGGTATGGCCCCAAGTCAAGATATATGAATTCTACCCAGAGCTAAAGCTCAAGGCCAGCATCTCTTAGTTCTCTAAAATTAATGATGCCTTCTTCTATGAGGTGATCTACTTGCTAAGGTTGAACATGAGACATGGTCGAACCAACCTAAGTGTAATTACTTTGCTATGAAGAAATGGGGAGCATTGTTCACACAATTCCCCACATTCACATACCTTAGAGCTGTGAATTTTGAGGGTGAACCAATGAAGCTACCAAGGTATGCAGGGCCAAAGCTAATCCTCTTAGAGTTGTCAAGGCAACTGATCACTTACCATGAGAAGTGCATGAAGAGAAAGAAAGGAGGAACTCCATTCCCCCTTACAGTTGGCCGATACACCTGCACCACACTTGCCAAAGCACGAGAGATGTATGTTGAGCTTGAGTTGCTGAATCTAAAGCACAACTTCCCAGTAAGGCTGACCTTTGACTGCCGAATTTTACTCCCAAAGGCCAAAATTGATCGCATCCATGAGATCGAGGATATTTGGATTGACTTGACACATGTGATAGACATCAAGTGAAAGGATCACTCCCGGTTGGCTCTGGAGGAGATCATCCACTATGGCATTACTATCATCTCAAAGGAATTCCAAGAGACTGATCAAGAAATTGATCAAGTTTACCTTGACACAGATGGGGATGATTGGCCATTCACGGAGATCGACAGAGCCAAGGCACCGAAAACCATTCAGGAAAGGGTTAAGCCCACATTGCAATGCACCAAACATTGGTGCAAATAGAATGGTCTCACCTACCTCGAGTAGATTTCACTACTTCTCCTTCAGGTAGAGCACCTCCAAGACGGCCCAAGTGCCGAAAGGAAAAGGAAAAGACAAGGAGGGTGAATCAAGCAAACAAGAAGAAGCTCCTGAAGGCCTTCCTTCTACTTCTGAGAAGCAAGTGGTCGACTTGGTGTCTCTAGGTAAAGAAGAAGAGACAACAGAAGTTTCAATGGATACATCCACTCAGGATGTTGTCACAACTACAACTACCAAGGTACCCAACATCCCTTCTTCCATTTCTTCCCCTCCTCCTGTCATTCAAGCATCTATTCCTATGGATGTGTCTTCTCCCCTTCCTTCCTCCCTTCCGTCTCCCACCTCTTCCATCTTCTCCTCTCTCATGGATTTGTCACCTAGTATTCCCTCCATCTAATTGTAGATCCCTTCCATTTCCATGTCCTTCTCTTCTCTTGTAGTAACTCCAGGCCCCACAAGAAACAGTGCATTGGATTCCTTGTCAATGCCACCACCGAGTGTTTCAACATACTTCCCTGAGGCCTCTACAGTTGCTTCCCCTTTCACCCTCGTTTCTTCTTCTATTCCCTCTACTCCCACTCCCATAAGTCCTAGTTGGATTTCTAACCATCTGGGTCAACATAAGAGAAAGGTTCCCATCGCACCCATGGACTTCTCCGTCATTCCGAAGAAGGGACCCAAGAAGCAAAAAGTAATAACTTGCTTTTCAAAAAGCACTTCGGGGGAGAGAGTCATGGAGATTGCTTACCTGGACCCCACCAAGGAAAAGAAGGATCTGTCTCCCACAGACTTCACGGTGACTCAAGTCACAATGGGGACCTCATCTGAAAGCCTACAAGGAGAAGCCTTGTCTATAGTAGATTCCCTTTGCAAGAAGCTCCAGGAAGCAAAAGAGGAGAAGAGAATACTCAAGGAACAAAACAAACATCTCCTCCAAGCATTGCAAAAAATGGGCAACGCTCCTCCTATGACTGCCGCCAAACCCATTCAAGTTCTCAGTCAGGATAAAATAAATGAATATGTTAAGATTGGTGAACAAGGTGCAGCAGTATCCTCCTAGATTGAGTGAATCCTCAAAGATAGTGAGGAAATGATTAGGAAATTCATAGTGCTCTACCAAGATATAGATCAAGCAAATAAGGAGCTACAAGCAGTAGCAGGTTCCCTCTCTAAGGATTTGGACAATGTCAGGTTGCAACATGAAACATTCCAAGCAATGGCTAATTGCTCAGCTGACGACCTATTGAAGGTCGACATCATCGATCACCCACGGGCACATAATAAAGCTCTTGTTGCATTAGATTATCGAGGTTGATCAAATGGAATATATCCTGGAGAGGATAGATAAAATCAAGGATGAAGCCCTGGATGCACGATACAACATGGAGCAGATAGTTACAAAGATGTCTCCAGGGATGCTTAGTGAATCATTCACCTTGAGGGAAGTAGATGATACATTTCAGTGCTTCAAGGCTATCGTCACTCAAGGTTTGGCACCAGAGGTCACTTTTGACCAAGAGTCAATCAATAACCTCTTGGCCTACCACGATTTCATTGGATTCTTAATCGATGCATGCGAGGATTTTGTCAGTTACACAGACAAGCTCAAGAATGAGAAAGAAACTTGCAAAGTCATTGGAGACCATTTCAAAGGTCCAGATCATGATCAACTTCAAGCGATGATCAACAAGTTTATGGAATATCGAGTGCAGTGTCACATCGCCTCTCTGATCGAAGCAAGACACCAAGTTTGAACAAAGAGATGATGAGGAGTAGTTTCTCCTCTTGTGTATGCTTTGATCAATTTTGTAAAATATTTAAAAAGCTTGTTGGATTTTATGATGACATCATCCATGTTGCATCATGGGATGTTGCCATCCAAAAAATTGCCCAAAGTCAACCTTTGATTTTTTAGATATTTTGTAAATATCTTGTAAGATATTTTGTAAATAGTGGTTGCTTTGCTTTTGTCTTCTTTCCTCTTCTCCTTCTATAAATAATTGAATACATGTTGTATTCGGGGTGGAAATTTTTGTATGAATGAAGAAGTGAGGAGAGAAATACTTTGTACCTTTTAAATAATGAGAAGAAATATTAATACATATGCTCAAACTTTGTGCTCAATATGTGTGTTATTTGCATCAGATCTTTCTTAAGTTAGATCTATGTTTTTATTCTGTTGGATTCATTCCTACTATTTTCATATGTTCATTAGTATTGCTTTATTTGTTTATGTAAGTAAGTTTGGCTCTGTTTACTACCAGTAAAGCATAAACCTTCTAACCTTTACGTCCCCTGAATTCATTTATTTTCTTCCTTGATTTATCTCTCCTTCGTTCCTTCCCTCTTATCTTCCTATTCGTAGTTGGAACTACCTCTACTAGGATGAGATCCCAAAACCCCCTAAAGTTAGAATAGTGTAGATTTGCACAGATTCCTGCTTGATAGATTAGCAATAAACCAGTTTTTCTTTGTTGTCTCAAAGAGGGGCTATGCCCTGCACACTATTGGCATGTTTCCCCACGACCTTCATAACCGACAATTTTTCAAACCAACACGCTTTTTGCACAAAAATTACAAAATTGAAAAAGTCTCCTTTGTGCCTACAAGCCCACAACCTTCTCATTTTCCATTTGGAAAATAAGCATCCTTGGGCTCGTGGGCCCACGTTTGTCAAACCGCGCCATTTACAAAAGTTGTAAAATTTCCAAAGTTTCCTCAAGGGCATGCTTCCCTGCAGCTGACAAAGGCCTAAAATGTGGCTTCTCTGGGCGTTGGCAGAGGTGCGGCTTACTTTTATACTTTACTCCTTTAGAAAATAAAAGCCAAAAATTCAAACTACCTCCGGCGACCCACCTTCCCACTTTGACTTGAAACATGGCCACGTGTCCCTTCTTCCCCTTTGGTGAAAATTATTCCCAGTCCGCCGGCCTACTTTTGGCAAAAATGAGGAGTTAGAAGGAATTCTTTATATTTCTGGAAAGGGAAGAAATTTCCTATCTGATGGAAATGCTTTTAGGGGACCTTAAGTGCTTAAAATATATAAAAATTCAGATTGAAGCACAAAAAGAGGTAAATGGTATTAGTTGACCAAAAATAAGTGTGAGCTTATTTTGATAAACAAAACATTCTTTCTCAATAGAATGTACCACAACACAACATTCCTTAATATGGAGTACCTCAATAATACACTTCTTAACAAAATGTTCCACAATACCATATCCCTTAACTGAACAAATCTTATCAGCACAACACCTTGTATCAATAAAACATCCCCCCAAAAATCATTGCCCACCAACAAAACATTCCTCAATAGTACAAGGCATACCCACAATAT
Source organism: Taxus wallichiana var. yunnanensis (assembly GCA_018340775.1). Classification (NCBI taxonomy): domain Eukaryota; kingdom Viridiplantae; phylum Streptophyta; class Pinopsida; order Cupressales; family Taxaceae; genus Taxus; species Taxus wallichiana. The sequence continues at coordinate 519,431,470 of CM031243.1, read as the reverse complement.
AGCCAACCATTGTTTCAACCCAGCTCATCCTCATAAGAGTAACAAACACAAACTAACCCCCTCCAGGCCCTTTTAAGTCATGTATCCAATCTCGAGGCTACTTCATCTTCATCCAAGAAGGTGGTCTATTAAAATCAAATTTATAAAGAACCTATTCATCCTTTAGTACCCTATAAACCATATCCGCCTCACTAAGAACTTCCTAAAATTACCAAGTTTTATAGAAAAAATGATCCCCAACAACATATACATGCCTTCCATCTTGCATGTTATCTAATAGCTCATGATCAAGACCTAATGCTAAGGACCTTTCCCATGTCCCTCGTTGGTATCACCTTAGATTGGTACAAAAACATTCCATAACACTCCCTATTCTCTTTCGCACAGCTTGCACAACTTTTCTTAGATCACTTTTCCATCAACATAGCCCACAAGGTCACCATCAATGACCTGTATGCCATTAGAAAATTTGAGGATGATTCCATCACTGATTTTATCACCCATTGGAGGTTCATCACCAATCAACTATCCTTTACGCTACCACAAACAGAGTTAATCGAAATATTTTGTTGCTCATGTGCCAAACATATTTCATCCACTTTACAGATTCAATCATTCCAAATTTTTGGCGAGGCTTTTACCATGGCCCATAAATTGGAATTGTGAGCTTTAGAGGATGGTCGGGTAAATATTCCTCCTAAGAAACCTAAAGTGTATTTCCCATTGAAATCAACTCCCAACTCAAATAAGTCCAAAACAGCCACCAACGTAGTCATGGTCAAGTCTACTCCCAAAGAAAATCCCACTCTTGAATGCATTCATCAACAACACAACTATACACCCATAACAGAGACTTATGGCACAATTTTTGACAAATTACTTTCCTCCAACATAATATCACTTCCACCCATTTAACCCATCAACATATCAGTATCAAAACCCATTTGGTATCGGGATAATGATTATTACAAATACCATAGGGTCAACGGGCATGACATTGAAAGGTGTCACACTTTCCGTAATGTGCTTCAAGATTTGATTGATAAAGGTGACCTTCACTTAAAAATCCAAATGCACCTCTGAATTAGAATCTTGACATATTTAAACAACCTTTTTGAATCACCCTTCATCTCTGATCAACCGTAAATGAATTTTTTCCACACTATTAATACAATAACAAAAATTGAGCCTATCCCTCAATCCACCTTGTCACTTAGCGAAACAAAATCCACAGAATCAACACTAGTAACCAATGAGCCTAAAATTGTGACTACAAAGTCTCCCTCTATTGAAACCATCACTCAAACCCTTCCATCCTTATCACTTACTAAATCAACACCCGCAAACCAACACCATAATCTAACAAGCTTAAAATTATTGAACCATTATTTGTTACTAAAACTATTCCTATGCCCTCATCACATACCACTATTGAGCCTATACCCACATCCTCTAGTACAGTCGCATCTCCACCTACATCTAGATTTGCAAATATAACTATGATACCTCTTGAAACATTATTATCATAACCACCACTACCTAATCCAACCATGGGTTGTAGTCATCTTCAATCCACAAAAACAAATAATCAGAAACCTGCAAATCATTTATATTACATTAATCATATCATCTAAACTCCTTTTCCTTCATTAGCATCACCTCAAAAATACACCTAGTTCATCTAAAGTCTTGAATGGGCCTAACAAACAAGGTTTCATTCAGGTTTTAAAAGCCCTTATTATGATGAAACATATCATTTCCATGGCCCTCCCCTTTTTATACACCTCATCCTATGAGGGGAATTCCCACTTTTGGATACTCTCTTTTCATGCTAAGACCAAGGTATATGATACCTTCTAACCAAGACATCATTTGAGATTTTAAGGTCCTTATTATGTCCCTCCAAAACATAATTCCCTAAATAGTCCTCACTCTCTCATACCGGTTAATCACCCATTATTACATGGTCAAATCCCATTCACCAAGCTTCCACAATAAGTCCATACTCTATGTTTGTCATTCCACAAAGGGTCGCCACACCCGAACCTTTCCCTCCATCTCATGAACAACCCCTATTATTCTACCCAATTTTCATCAATACAGGATCCTCATCCTCCATCTGTTATAACAGCTAAAAATCCTCCATGACCATTATATAAACAACCCACAACTAAACAACCTACCTTGCCTCTCCCAAGAAGAGATGAAATCTCAGCCTTATTTTCATCTACATCTGAACCTAAAGGGTGTTACGCCACTATTTTAGGTGATCTCTTGCAAAAATCACTCATCACATTACCACCGCCCAATTTATCTGATCATCATGGATGGAATCCTTCTTAGTATGAATTTAATGCCTTTTGTGATTACCATAGAACATGAGGCCACTCCATATATAAGATTACAGAGCTTTTCATCGAGAATTTTAAAATATTGGCAATTCCCCCTTCCTTCCTTCCCAATCGAACACTAGAACAAAGTTGACATCATTTAAACCTGAAACATCTTTTCCTGAAACATCTACCCTTCAATCCGATGTCATTCATATCACCACTCATTCATAAAAATAAAACAAGGAATCATTTGAGCCTAAGAGAGGTAAGACCCCTGTCGTTATACCTCCACCTCCCAAGCTATCACCCTTGTCCGATAAACCCAAAATATCCATTTCTTTGGCTCTGATGAGTCCAATAAAATACCACCATTGAAAGCTAAAATTTCTATACAAGTGGCAAACCACCTTCCACTGTAATTCAAAAAGTGGTCATCAAACAACTTACATCAATCTTCCGTTTGGATGTCACTTTATGAGCTTGTCCAAACATCACCTAGTCATAAATAGGCCATGATAGAATCCCTTCAATCCATCACTATACCAACTAATGACCCAATCTCATTCACAAACTTTTGGGTTCTCTTAAAGCATCTATCTCCATATCATTTGAACCATCTAAAATTCCCTCTCTTAGGCCCGAAGACCATGACCTGCCACTCTTCATCACTACCCAAATAAATGATATTTCCATCAAAAGAGTCATGATTAACATTGGTGCTGCCATTAATAGAATATCCTCCCTCACATTTTACCATCTCAAGTTACCCAATACAATCATTGCTCAAACATCGGTCTTGTTACGGTCCTTCAACGACACTATTGCACCCACACTAGGCATTGTCATCTTACCACTCAAAGTCATTGTCAAAACCTATTGAAATCTTCTACATTATAGAAGGAGATTTTCAATATAATATGTTGTTAGAATGCCCCTGGATACGTACCATGCATTGTGTTCCTTCCACTCTCCATCGTTGTCTCAAATATGAACATGAAGGACAAACCTACACTATTCCTGCTGATCCAAATCCATTCACTAATTGTTACATGATGTATCACCCAAATGACGTCCTTATACCAAAATCCACACTTGAGTCATCTAGCTAGGAATCTACTAGCACATCAATATCTTCTTCTAAATTACCAGATGACTCCTCTTTTAGTGAGGTTGTTAAACATCTTACTCTTGGGGAATATCATCTCCTTATGCTCAATTCCATCCCTTCACCAAAAACGTATGGTCATCCTAATAAACAGCCTATGTACGACCTTGATGTAGGAGATGTTATCTCCTATGGTCTAACATACCTCAAGACAAATCTTATTTATGGGGACTTGATAATCCACCATCCCATCTTGTAAATCCACATCATGTCATGCCATTTACATTAAAATTTTAAATACCTTGATAATCCAAACTTTTCCACATGTATCTCCATCATTGTACATGGAAGGGTTTTGGCCTTGGGCATTACGAACAAGGGACACATGACCAACCCATCCTACGCACCCTTAAGGCTCACGAGAAAAGTGGTTTAGGTTATAAAAATTTTACCTCTCTAAAATAACTGAAGCCACCACATTTAAACAAGATACACCAATGCCCACTTCCGAACTAAAACTATCACCTCCAATAAGACCTGAAGATCCATGGATACAGATGACACTATACCCATCCCACCTAACTTTTTTTAATCAATGTCATATCTTTAGGACCACTCATTTATCAATCAGATCACTCCACCAAATCATTACTCTTGTTTGGCCAGAAATGGTTGAGGCAAGATTCACCCACAATAGATATCCTTTAGTGTCATGATGACTAGGATATTCTTTCTCACATGGGAGCTGAAGACCGTTATCTTTAGAAGTCTCTACCATCCAAAACACCAAATCTTCTCAACAAATCCACCCTTGAAATTAACTTAGGAACCCCACAGGATCCCCATATAGTTAAGGTCGATCAATCTTTAAGTCCACAAGAATTACATGATTTCACAACATTCTTAACAAAATATCATCAAGCCTTTGCCTGGTCATATATGATATGCTTGGGATTGACTCCAACATTTTCATGCACAAACATAGTCACATACCTTATGCTAAGCTAGTCAAACAAAAACTCCACAAAATACACCCTTTATAGCTCTCCTTGTTAAGGAAGAGTTGTAATGTCTCTTATCTACCAACTTTATCATACCCATTGAATTATCCACAATGGGTTTCCAATATTGTCCATGTGAATAAAGCCTCAGGTAAAATATGCATCTGCATAGATTTAGGGATCTCAATCTTTCTTGTCCAAAAGATGATTTCCCTCTCCCAAACATAGATCAGCTTGATTGACCTAACCACGGGCCATGAAATGCTTTCCCTTATGGATGGTTTTTCTAGTTATAACCAAATTCTCATTGCCCCTAATAATCAACATAAAACCTCTTTCATTACCCCTTGGGAACCTTCTGTTACCGTGTCATGCCATTTGGCTTTAAAATGTGGGATCCACATACCAACATGCCATGACATACATTTTTCATGATCTTATCCACAAAATTGTCAAAATACGTTGATGACCTCTTAGGAAAGTCTAAATCACGCAAAAACCATCTTGATATCCTTGAATCAATCTTCACTCATCTCATCCAATTTTATCTTCATCTTAATCCTGCGAAATGTGTCTTTGGTGTCCTTACTAGAAAACTCTTAGGATTCATCATATCCATTTGAGGCATTGAATTGATCCTACAAAAGTTAGAGCAATCATTGAGATGCCTCCACCTTCTAATCTTAAGTAGCTACGCATCCTTCAAGGTAAGTTGTAGTCCATTCGATGTTTCATATCCCAACTCTCTGACCATTGTCAACCATTTCACCACTTGCTCCATAAGGACATAGAATTTCATTGGGATTCTGATTTTTAGAAATCCTTTGACAAAATCAAACAATATTTATTATCACCACCTATGTGCTTACTCCACCTCATGAAGGGGAGCCATTTTATTTATACATATCCACTTCAGGACATGCCCTAGGGCCATGTTTTCCCACCATGATGGTCAAGGCTATGAACAGTACGTGTATTACATTAGTCACACACTCCATGAATATGAGACACGTTACACTGAAGCTGAAAATTTGTGTTGTGCGTTGTATTTTCTACCTCCAAACTTTGACATTACCTCCTTAATCACAAAACATACATCGTCACTAGTTTTAATCCACTTAAAGCCATGCATGCTAAACCTTATCACAATGACCACATAACCTAATGGCTTATGCTCATGACTGAATTTGATCTTGAAATTATTCCACAAAAATCCATTAAGGGTCAAGCCATTGCAGATCAACTCATTGAAGCACCTCTTCGGATAATCAACCACCCCATGAGTACTTTCTGATGAATCCATCAACAACATCAATGAATCCAAAAACTATGAATCAGATTTCATCCCTATCAAAATGATCCTCTTCTTTAATGGTGCTAAATGCTAAGAGGGATGAGGAGTCGGTGTCGTTATCATCCCACCCTGGAACATTCCCATTTTGTTATCATTCAAACTCAATTTTGAGTGTACCAATAACATGGAAAAATATGAAGCCTTAATCATGGGCTTATAAACCACTATTCTCTTAGGTGTCCAAATCCTAGAAATCTATGGAGATTCACAACTTGTCATTAGTCAAGTCAAAGGAGAATACCAATGTAAAAATGAAGTCCTTCAAAAATATAAAGTTGTTGTCAATTTTCTCCTTGGTGCATTTGATCATTACACTATTCAAGTCATTCCATGATCTTCTAACAGTTTGAACTATGGCTTCCTCTCGAGATCTCTCATCCCATTCAAAATAGAAAATTCAAAGGATAAAACCAAGATGTTTGTAGTTGTTCAATGCTTGGATTATCCTTCACATCAAAATGAGTACCTTCCATCAACATCATTGATGAAAATCCATCGGATCTATGGTATACTCAGATATATGATTATCTCGCTGAATCCAAACTTCCATAGATCTATCACAATCCACTAAGTGATCATTCCTTCAACGTGTTACTCACTTTGTCATCATAGGAGGTATCCTTTACAAACGTAGTTTCGATGGTATATTATTGCGATGTCTTAAAACACATGAATCAACCAAAACAATCGAAGAGGTCCACGATGGCATCTGTGGAGGTCATTTTAATGGTAACGCCATTGCTAAATGCATCATACAACTAGGGTATTACTGGCCTACCATTACCAAATATTTTTGTGCATACGTAAAGAAGTGTGTCAAATTCCAACTCCATTATGATCTTATTCACATTCCTAGTCAAGTGCTACAACCTACTCAGGACCTATGGCCTTTCTCTCAATGGGGGTTAGACCTCATTGGTACAATCAATCCAAAATCATCCCAACAACATCACTCAATCATCACTGCAACTGAATACTTCACTAAATGGGTTGAATCTATTCCTTTAACCTCAAAAAAATCTAGACCCATCATCAATTTCATATATCAAAACATCATATGTCATTTTGGCATCCCACATAAGCTCATCATAGATAATGGAAAATCCTTCAAAAATAAGGAGGTTAAAAATCTCTGTGATACATTCAACATCAAACTTAGCTTCTCTTCACCATACTATCCTCAAGAAAATGGACAAGATGAGGCCTCAAAAAACACTCAACAAAATCCTCATGAAAATTATAAATGATGCAGTAGAAAACTGGCACATCATCCAAATCCCATTTTCCCTATGGGCTTATCAAACTAGCATCCACACACCCACCGATGTGCTATGCCTTATTCACTCATTTATGGATCCAAAGCTATTGTACCCCTTGAAATTAAAATCCCATCACTTTGTGTATCTCTAAAGGATTTCATCCCCGATGAAGAATATCGCCAAGATCTCTAGCACAACTAGAATTATTAGATGAAAAACATCTAACAGCTCTTGAACATCATCAATTTTATCAACAACGCATCAACAGAGCATATAAAAAACATGTTAGAGAAATGACTTTAAAATTGGTGATCTTGTACTTAAAGAAAATCAAAATGTTACTACATTAGAGTGGAGTAAACATGGAAAGTTTTCCCCAATTGGATTGGTCCCTACATTATCACACACAAGTATGGGTCAAGAGCATATCATCTCACTTCTCTCGATGGGGAACCTGAGGTGGAACCCTTAAATGATTTGCACTTGTGGCCTTTCTATTATTAAATGATTGATCATCATGACATCAGTTTTAATCAAATCCTATCCTTCCATCATTAAATAATAACTTCCTTTGCACAAATTCCTCAAAATCACTACACCTATTTATCAATATCATGACATGGGGCATGTGGGTGTAGGTCACATATACATTTATCCCCTCCTCAAAAATGGTTTATCAGGGATTTTTCCTCTTGACTTAAAAAATGAAATAAACTCATTAGATGCTTAAATAGATTGATCCCTCGAAGGACAACTATTTACAAAATATAAATTATCAAAAAGTAGACTTCTCTCTCGAAAGATAGCTACCTGTCAAAATCATGGACCGATCCCATGAAGGATGGCCATTCAAAACAAAAAATTCAAAAAGTAAAAAAAAAAAAATGTAGACCATACCCTCGAAGGATGGCTACTCATATATAAGGCTTCTCACTTTGATCAACCTTCAAAATACAACAAAATCAAGAGCATCTAGAAATCTTCCCACATCGATCAACTTTCCCATCATAAGAAAACTTCCCACATTGATCAGTTTGCTTCAAAATATTACAAAATTTGGGGCATCAATTCTCTATAAACCATTAAAAGGAGAATCTTTTCCCCATAATGACATACACTCACAAGGCCTCCTTTGTCCATTATCATAGAAAAAATACATTTCACCCAAATCCATTGTGATTTGCATGAACTATCCATTGACGGTCTTATTTAACATCTTGAAAGGCTACTAGTGCAAAGTATTATTTTAAACCCATTGTGTATACATATCAGATTTATAGTGGGGCATTCTTTCCACTTTTACTTCATTTAATTTAGTTACATTCCTTGATTTAACATTTCAATTTGACACATTTTCAAAACACATTTAATCAAAACATTCTAAATCCATTTATCAACATCTAATAAATGCACGACAAAACACAATATCATAAACAATATCATCATCATCATCATAATCATCATCATCATTTAAATATATATAAAATTCTTATACACAAATGTCTGCATAATCAAAATAACATCATGGGCTTCTATGATCCTACAAACAAAAGTATAAGTCTAAAAACCATCATCATCATATACATATATATCAAAGTCTTAGATACATCATAAATGTCTACATAATCACATCATATAAAGAAAATAGGTGTTTCTATGAGCCTATGACACCATATACAAAAACATGTGGTAAAATCCACATCTCCTAATACCATGTTAGCACCACCCTCTCCTCTAGGAGCGGGAGTTCCTCTCCCTATGCATGCACATCTCTAGCACCACCATCGTATCTCTCTCACCATCACCCCCTCTATCCGGCCTCCGAGGTGGATGTCCCATACTCGTTGCACTATCACTAGGCCTCATTGTTGTTGTGGCACCCCTTGGGCAGCTACATGATCAACATATAAAGTGACATCATGGTAGTTCTTGATGATCATGTCCACGTAATAATCTCTCTCTACTTGCACACCCTCATAATGTGATACTAAAATCATTCAAATGTTGCAATGCGATCCCCTCTATTGAGCCATTACTAATAACTTCACACTAGAAATAGAAGGCCCTATGATCCCAAGGCCTTCCTCAATGTATCCCTTTGTCCCTTATACTTGTCTCTATCGAAGATACATGTACAAGCTGCACCTATAAGCCATCACGCTCAACTATCAGACCATCCCTCTCTGTAATAAGTGTGTCACAAACTCCCACAAGATCATCACGCTCTCTCTCAGAGTGTATCTCTCTCGGTCTCCACTGTGGCCTTCTACGGATATCACTACTACAACAACTTTGGCTACAACATCATCACCCTCACCTCTCTCCTATTCTCACTCCTATGCTCCTCCTGTTTCCTGAGAACACACTCGTCTAACTATCTCGTGTAGCAGCTCTCTTTATTTCACTTGTCCTCTTAAAAATCCTCAATGATCAAGCCCACCATGCAGAAAAATTGGGGTCACCTCCACATCATCAATTGGAACCATCTTCCCATCCTCATCATGACCTATGTCACTCGCTTATCGATGATTAGGCCTCACTATATAGCCTATGGGTCTTAGTGTCCCCATCCTCCCATCTATACTAAACTAGATCCTCGGGTATACTCTAAACAAGGCCAAACTATCTCTGACTTGTTAAAATGTAATAGCTCATCCTCCCCAACTCTTGTAGCCTAAATCCAAATATCTTACTGTAAACACAATAAGTCTTGAGGGAACTCAGGCCAATCATGAAAATCCACATATGGCCTCCATATCACATCACCCACCTGAAGCCCTTATATCAAGTCCCTGTAATAAATAGGCCCTTGGCCTTCCTAGCTCGACCAAGACTCTAACTCCATCTCATGAAACCCGGATGTCTCACATCAATGACACATGGCAGCCCCAATGGATGAGCAATAGAAATGTTCTCATGTGCCCAACACTATAATAAAAATCGACATCAATCCCATAGCACTTGTGGGAAGTCCAAGCCCACAACTCTCTAAATGTTTGAGCCAAAAAGTAGGAGCCCACTCAAACATTGTGCGGTGCTCCATCATCTCTCAACTACACCATTCATCATCCATGGAAAACTCCCCTCTCCTAAATCCAGGGAATGAAAACATGAAATACCCAACATCATCATGGTCATCTACATGGACAACCATCTCTCCCAACCTCATATAATGCATGGTAATCAAATGATCTCTAATGAATATCTCTAACATCTCGAATCCCTCCATAAAACCTCTTGCATAGTATCTACCCTCTCCTCCTCTATAATACAATAGATAGCATGTCCCCTAACTAGGCAGTCTCATAATCCGATGAACATCCTCCAAGGTAATAGTGATCTCCCTATAGAAGCCAAAAGGTATTGGTGGAAGGGTTCCACCTCTCTAACAATGTTAGTATCAAATGCTGAAACATCTATGGATCCACCTATAAAACCTCATGCCACCAAACCCCACTGCCTCTAAATTCTCCTAGTCCACATCACATAGATCCTCTCATACCTCATCTAACATCAAAGGTATATGATCTCGGATAGTCAACTTTACATCCACCTACAAAACATAGACACACAAAACTAACATTAATACTATCACCAATGTTTATTTTTGAAAAAAAATTTAAAAAATAAAAAAGTCACCTTATAAACATCAAACACCAACATTTAAACATACACCATGCATCAAAAACAAAGCCTTAAATCAAAAATTTTAATCAAAATATAAACTTTTCCTTCAAAAATGAAAATTATTTTGTCACAGGTGAATCATCATTGATTCACCTCAATCACTAGTGATTGGATGAATCTTTAGCGATCCTTGATTAAAAAAATTAGGGCATCCACATGCCCTAATACGACATTGATCCATCAAAATCATAAATAAAAATTCACAAAAACAAAGCAAAGGTGAATAAAACTTTACCTAAGGCTTTCGTTTCCGGCTCAAAATTCCATTTCTACACTTCTCACTCCAAAAACAATTTTTTCTCACGCTCGACAAAGGTTGTTTTTCAAAAGTCAAAGTCATATAATAAAAAAAAAAATACCTTTGGGTTATTTAACCCCTTTTTCACATAATGCAATCATAGGCAATTGCTTTAATCACCGATGATTTATCCTATTTTGGGCCTTTTGTCTACATTGCCTAAAACCATATCATTTTTACCCTTTGCACAATGTGCCATGTTTTCAAAGGTCTTAACCCACAAAATATTTGATTAAATCAACATAATAAAAATTGGGATTTACCATTCGTCTATGGGAGACGAGCCCTTTGCCCCCATCACTTGGTTTTCCCATTCGACAACTTTACTTAGTAAGAGTCATACATCCACATGCATTGAGCCCTTTGGCCACCCTATCAATTGATTCTCCAGTACTACGTTTGTACTCCTTTCAACTGGGAAAGTGTTTTGAAACAAAACACATCGTTATCATTGTATTGCATTATAGTAGAATCACCCATACAAACACAACCTTTCCTTAGTTTTTGTCTAACGATTTGCCAAAAAAATTCTAGATAAAAAGGGGAAAATGTAGACACCAAAAATCTACACCCCCTCTATATCACTATCTCAAACACATTCACAATCAAGCTAACCCACTCACAACATTAGATCACTCATAGATCCCCTTTAATTAAATTAATCTAATATACACACCACCATATTCCTAAGTCTAATTAATTAATTAGTTAATTAAAATAAATAAATATCCTCACACCTCACCATGCTAACTTGGACACATCCGTTAGTTTTAACTAACTAGTTTACTAACCTTCTATAAATAACACTCAACCCCCCAACTTATCACTAACCACCTCTCCACACATAACTAGTTATAACTAAAACAACTTTCCAAAAAATCCCCCATCCTCATCTTAAATAATTTAGTTTAGCTCAAGTCACTCCCACTTCTCATCTTAACCACTTTTGAGATCATTCAAAATCAAGTTTGAAATGGAAGGAAAATCACTCCATTTGATCCTCTAACTAAGATTTCGTAAAATCACTGACGATTTTCCCAATCAAAATCTATATAAGCTTGTTTTTAGACCTCTTTTGGAGGAGGATTTTGGTGTGTTTGAAGGTAATTTTTTCCTTCTTGAGAAATTCCAGAGATCAATCCATCTCAACACAACTTCATCATCATTACGCTACTGCAAAATAATCAATTTGATCGTCATATTCCTTATTAAAAAGTCTCATTTGTTTGTGATCCAACTTGATCATTCACACAAGGTAATCATTTTATTTTGGTTCCATTCTCGCCATCATGCAGAGGTAATATTATTTTTATTAAAATTCTAATGTCTTGTATCCTGTGAAAATTCTTTAAAATCATCGTTTAATTGAGTTTTCATCCCTATTTTTTGTAGCCTGATAAAATTAACTACAATCTCCTGTGATTGGCCTAATCATCTATAATTCTTGTTTAATATTTCTTTATTACCCATTTCACATAATTTTTCTAACCATTATTGTTTATTTATGTTATTTCCTAACATGTTACCCAAAGATGGTGATTTCAAATGGATTTAGGAGGTAACAATCATCATGTTTCGGAATTGACTCTTTTCCCATTATCCATCATCCATTGTATCGGGTGTAGTATGATCTGCTTCATGACTTAGAACTTTACGCCATTCAATTTGCACCCTTTGATTGCTTGAGGCCATTTTTTCATCCACTCAACTCATCCACGAAGCCACATAATATTTTTGGAATGTGTACAATGAGGTCCAAAGAATCCAAGAGGACCTCGCACAGTTTGAGTACAATTATGAAGTTGGCTTAGACATACCGGAGGACTACCGCACCGCATCAAATTTTGATACCAATAGTTATATTAGCGCTCTTGATACCGACACCACACTTGAACATCTCTACGATACTCGGGAATAAGTGTCGACTTCTTTCTGAGAGGATTCCACATTTATGAACCCAAGTCTTCTTTCACTAAGGAGAAGGACCTAGTTGGTTCCGTAGGATCTAATTTCTCTAAGAACTTTTACGCGGATCAAGAATCTGATATTTGGTTATAAGCGTTTAATCATGATTTTATGTATCTATCCACCTAAATAAATGACTTCATCTAGTCATGTTTCCATTATATCATATTGTATTATAACATTATTATCAATAAAAACTTAATTGATTCATAAGCAAGTTGATATCCATTAAAGTAGGTCTTTGGGCTTCTGGGGACTGGCTTTAGCTAGACAACCTACCCACTTATTTTACTAACACAATTTTGTTTAAAGTAGGCTTTCTTTATTCACTCTCTTCACGGAGTGTAAAACACCATCATACATTCTGTAGGTATCTTAGAAACCCCACCATACTAAGGTTGAGTTAGGTTGCTACCCCACTTGAGAAATCAAGCAAACCCAAGGTAAAACCATGTTTAACAGTGATAATTATTTTTAAACAACTAAAAGCTTCATTGAAACTTGTAATATCTGGATATGGGTAATAAGATTTATCTAGAGAGTGCCTATTATCTCCATGACTACCTCGAGTTGGATACTTAGTGGTTGCATTTAATGAAACAAATTTTATGTTTTAGTTTCATAGTATTGACACTTCTACCGGTGGAAAAGGCTTTGCTAAAAATATGGAAAACATGGACATTTTCCTATAAAGAAATCCACATAGTTGGATTCCTCTAGTGTAACAAGTAAATGACTTATCCCTTCAATGCTTCACTAACTTGATGTTATACACGTAGTAAAATTGCATTGTTCACTTGTTATTCTACAATTTAATAAATGGATTACATGGTTAGGGTTGCAATACAAGAGATTTACCTTGTGAAACCTATTGATTTTGGTGACCTAACTATACACTAAGATAAAACAAAAATATGGTGTGGTGTGGTGTGGTGTGGTGTGATAAAAATCATTGACTCTATGTTTTGTGAAATACACGATTTAGGTTTGTAAGTTTCTTTACAAATAATTCATTTCTCAATGTATCAAAGAAAAATATAGAAAAAAATCAAGGATCAAAAATGGAATGTTGGGTAATTAAATCATTGTTCAGTTTTTCACCAAACCATCATTCTTCATGCTAGTAATGCCTTCTACAATTTCTCTAATATGTTATCCTTATTATAGGAAAAAGCATAATTTTCTATTTGGAATTGTTGGAACTAATTCTATTATTTTTGGTTGTTGCAAGAAAACATAATAGCATAATTAGTATTATTTGGTTTTAATTTTCCAATTTGTTACATCGATTCCACTAGCTTCCACATTCACATCCTCACATGGAAAGGGTGGATCATATGATTTTATTCTTTTTGCATAGAACTTGCAATTACAAGATGATTATTTGAAAGAAAATACTACATAATAATTTTAGGACCTTAGACAAATCGATGAGATGTTACCGTTAATACAGTTAAGGAAATCAATGGAAATAACACAATAACTTAGCCACCCAAAGTTTAACAATGGATAATTCGAGTGACTTCCCAAGAAAAATGCAACAACCCACACAAAGGGTGTAATCCTCAAGTTTGAGTTAAGGTTGAGCGAGGTGATAAACATTCCTTGGAGCCTACAAAAAAATTATGGAAGTGTTGGAGAAATATGTTTTCAAGAAAAATGGGGATTTCATCAATACTAATAGGACTAAGTCCCTCCACTTCAAGATAGGGTAGCTCCCATTTATTGAAATGTAGAAAAACTATACACTAAACTATCTATCGGGTTGGTCATAGATTGAGGAATGTGTGGAAGCGCCCTTGTCATAACTAACGATATCTAAGGGAGAGATGGAAAATATAAGTTAGCAAGTGTAGAAGAATGAGGAGGAACTGTATTAGTAAGCTAAACCCACATTTCAGTAACTACAACTCATATATATTTCCATTTCAATTAGAAGACACAGGAAAACATACACAACTTATGTAAAGAACATGAAACAAAAATAGAGATTGACACAAATTTCAAGGCTGATTTTCATTCCATTATCAATAGGTAAAAATCCATTTTGTCTTTACAAAATTCACATACACCCGACTCAATGAGAGAGAGAGAGAGAGAATGGATTATTATTAATAAGTGGGAATGGAAGAATGAAAATATGTCATAGAAGGATCAAAATTTGATCCTTTACAATAGAGAAGAGGCCTCAATATATAGCCCAAGATAGATGACCTTTCATATTCCTACATGACTATTCACATTCCTTTCTAGAATAAGACACTTTTCCTTATTTTAAGAAAAGTGCTTTTACAAAATTGGAAAGGAAGTCACTTAAGTTAGTTTTTATAAAAAAATGCTTTCCCAAATGAAGAATTAGAAACCACCTAAGTTACTTTTTGAAAAATGATTTCTTCATAAGAGAATGAGTGAAGGGTAAAGAAGGAGTAAAACATCATTTAATAGATGGAGCATGCAAAGATGAAGGTCCTTTGATATGCCGCATCAGAGAGATCCTTTTCCTTTCCATCAATGAATTAAACCTGAACACTACTTTCGTAACTTTCCTTCAGTGAAAGATGATGGTGTTGGTGATAATGTCAAGCCAGTGATCGACTACCCTTGTATTATCTTGCAATTATTGATCCATTTTGGGATCTTTTGAGTTGTGTTAGAAATGTTTCCTCTTATCTAAGCTAGATTTTACATGAGTTTTCTACCATAGTACTTCAGATCTAATAGTTCTCTCATAATGTTCCATAAATGCTCCCAGAGTTCATCCAAAGTGACACATACTCAAAGTGCAACAAAGGACACCTCCTTAAGGTTCATTTAGAGAATCCTGTGGTAAATTAGAGGTGGAAATTCCCTGGAGAATATACTTGGAACCATTTTCATCGAAAGGTGAATTTTCCTAGGTTTCAAAACAAAAATTTCACCTGACACTTTTTTAGGAAAAGAAGGTTTTGTTGAGGCATGGTGTATGCATGACAACAAGGCTTGTTGATGCACATCAACAACCCTTACTGTCACATGACAATAAGGCTTGT
Organism: Taxus wallichiana var. yunnanensis; assembly: GCA_018340775.1. Classification (NCBI taxonomy): domain Eukaryota; kingdom Viridiplantae; phylum Streptophyta; class Pinopsida; order Cupressales; family Taxaceae; genus Taxus; species Taxus wallichiana. The sequence continues at coordinate 519,415,439 of CM031243.1, read as the reverse complement.
TGACGTGTGTCAAGCAACCCATATTGTCACATGACAACAAGGGTTGCTAAAGCACATCAACAAACCTTGTTTTCATGTGACATCAAGGGTTGTTGACGCACGTCAACAAGTCTTATTACCACCATGTGTCAATAATTCTGGTTGACACGCATCAAAAACACTTTTTATCACATGAAAACAATTTTTGTTGATGGGCTTCAACAATTATTATTTTCACGCATCAATGAGAATTGTTGATGCATGACACCAAGGCTTGTTGTCATGCATCCACAGCTCAAAAACCCTAATTTTTGCCCTATAAATACCCCTTCAACCCTCATTTTCACATTCACACTTCCCAGATCACAAATGTTTTCTCTGTTCTCCCAATGCTAACTGTTATAGGTACCATACATCAACACACCAGCCAAACACAAAACAAACTCCAAGTCTTGAATCAAGCTCAAGTACTCATGGCTTCTCAAGCTCAAGATCAAACAGAACATCAAACTAAATAGGCATTGATAACCCCCAAGTCCTACCCAAGGGCAAGATTCAATACATGAGCTTGATGTGCCCACACATTTATAATGTTTTGTAAATGAATGAAAATTACAAGGATTATGTAGAAGCATGTGAATTTGTAGGGCTCGTTAACATGCCCTAGTTCGAGATAGATCATGACATTCTTAACTACCTTCTCTCCTCGTTCAATACAGAAGATGGTCATTTTACTGTTACTTTGGAAGATGGTCATACATTCAAGTTCAATGTTGATCCATTGATATCCATCGATTGACATGCCTTCCATTTAAAGATACGCCCATAGTAACAACTAAAGTAACCCTGACTGAAGATGATAAGATTTACCTCGAATCTTGTTTCATTTTCTATGTTGATTGGACGTGTACAAAGAACCTACTTTCATTTGAAAGAATTTTATTTTGATATTACTTCTAATGAATTTTTGCAGCTCATGTCAACAAGTCAAGACGAGTAGATACCAAAGGAATTGTACACCACTTTCTTGCTACCATGATTTCTTTTTTCAATCCAAAATTGTTCTGCAGGGTCAGAAAAATTGATATTCCAAATTGGGCTATTGCATACATTCTTGCATCGATTGGAAATAAAAAAATTGATTGGTGCACATTTTTATCTAATAAGATAAAAGATGACATTACAAATGTTGGACTTGCTAAAAACTAGTTATTCATTCCACTAACTATCTCCTTGGTCTTTATTACGAGGCATATTTTAATTTAAAAGGCCAACCAACTCCCACTTGCACAAGCGACACAATGAAGCATTTGTCAATTCCATTTGAAGAACAACATGTTAATAGTTTATATTTCGATGTTAGTAAGGTTATTGTCTTGATTTTTCACTTGTGTGACAAATCTTCTTCTCTCTACTACATTATGTTCTTCTCTGTTTCTATGTAGAGAAGATTTTTGGAGGCCTTTCCATGAAAAAAAAGAAACATCAGGAGTAAGAGGCCAAAAACACGCTAAGGCTTCGAGAGATTCCCAATCTAAAATGGAAGCTCACTCATCACTTAACCCCAATTTTTTTCATTAGTTAAACGATAGAGACGTAATACCCTTAACATTTAATATTTTTTTTTACACTTACCATTTAGTATTTAGTATTTACCATTTACCATATTGAATTGACATGCAGATGTTGCACTTGTAGGGACTTTGGACTATCTACATGCTTCTCAACAAGCATCACCCACTCACTCAATCCAATCACGTGTAATTTTTTATTCTCAACCGAAGAAATTACAACACCCTGCTCCACCAACCATATCACCCATAGCTCCAACATAATCAATTCAAAATGTGACACACCACCTCCAATATACCAACACAAGTTGCCCCTCAACAAGGTATAACTTTGTTGCTTTTGTGTAGTTTTTAATAGTTTTTCATATAAGTTAGTAATGATTTTGTTCTTGGACTTTACAGTACATAGCAATCCTTCGCCGTCTATTCAAACAATGCCACCGCCACATCCTCCACCAACAACATCATTATGATTCAAATTCCCACAAGAGGTTCAGGTAAAAAGACCATTGGTAAACGCATGATGTCAATTCCGGCCCCTAGTGGGACACTGAACATTCCCTCTTCATTTCCAATTCCGACCCTCTCTTTTGGTGGCTTTCCCAGCGCAACGGTCCAATTAGTTTTAAATCAAATAAATTTAGATGAAGATTATTTGGGCATTGATAGCAATGACCCAATAGGTTTTTTTAACACATGATATGATTCAAGACCTGCAGTATATTTCCATTTCAATATACTTTATTTAACATTGATACATTTCAATTTCTCATCTCTTTTTAATTTTTATCACATACAATTTTAATATTAATTTATTTTATTTTATCACAAATAGGATCAGGGCACCCAGAGGTAAAAAGAGGCAGCAGATGTTTCTCAACCTAAAAGCCCCCATACCTCTCCATCGGCAGCATCCTCTTCGGATACAAATAGTGAACAATTGACATCATTTCCTTTGGAGAGATTGATTGGTTATGATTTTGAAGCCCATGTCAAAGATTTTATTATGCCTCATATCAGTCAACTCATAGAATGGAAGCAAAGGTCGAAAGTATTAATCAACAAGATAATAATTCATTATGATAACCATTGGCAAAGGGACAATTTATATGCTACAATCCAAAATCAACCTGCCAAGATGGATGCCTTACTCATCCAAGAAAAAGGTGGGATGACACATATAACAATAGTTATAATGACAATGTTTTAGAGAAATTTTTAAATAAATTAGAAAATATTAGTGTTGAAGCCTAGGCCTATTTTAAAAAATGGTCAAAGGAAAAAGATTTGGTGGCAATTGTAAATGCCAAAAGAGATAGAGTTTTTGTAAGTATTATCAATTTGAAACAATATTTTTTATTAATTTCTTATTTTAGTAATATGTTTAATTAAGCTCAATGTTTTTGTTGCAGTTGAAATATGAAAATGTAAATACTTAAGCAAAGGTGTTCCAAGTTCACTTGGAAACCACTACTAACATTTTATTGCCATCAATGAAGACGAAGGAAACTATTGTTTTCATTAACAAACAAAACAATACTCTTAAGCAGATAATTAAATAATATGGCTTTGACCCGGAGATTTTGTTCAAGGCAAAGGCAGGAGATGCTTCTTTGGCATCCCATGGAGATGCTTCAAAGGAAGAAGAAGAAATCATAAAGAATCTAGACATTGTTGCAGAGGATCTTGTTAGTTCTGTAATTATTGAAGAAAAGAATATATGATTGCAAGCCATTGGAGAAAGCAGCACAAAATTCGCTATAGAAATTAAAAAGGAAAGTGTTAGTGGGTCTGGGGAACCTGTTTAATGATTGAGAAAATAGTCCAATGGGTGTGGGGAACTTGAAACTTGAAATATTTTATATATTGAATTATGAAACTTGAATATTTATTTAATTTGAAGAATGTTTGGAGTTGAATATATGATGCAATGGTTTTACTTTTCATGTAATCTCATTTTTTTACATATATTATGTTGCAATCTGGATTTTTATATGTTGTTATATATTATATATAGAAATTCTAGATTGTATATGATGGTGTTTATGTTTGATATGGATGTGATGGTTACGAATATAATAGTGATAGATGATAATCATGATAATCATGATTCATGGATGATGATAATGGATTTAAACATTAGGCATTATTATTTCTCTTCCAGTTAATACAACAAAATATTCTTCTCTCTACTTGTAATGATGATGACATTAGATGTGGATGATGACATTAGATGTGGATGATGACATTAGAGTAGATATGGATGATGATGAATTGTATTTGGATTATGTTTTAAGTAAATTTAAATTTTAGAATGTGGTATGACAATGACGAGATGTGATAGATTGCTTTAAACATTATATATTATCTTCTTCTTAATACAGTAAAATCTTCTTCTCTCTACTTGTAAAATTTGAACTCTGTATCAGGTTTATTCACATTTAAACCTTCTGAAAATATTTTTCTCTCTACTTGTAAAATTCAAACTTTGTATCAAGTTTCTTCACATTTAAACCTTCTCAAAATATTCTTCTGGAATGCATTTTCTTTAATGAAGAAATTTTACTTATTTACATGACCTGAGTACATTCAATATTTCATGTAATGATTCTCTTCCACTTAATACAACAAAATCTTCATCTATCAACTTGTAGAATTTGAACTCTGTAACAGGTTTCTTCACATTACCTTTGTAACAATTTTTCCTTATCAAAATCTTCTTCTCTCTACTTGTAAAATTTGAACTCTGTAACAGGTTTCTTCACGTTACCTCTAATTGCATGTTTCAGTTTATTCTCATGGAATGCATTTGCTTTAATGTTGAAAGTTTAGTTATTTACGTCTAATTATGATATTTAAAAAATAGTATTCCAAAAATGCATGCCACAAACACTACATCAAAGCATTTTACAAATACCAAAATAAATTTAAAATGATTGTTAAAACTCTAGCTATGATAGGGTTTAAGGTATCTCTAGTATTCTAGATGGGTGATAAAGCATTTAGAAGGAAAATGAGACATCGTCATTTGCAATGAGCTAGACAACCTTGAAATCCAAAGAACTCAACACAAAAATGGATTAGTATATAGATGGGTGAGTTGTCTAACAATGTCGGTGCCATGAAGTGAGAACTTCCTCGATGGATGTCAACCCACATTTTTATAAAGAAAAGATAAAATATTGATTGAGTAGATGAAGGAAGAAACAAAAACATCAATGTAATGAAGATAAATTAAAATACAGATCTAAACATTGAAGACCTTATAAATTAGTATTCTAGAAATGGATGTTAGAAACACAACATCAAAGCACTTTGAAAAATATGAAATACCACTTAAATAAAAGTATTTTCTTATAAATAATTATATTTAAACAAATGTAAACATATATATCTCATAACATATTCAATGATAACTAGAGCTGAAACAAAAATGTTAAAAATCCTCTTCATAGTAAATATTTGCATCTACTGAATTATAATTGTCTTACATCTTACTAAAAATAAATATATTTGAATCTATTAATATAAAATTGAATAAATAACAACAGTTAAAATGTAAGGTGACAAAAATAAAATTAAGGTCAAGGTGATACCTATTTAAAGCTAAAACAATCCATTTTCAATAGCTTCTTCATAGTTGATATTCGCATCTAGCAGAGTTTGACGACGCACCAATTCCAGTCTCATTGTTGAGAACATTTATACTTTTAGTTGTATTATTTACACCTCTTATTTCGAAAAGGGAATTCCATTTCACAATTTCTCTATCAAAACAAAAGGTTTCTAAGGAGTAGCGAGAAACATAACACCTCATGCAAATTTCAAGATTTTTATCCAACATGTTTTTAGTTTTGATTTTATAAAAGATAAATCACTGAAAACCCTTTCATCCTCCACAGATCCCAAAATCATTGTTTGGCACAACTCATATAATCAAAAATATTCACTGATGTCTTCCTGTAACACACTAATTTGGTATATTTTTCACCAAATCCTTGTAATAGCACCACTCTCGGAAGGTTCGTCTAATAATTTATATTGGGTCCTCATTTTCATTGCAAAATCAGTTGATTGAGACTTTATTAAATCAATATTCAGTATACCTTTGATTTCGATACCCTTGACCTCTGACATCTTGGTGAAATGATCCATTATTGTACCCATGGATTTATGGAAAATCTTACTTACAAAATCTGCATGAGCACCTTCAATATTCCAAAAATTTGGATTCATCACACCCATTGCTTCAAGAATTTTATCTTTGTTGAAACGTTCTCTTATTTTTGATGATAAGGATTCTGCAATTTTTCTAAGTTTTATTCTTGTTTCAAATGTAATAGAATCAAATAGATTACATGTCACATGAACTTATTCTCTTTTTGATCCTGTAATATCTTGACATTTTTGCAAAATGTGCAGTGGTATCTCTCTCCCATTAACATTGATACAGAGGTGATCATGGATATTAAATCTCAAATAATTACTAGGATTCTTAATATCTAATAAAACTTTCTAGTTATCGAAAATAGGTGTATCAAAACTATCTTGGGAAGTGTACAAGACATCAAGACTTTGACATACCATTTTTCTCATCCGTATAAAATCAACAATATAGATTAATCTCTCATGTGCATGCTTCATCAATGTATTGATCTCCTTCAACATTGGAAGAATGCCAACCAATGTAAGCAATGTTTCCAAATCAGTTAAACGGAACAACAAGTCCTTCACCCTATCAACATCATGATGATATTTGTGCATGAAACCAACCAATGATGGATACTCCTCACAAATTATGCATGCAGGCTCATACAAATAAATCCACCTTGTCTCAACATCCTTCATAAGTTTTTTGCCATCTGTAATTCCAATTGTAAATTTTTAAAACTCAAGAAATCACTTTGGATTTTTTTCCATATAGGCATGTAGTTCTCTGATGAGGTGTTCTAAGTTTACAACATTTTCATAGTTGCTAACCATTTTATATGTTAAATTTGTTCTATGATCCATACAGTGAATTGCTAGCATATAAGGGGCCACTATTATTTCTAATCAAACACACATCCCAGTTCGGTGACTCTGCATATGACTGATACACCTTTTGCTCCAATGCATACCAACTTTGTAGCAATTTTATAATCAGTCATGCCGTAATATTTTTCAAATGAGAAATAACTAGTTTATATAGGTTTTCGGCATTGCAATTTTCAACCATTTTCTAAACACCCGGAAAATGTGGTGTCCTCATATGATTTTATAAAGTATAAACATGGATACATACCCATGTGGTGTTTTCAACTGTTGTCACTTCATCAATTGATAGAGAGATAAACTTTGCATTTTTACACATTCTTTCAAATCTTCCTTCTCTATCATTGCAAGGCATTTAGCCATTTCCCATGCATTGTTTTCTGACCAATGAAATTGAGGAATTTTTGCATTCCATTATATTGATACAAAACTTTTAAATCAAGGAAATCTAAAATTGATCTTCCTTTCTTAAGGATGTGGAATAAAGTAGAGAATTGTATGAGTTTAGCATGCAAATTTGATGTATTCATCTTACAAATTTGTGATGTGATCATTATGCCCTTTTCCATGAGAGTTTTTGTATTTTCTACTCTACTTCATAATTTTCTTTGTATTTAACATGCATGTATTCTTTTTCAGTTTTCCATTTGTGTGTTTTTATTTTCTGGCCATCCTCCCTCGTTATAGTCAAATGTTTTTTTCCAGGGTGTTTTTCAATTGTGTCCAACTTCATTTCCATTTTTGTTGCTTTCCCAATTTACACATACATATTATACATATAAATTCAAATGGGATTTCTTATCAATTATCTAGTTATACAGTTTGATAAAAGGAAATTTTGCAGCCCACTCGAACTTGTATGTCCTCCCGAGTGTCAACATATTCTTTTTTGTTTTCAATGTTTACTTTTACGAGAAGAATTTTGAGGAATATCACGATCATCTAATTTCTTATTTCATGAACCAGAATTTACATTTGATTTTTGTGTTACTTTTTTATGATTATTTGTATTTGATATATCTTGATGCACTCTTAGTTTCACATCAACAGGGAATATCTTCAAGTTATGGCGTCTTAACAGAATATCTTTAAGCTTTGGCATGGTATCATTATACGTGTCATTTGGTTAATACTGCACAATTCATGTCCACTTCAATAACACCTTCCACATTTTGTTCTCTCGATTTATTATAGTGGTAGTTGTATGGGTGTTGGTGGTGCGGTCTCCATAGCAGTTGAACTTTCCAAAATACTTGAACAAGGACTTCAAAATTTTTGTTACTTTTTGGGTCTTCTGAGCACTAGTAGCTTCCATTGTTCTAAATGGAAAATTTGAACCATTTTCATGCATCACTCAACCCTTTGTCACATGCCAACAACCTATTTTCATGTGTCAACAACTTCTTGTTGTGCATCAACAACCTCTTGTCGTAAGGCCAATAGACATTTTTCGCACGTCAACAAACTCATGCCATGTGTCAACCGATTCCTATCACACATCAGCGGCACACCCTTTTCACACATTAGTATTTTACTCTAGTCATGCATTGAAATTTACTCTTTTTAGGTTAGCACAAATTCCTTCTCGTAAGGCCAATAGAGAATGCTTGTCAGGCATCAATGAATAACAGTTTTTGGGCATCAACAAATAGCCCTTGTTGCACGTCAGCAAATAACACTTGTCACCCGACTATAAATTTGATCTCGCACTATGTATCGGGTGCTTTGCAAGTTCATAGTACTTGATATGTTAGTACGGTACCTCAATATGAGTAAGCTAGTAGTAAGTTACTAGTATACTACTTGATGAATCACCTTGGTTTATATAGGGTATGTTTTCAAGGGTAGGCGAAGACAAACCATAAAAACATATACACTATAAATTTTAGGTGAATAGGACACTGACTTGTTTCAAAAAAACCACCTTTTCAAATTTTCCTAAAATGGAATTTTCTCCGTATTACGGATATTTGCCACTAAAAATCCTTGCACCTCATTTTACTTAAATATTCGATAAATTATTCTTTGATATCTAGACCTTAGTTCTAATGATATGGTAAATATTAAATAGTCTCATTGAGGGATCTCATTTTCCATTAGATTTTCCTAATCCATGTTTGTGAACAATTAACTTGTAGGCTAAAAACAATGTCTTGTTAAATAGCAACTTAGGATCTGCATATATCATCTCAAGAATGGCTAGTAAAATATCATTCTAAGGGTCATATTATTTTTTGATAGTGGAAAATACATCTTGCACCTTCTCTATTAACCAATCGGTAATCTTCTATATCCCAATTACTTTAGGGAAAATTTCACAACCCTTTTGTATAATGGAAACAATCAATGACTCAATCATCTTTCTTATTTTTCCAAGACACCGAACTTCTTGAATAGCATGTGGTTAAATCTTACTCAAAGGATTAATTGACTCGGAAGTGGAAAGAGGAAGAGACTCAAGTTCCAAGAAGTCTTGGACATACTATGTTAGTGCATATACTTGAATTTCCAATGTTCTCGATTTTCTTCACTCTCTCTTGTCTAAGAAACCATCTTAACAGCTTTTTTTGAAGTTGTAAATATATCCTTCAGACCTAACTCTCCAAGAGGGTACTAGGTCATCTCGTAATTTGTTATCTACTTTTAAGCTTCATCTTTGACTAACCTTGGGTGATAAAACTCGATGAACCGAGACCTCAAGCACAACATGAGCCGAGAAGTCATTTTTATTTTGAGCGGTGGGTTTGAGTTTCCAAATCTTGGAAAATATCTCAACCACTAGAACCTTTGCTTTGGAAATGGTTCATTGATGATTACCGATTATATCTTTAACCCATGAGAGCACATGACTAGGAGATGAATATGAATCATGCACTATCGGGCTCGCTTGGGAGGGAATGAGACCATTTATTGATTTTAGAATGGATAGGGTTCACAATCACTTATCAAGTGAGATTACATTAAAGGCATAAAAACCTATGAGGTTATTATATGAGAGACTCAAGATACTTGGATTTATTCCTTGTAGAGGAAATGAAAAATTCTGTTGGTTTGAGAGCACAGTGGTTGGTCTTTCTTACTAGAAACTTCCTACGAGGATACTCGTGTTGAGACTCTAAAGACGTTTATGGGGTAATTCACCTCATTTGAGGGGATTTATCACTCTTCGAGACCTCTTGATTCTCTCGACATACACTTTTCTTCCCGATTTCTCCGACTTTATATAAGAAGGTGAAGAGTAGACCTAATTTTGTGCACCTTCGAGGAACCACTTCTTTGAACTATGAAGAACTTCTGCAGCAGATGAGTTGTGATTTCAACGAGCTCCACTACTAACCATTCTATAGGATGGATGGGTTTTAAGTGAATGGTCTCTAGGTATCCCGGGTTCGAATAACTCACTACCATCATATTCTATGTCATTTGTGACCCATTCGAGATGGAAGTCTTTCATTTGTTGCATTTTCATTTTGGAGAAGTCTTTTTGTAAAAATTCAATCTCATGGGCACAATCTTCCCAATAGTCCTCCATTTTGGGTTGATGGAATATGTTGAGATCCTTTTTTTCATCTTCCATAATTTTTTTACCGTCATATGATCTCCCGGGTAGAGTATGCATATAATTTGAATGACCTAATATAAGATTCTATGTTACATTCATCTCCCGAATTCCTATAAGAGTAGATACCCAGTTGAATCTAGAAACTCAACCCTTTCTTCTTTCTCTGACAAAAATTGAGATGTACTTTAGAAAATTTCTGAAACAGTTTGATACTATAGAATATTCATTGAATCATCATCAAATCCTTCGACATTGATATAGGAGAATGTTTGGAACTGCTTGAAGTATATTCCGTACTTATTGATCAACATGTAATATCAATATCTCCTTCCATTTTCTTGATCAAGGGCATTACAAAGACATCTTTGACCCTAACATAATGCCTCTTAAATTATTTCAAGGTGAATTTCGGGTAGACTTGATTTACTAGTGCACACTTCATGATATTTCTTTTGGAGATATCATGGGTTACTTCTACAAAGTTGCGATAACATATATCAAATTAGAAGTCATGGTGAATTTATTTGTCTTCTCAATGTTGACCAACTACAAATTCAAGTTATCATTGATGATTTGGCTCCAATCAATCCTTTGAGTCCCTTTTGTGGTAATCAAAGTGTATTGAGACATCCATGGGTGAAATTATTCTATTGATGCATTTCCTATGAGTCTAATAAGAATGACTATACAATCATATGTTTCTTCAATGAATTCAAAGAAAGTGAGGGTATTATGAAGGGGAGAAATTTTATAGACCGTATTCAACTAGTTTCCTATCATCACCCCTTGCAAACATGACTCCTTCCTTTCCTATTAGAGAAATGCATCCTCCTTTATTAGGATCAGCTCATTCTTGGGCCTTAGTATGCAAAGATATTTTTATATCCCTTGATGAGATAGTACAAAAAGATAGAACCATCGTTAGCAGATTACTTTGTCTTTCTCGCTTCATAATTCTTAAGACAAATTGAAGAAAAAAATTAGTGTCTTGGATTAGCAATTAGGGAACCCAATGGAGTAGATTCCATTGTGAAATATTTTTTCAGCTAGGATAGTGGGGTTTCCTTCTTTCCTCCTTCATTTCAACTCATTAAAATCCATGTGTTCAACATTTTTCTTCAATATTTGGGTATTCGAGACAAATACTTGAGATGGTATTGTATCCGCAATATTGGAATTTCATCTTTTAAGTTTTTGGTATCCAACAAATTGAGAACGATGATGAAGTTCAAAGAGACAAATAAAGAGATTCTACTTCATTTTATAGGAATTCAAGTTTTTTAATGGTTTATAATTATATTATAGGATGAAATATCGTTTTGGCCCTTTTTGGGGAAAAACTTATCAAATTTTTATAAGACTCAAAGTTTCCAAAAGGTAATTTTGAGACTAAGAGATGCTCCAATTTTTGTGACAATCCTCATCAAAAAGACGAAATGATGAAATAAAATTTGGTTACACTACAGCGAGCTTGGAAAATGGGTTTTTAAGAAAAAATGGTTGAATCGCATGGAACACATTTATCTTCTATTTCAAATGGGTAATGGACCAAAAAGAGGGCATTTTGGATGAGAGTTCATTGAAACATTTTTATAAGTTTTGATCTTGAGGTTTGAAATTTTTGTTTTTTTAAAGTTTTAGAGACTCAATGTGATTAAATTTAACCTTTTGTTAGGTTCCTAACTCCACCCAAGATTCCTAAAACCTTCAGTGCAAGTTTTCTCTTTCAAAAATACACTTGTGCCTTAGTGTTGGAAAGGTTTCCATTTTTATGTTCCCATAAATTTATCTTGCATACTCCATCATGTAGTATACCCCGTAATATTTCAAATGAATATAATATGGGTTCCTAACACCACTTGGAACCCCTAAACCATTTCCTAGAAGGCGATCCTTCTCAAATGATCACACACACATTTTCCTAAAAAAAAAAATGTGAGAGAAATCATTCTGAAAATATTTCAAATCTCACATAATCCTTCCTAAACCATACATTCATGAAGAAAACTCCAAGACCTTCCGTTGACTGCAATATGGGCTTCTGAAACCACTTGAGGCTCCTAAAACCTTCCACACAATTTGATCTTTGAAAAGAGATAATTTAACAATGTAACATCCACTTTTGTTACTTAACGTCCAAACAAAATTATTTGATTTTTGCTTCACAATTTAAATACCCATATATTTAAATCCAACACAATCCTTATTGCAAACCATTCCATAACTACCATAAACCATGTGCAACTACATGAGAGTCCATAGATCGTACTCGATCCCTCTCATGGCTCTTTACGAGCCAATACAACAAGTGTATCCTTTGGTTTTCCTTTTATTTAGGAAATGATAATTAAGTGACACTTTCCAAGTGTCTACCTAAGTTCCATCCTAGAAACCTATCAGGCATCACACAAGTTAGACCTTATTGAAATCATGATAGTGCAATCAGTAGTTACAATACTTTGATCAAAGTTTCAGAGACATGTTTGCCATGCTCAATTCCATGATGACACACTCACCATTGGGAATTTGTATTTTCACTAATCACTTATTTAGTTATATGGATTTGCATTCAACAATGGTTTTATAAATAGCCACAAGCCTCGTTATATGAATTTACATTTAATGAGCTTGTTCCCACTGTACTACCATTTCATAGTTTAGGAACATTGAGTTATTAATTTATTTTCCCCCATGACAGGTTACTCTAGATTCCTCGATCCATTCTCCACAAATGAACCACACCTAGGCCCTACATCATTTTATTTCAATAGGTCGAATGTAGTTCCTTTAATTACTTTACATTCCTTCCACCTATATATTTCAGATATAAATCAACATCCTTGCCTTGGTGTTGAACTTGCAATTTTTAATATTACACACCTAAGGATTATTTTCCAAACTGTGTGAATAAATGTCTATTTTATCAAGTGAGAACAAATATCAATGTTGTACTCTTTCATACCCATAACATACAGGGTTATCATACTATTTATTAGTTATGATAGATTGTACACATTTCCATTTGCCCATAAAGCAACATATATTCATTCTCTTGAATCATGTTGTCTAGATGTACCTATACATCTATCGGCCAAATCAGAATTTACCATATAAGCATCGGCATCTACCTCTGCAATGGTTGTCACCCAAGTTAGAGATATACTAATCCTTCCAAGTTAATTATGTATTAATCTCTTGTACAAAACTCAGGTTCATTTCACGAGTTACCTCCCAATCCCTTCATTTGTAAGGTTACTACTAATAGGACAACCTTATTGATCCTAAAGGATCATCATGTCATTATCTTGACATCAACACTTATCCAAAGGAGTATAGGTCTATGAGTATCATTACAATTCACCGATTAACATGAGTGTTTTCATTGTTACTCGGTTCATAGATCCTCTTACCTATTGTATTATGCCCTCCTCCTCGATTCATTTAAAAAATACAAGGTCATCCGGTTATACCAGAAATAGGAAAATACATCAATATTATTCCAACATAAGGAATCTATAAATTGGATCCTCTTTATTACAGATGCAACACTTTCTGACCTAGTTATTATGTTCTAATAAACATGGCATTTTAGCACCACTAGATTAATTTAGTTTTCTAAGGATCACAAAAGCACATACAGTTTCTTTCTTGGGTTTAATTTTACCCTTAAGGTTTTCCTTACCCAATTCCTACTTCTGATTCCCACAAGTGTTTTTATCATTCTTTCCATCTAGATTAAGCTCCACATATTCCATTTTTATATCAAGGAATATTTCTTTTTCACTTAAAATCGTGGTTATGATCCTCGGGCATGTGGGTGATGATCCCACCATGTTTCTGCTACGGAACCTCTTGTTTTAAGATCTAAGATTGGAAATCACAAAAAGGTTTAGTTACCACTTCATAGCATAACTCTCACTCAATAAGATTCTTGGTTAGTTACCCTATTTGTTTCATCAACAACTCAAAGAAACAATCTAAGAAAAAGGTGAAACATTTTGGCACACCCGGTGGGACCCATATGGAGTTCCTTGCATTTCATTCATTCCTAGGAAATTTTGTGTGTTTGTTTCCTTTCTAAAAATTAAAAAGCGTACACACTAATTTTCTTCCTCGTAATCCACTTCTTCTTTCTATTTTGTCGAAAGGAAACTTTTCTTTTAGCGTATTTAAAAAGACTCATTTCTTCATGTTTTCTACATTGTAGTGAAAAATCATCCTCATCGTCTTCATCTTATTATGTCATCCAATTTCACATTTCATTCTGATTTACTACATTAGCTCACATTAAATGAGGGCAACCTATATGCTGGAGGTCATGACCAGCTAATGGTTGACAAATGAATCATAGAAAAGCACTTCTATCCTTTTCTCTTTCTCTGAGTCTTACCAAACCACACAAAAATTCAAATACATACATTCTTAAACAACATCTTACCTAGAAGAAGTTGTAGGTGATCACACGATCACGAAACAGTGGGCACCCAACTCATTTCTCTGTCGAGTCATACTTCAGAGTGAAGCCCACCCCCACCATAACATACCTAAAACCTCACCCTTTAGATATCCTTCTTTGTAGGAAGCCATCCTCACCAAAAATCTATTTCACAATTCATGTGTCAATACCTAAATAACATAAGCTAAACAAACATAATAGAAAAGGGCACTCTTAGGATCACACTTTCTTAGTGTTTATTCTTGGCTTGCATTTTGAGGTGAAAGATCATGTTCATCACTTTTTTGTTCATCCTCACATGATCCTTATCATATCGGTGTATTCCACTTCAATTGAGTGTGCATGGGCCATATCACTATCATTCCCGAATTTTGGGTCTAATTCCACATCAAATTTTAATTCACAACCACTTTTTCTCATCACTATTTCAATTTCACAGTGACCATCATCGGTTACCTCTGACCACCATTGGTTAAACCCAACTGACGTCGGTTCCAGGTTATTTTGCTAACCTACTCAAAAGGATAGTTTCACTTCACTTTTTTCCACTTTCCATAGTCTCTATCACTCGCCATTTTTTCCAATGACGTTTTACACATCCCCATATTTGGCATACTTGTCGATTTTTCCTTCGCCTTCTGTTTTACTCACTTTCTATTTTTTACAATGACTGCAATGTTACCCCCGACCGACATTAGTCTTTCCTAACTGGCATCGGTTAGCCTGTTTCACATTCCACCCACCATTTGTTACTTCATCCATTTTTTTATCACCGATTCACTGCTCATGCTATTCTCTATATCATTTATAGAGCAAGAGTCTCTACCCGATCAATCTTGGTTCACATGGTGTTGACCCAAAGACAAGTGAATGCCCTCATGTTCCACACCGCCCAACCACTCCCACCTAGTCCTTCACCACCTTCTATCTTATCACCATCTCGTGGATCCTATCCACCTAATAATATCACTACCAGAGATGAGGATTTTTCACAACTCCTTGACCGTAACCCTACTACCTTACGCTTTTACCTCTCCCAGTTGTCCACTCGAGATGCCTCGAGTCAGTTGATATACGTCATGTCTATATCTATCCCCCCCTCTCACACCCACTTCCGCATCAACCCGATATGGATCCATGCTACCCACAACCACCTTACCCCCATCGTCATTTCGCAGCTTAGGTTCTATACCTACCATGACTACTACGTTCGTATCTCGTGGCACCCATTACATCCACCGTACCCTCGACGATTACCCCAAACACAACCTCATCCACCCCTCATGTCTAACATATACCTATAGCTATGTTCCCACCTCTAGTGTCGGTGACCCCTACCCCATTTCGTAACGTATTTCTTTCCATTCCACAATCTTCAGCCCCTATTACCACTAGGGTTACCACAACCCTTCCTCCCCATATACATACTACCAACAACCGCATGTTTCATCTATTATTCATTCGGGTATGCACCCCTATTTTATTACCTTATTCTCCACCACCTTACATGAAAACCCCATACACTGGAATGCCACCCCATTATATATCCAAAACCAACCTCCTCATGCTATAAGAGGCATCCAATCATCACAACCCACCAATGACCTAATTAAATTGATGATGGATAAGATGCAGACACTTTGGAGGCATTGGTTTCCGTCTCCCGCACCACTCTCACCTATGACAAGATTTGCAAATGAGGCTATTCACCCATCCATTCCTATCTGCTCATACCCCGTGCATTTGGAAAAACCAAAATTCAACCGCTTCAATAGCAAGGAAGACCCACAATAGCATTTGCACTAGTTCAAATAGGGGTGTTATCTAATTGTTCATGATGATGCCTTACTTTTGAGAACTTTTCCCATGTCCCTTAGTGGACCAGCATTAGATTGGTATAGTGGGTTACCCAAACACTCCATATTTTCATTCAATTAGGTAGCCCAATATTTTTTGGATCATTTCTCTATCAATATCGCCAAGAAGGTTACCATGAAAAATCTATATTCCACACACTAGTACGAGGACGAATCTATCGCATATTTTTTTTTTCTCGCCGCACACCTGATCAATCAACTTACCTTCCAATTGCCACAAAAATTAAATCATCGAGCTCTTCACCCAAGCTTGCACTGCACATATCTACCGAACTTGTAGGTCAAAACATTCCAAACATTCGATGAGGCATTCACTATGGCACAAAAGTTAGAGATTCGGGCCATTGAAGAGAAGAAAATCCAATTACAAAATAAGAATTCAAAATTCAAGTCAAATGAAACCTCTTCTTATTCAAACCACCAACCAATTATTCAAAGGATAAATCTACCATTAACACAAGAGTACTCAAGGCCACCCAGC
This sequence comes from Taxus wallichiana var. yunnanensis, assembly GCA_018340775.1. Lineage (NCBI taxonomy): Eukaryota > Viridiplantae > Streptophyta > Pinopsida > Cupressales > Taxaceae > Taxus > Taxus wallichiana. The sequence goes on along the minus strand of CM031243.1, from coordinate 519,398,479 downwards.
TCATCCATCCAATTAGGCTACACACTCATCTAATCTATCACCCATCAAGGATTTTTTCGATTCGATAAGAGCAACAAAAATATATCCCAATTGGGGAACATTACTCTTCTGTCTTAGAAAATCTTATCAAATTTTGTGCCACCACCCTTCAACCCATAAAACCACACACTAGTTTTGACCCTACTTGCCCCATGTGTGGTATAAGGAACAAGATTTCTGTAACTATCACCGAGTGAAGGGTCATAGAGATGGCAAATCGCATCACTTTTAAGAATATTGTCCAAGAAATGATCGAGAAGGTGAGTTTACTATGGATAATCCAAATGCCACCCCCAACCAAAATCTACAAATCTTTAAAAACCATTTCCCAATCATTCCCTTCATCTAATCAAACCAAAGTGAGACATCCACTCATGATACCCATACCCGTGAGGTTCACACAATGTTTAATAAGGTACCTGTCACCTCTCAATTACCTCACATCCCTTCCATAGAGGAAATCCTAGCCCTAATTCCTCCTTCAACATTGGAACCATCTCATGTCACTATTCATTCACCAATAGAAGAACACCTTTCATCTCCTACATCACCTACAGAGGAGTCTTCTGCTAACATTGAGACCATTCACCCCTAGGTTCTCCACATAGAGAACCTTTACCTACGATTCTCCTCAACCCATAGAGGATCTCCCATTACCTCCTCTACCCATGAGGAGCTCTCATTACCTCCTCCACCCATGAGGAGCACCCATTACCTCCTCCATCCATAGAGGAGCACCCATTACCTCCTCCACCCATGTGAGGAAATCCCATTACCTCCTCCACCCATGAGGAGCACCCATTACCTCCTCCACCCACGAGGAGCACCTATCCATTCCTCCACTTATAGAGGAAATCCCATCATCTCTTCTACCCATCATAGACTCTTGGAGATACCTTTTCCTCTTGACAAACATTCTCCATCAGCTACCCAACATCCAATGGACCTACTTTCAGTTCTCTTACCCACGGAAGATGAATCTGGCTGATTCCCCTTCTCTAAGTTGCTTTTTATGGGAATTCCCATTAGGTCCTCACTAACTCCACCCACAAATGTGTCATTCTCACGTTTGGTCGATAACTTGGATTATGTGGATAGGAATTTATTATGGGGGCACCTCTTACTCCCTGTCTCATCATAGATGTAGAGATCCTCGATGACACCTCCACTATCTACAAAAAAACATTTCCACCCATCAAACCACATACAACCACTACCATCACAACCCCTTCCACGATACCCGTTAGCACTCACACCACACTCTTACCCATAACCTGACCAATATCTAAACCCAAACCCATACCCACAACATTTGCCTCCACCAAACCTATCACCACTTTAGGGGTCACCCCGATCACTAGCCTTACTCATCCGCCTATTAAACTAAATTTAGCTACATCCTCCAACATCAATACCACACCTACCCTGACACCCAAACCAAAGAAACAAACTCATCAGCCTCATACCCCAACTACACCAATCACACCCGCACTTGTCGCATCTTCCTTAAGACCTTAGCTACCCAACATGGTCAAGCACCATTCACCCATCCTTAAACTAATAACACAACCACCCATTCCTTCCTCACAACTCTTTAACCTACCTAAGCACACAACATGACTCATACCCACACCTGTAGTCTCTTTACCACCAATACCTTTGATACCTTCAGCCATTGCTTCACTACCCACTACACTTCAATCATTGTCCCTCACACCCAAAGCATGACCCGCACCATCTACCTTCATAGCACCGTCCGTTATTCCCATGGGTAACTCACCCTCTTCCTCCATCTACTATTCCTTCTAGACCTCAGACACCCACATCACCTTTACCGAAGAAGGTGAAACCCAAAAAAAAACCCACAACCCCACAACAAGGTATCCCAAATAACCCCACACCCTCCTACCTATCCATCTATTGTACCCCTACCCAAACGAACCCAACTAATACCTCAAACCACACTGGCACCCAAACCCATCGCTCGATCTATTCCTACTCTTCCAAAAACAATTCCCAAACAACCAACCACACCTACACCCAAACCCACATTCACTTCCCATTGTGATCCACTAGCAGGGTCCTATGCCAAAATTTTAACCAACCTCCTCGAGACTTCATTTATCACATTACCGCCACTCCGACCTTATGACCACCTCAAACCCAAGCCAAAGGGGTTTGATGATACCAAAATTTACGCATACCATCATGTGCCAGGCATGATGTAGAGAATCTTGCCTTGAAAATTTTCCTTACCCAATTGTGTCAACCTAAAACCAACTTTGATGATGATGACCTTCTTGATGAGGATCCTACTTCACCAACACCCATTCCCACACTACCCACTCAAAACCACAACCTCCACCCTCACAAATACAAGAACCACACACAAAATTTGAAATTAACATGGTTCACATTAGTGAACTTGCCACGCCACCACTTAAATGTCGTTGCACCCAACCGACCTCATAAGGCTTTTCTCCCGTAGTAGATTTTTGTCCTTCATGTCGTTATACCACTTACCTTACACCTTCTCCATTTGAAAACTTCCCTCAAATCAACATGGTTCACGTCACTACATGTGTGCGTAGGGTAAAGAAAAGGTATTTGACCCACCAACCAATCCTATACCCAACATACCATCTCGCACCCCATACCTAAGATAACTATCCACAACCCCACATATCCCATTTCTAATTGCATCACACATCGCACCATGCTCAAACAACTATAGAGATCTCCCCTCAAAATGTCCTTATATGACCTCATCCAAACCTTGGAATCCCATCGTCAAGCCCTCATGGAGGTTCTTCAATCTATCGAGGTTTTACCTAATGACCCTACACTGTAGCCTCCATTATCATACCCCATCATGTAGCCTCTCTCACAAAATTACCACCTTCATCCTCACCTCAACTTGTTCACCAAGTGGCCTCCCTTAGATTCTCGAGGTAGAGATCACGCCATACCAAAATGATGACTGGGACCCAACCCTCTTCATTTCTGTCCAAGTTGATGACATACAGTGTATGCCATGTGATGATTGATGGAGGTGATAGCATTAACATCATTTCATCCCATGAATTTTCTCAAATGTGCATACCTAACAATTTCATGTATAAACATCCATTCATGTTGCATTCATTCAATGATGTTATCACCTCCACACTAGGCACTGTCATCCTTCATGTTCGTGTAGGCCCCCACACTATTCTAGAATTGTTTTACATTTTTGAGGGGGAATTCCAATATAACTTGTTGCTTGGTAGACCACTGGATCTGCTTCATGGGTTGTGTTCCCTCCACTTTGCATCGTTGTGTAAAGTTTAAATATGAAGGACACACTTATGCCATTCTAGCTGACCCATCACCTTTCAAAACACGCAACATTCTTTACCGACCCAACGATGTGCCCATACCGGTCAAGCCATCTACTTTTGCAACCAATACCACTTCACCTACACCCCCACCTACTAGTACAAATGATGCTTTCACCGCACATACCTCCTCTATTCCTACCACTGCTATAACCTCCACGGCTGACCCATTAGCTGCCCAATCCATTAACTCCACCTCCGCATCGACCTCTGACACATTATCCATACTAGTTACCCACATACCAACCACCGATCCCTTTGAAGGTGTTTTTAAACGCCTCACTCTAGGGGAGTACCGCCTATATAGTGTTAACACATTCCTTACTCCGCACAAGTATGGAAGCCTTCACCAACACCCTCGTTATGATCACCGTATAGGAGAACACCTCCTTTATGGTCCTCCTCATCTTCGTACTAGTCTCACCTATGGGGGACTTAATACTACCACCTAAGCACCTGAACCACCATCACAACCCCACCCATTTTTTGTTGACTTCCAATCACTTACCAATCGCCATTTCACCCACACCTTCCTACACTATTGTGCATGGAAGGGTTTTAGTTTTGGCTTTTACGAGCAAGGCTACCATACCATTATTCTATGTACCACCCATAAACATAATGACCGTAGTGGTATTGGCTTCCCTGAACCTCCTACCAAATAGGCCTGCATTGAACTCATTACAGACCCTAGCCCTTCTCCACCTTCATCACCACCCTCACTAATGGAGTTGATGGATCCTGAATCTATCCCTCCTAAAAAAATTTTAGAAACACTATTTTCTTGGGGCCTTTGACTTACCAACGCAAAGGTGAGGCCCCTTCCACTCTCCCATTTCGTATCCCGAGATGATCAATGATGACATACCTACCATTAACATCATTCAATGAATCCATACTCACCTACCTTGGTGCGAAGACTCATATATTCATTGGTCATTACCCTCTCGAGACGCAAACCATTTTGAATGAATTGACTATCAAGATCAGCATTCATACTCGGGATGACCCACACATCCTAAAGAATGGACAATCTTTATATGCTTTCTTTGAATAGGAGGCCATCACTTCTTTTCTCTGAGATCATAACCACACTTTCACTTGGTCTTACGTAGACATGCCCGTATTGACCCCACCATAGTGGTCCACAATATTGTAACCGTTCCCGATGCCAAACCTATCAAACAAAAGCTAAGGAAAATGCACCATCGCATTGCTCTTCTCGTCAAAGATGAAATTCAGTGCCTTCTTTCAGTTTCCTTCATCTTACCCATTGATTATCGGCATTGGATTTATAACATTGCCCTTGTTACTAAAGAAACAAGGGGACTCCACATTTACATGGACTTCCGTGACCTCAACCTCACCTCGCCCGTAAGATGACTTTCCCTTGCCCGTTAATAATCAACTAGTTGACCTTACCGCTGGTCATGAGATGCTCTCACTCATGGATGGTTTCTTAGGTTATAAAAACAATTTTCTTTCCCTAGAAGATCAGCACAAGACCACATTCATTACCCCTTGGGGAACCTTTTGCTATCGATTCATTCCTTTTGGCCTTAAAAACGCTGGTGCTACATATCAATGTGCTATGAATTACATCTTCCATGATATCATGCATCACATAGTGGAAGATTACGTGGATGATCTCTTTGCCAATCAAACATTGCGCTGAGCACCTCGCCATCCTCAAAACCATCTTTGACCGCCTCATTAAATATCAGTGATCCACCTTAAACCTAAAAGTACATCTTCACGTATCTCTCAGGAAAACTCTTGGGATTTATTGTTTCCCTCTATGGTATAGAAGTTGAGCGTGCTAAATTCAAGGCCATTCTAGAAATTCCTCTGCCCACTAACCTTAAACAAATTTGTAGCCCGATAGGTAAGTTGCGATGCATTCGCCATTTCATTTCACAACTATCTAATTGGTGTCAACCATTTCATCATCTACTTAGGAAAGATGTCTCTTTTAAATGGGATGATGACTATCACAAAGCTTTTGAGGCCCTAAAACAATACCTTCTCCAACCACCCATACTCATTCCACTGAAATATGATCAACCTTTTTACCTATACATATCAGCTACCGATCATTCCTTAGGAGCCATTCTCGCTCATCACGATGAACAACATAGGGAGCAGGTGGTTTATTACATAAGCCATACTCTTTTGGACTATGAAACCTGATACAACCATCCAGAAAAGCTTTAATTAGCCTTAGTTTTTGTCGCCACCAAACTCCGCCATTACCTACTCAACCACAAAACCTATGTTGTGACCAACATTGACCCTTTACACTTCATGTATACCAAACCTTATCAAAATCAATGTGCCACACAATGGCTTATGATTTTAGCTGATCTTGACCTCAAATTCATTCACCAAAAGTCCATTAAGGGCCAAGCTATCGCCAACCAACTAGCTGATGCACCTATTTCAAGGAACCAACCCTATAATTTTGACTTTCTGATAAATCCATTGCTACCCTCTCCTGGAAAAACCCCCTTACAAAATGACACTGTTCTTCGATGGTTCCAAGTGTTAGTGTGGGGGTGGGGATGGTATTATCCTCATTCCTATGGATGGTGAATCCATGCCTTTGTCTTTCAAACTAGACTTTGAATGCACCAATAACATTGTCGAGTATGAAGCACTCGTACTAGGTCTCTAGACCTCCTATGCCCTAGATGTCAAATCAATCCACATCTTTGGTGATTCACAATTGGTCATAAACCAAGTCAATGGTATGTACCAATGTCATAACGAGATACTTCAAAACTATATACATCATGTAGACATACATTGTTGACCACCTTTGATCATCACACCCTTCAAAACATTCCACGTTCAACCAACAAATTTGCAGATACCATGGTCTCGCTTAGCTTCCCAAATACCCGCTTGCCTATCGATTCCAAAATATTTGTCACCATCAACCTCTCCATTCAAATTCTTATTTACCTCATGATGTTTATTCAATTGGAACCAACACCCCGACCCGATTGACCTTTGGTATAAACAATACTCGACTACCTTTCCCTCTCCATCTTACCTCCTGATCTCACCCGTAACGGACAACGTGCCTTCCTTAAAAAGGTCTCCCATTTCGTTATCCTAGGGGAATTCTTTATAAGCATGGCTTTGATGGTATTCTCTTACGATGCCTCACAAGTTATGAGTTTTCTTATACCATTAAGGAAATTCATGATGGCATATGTGGAGGTAACTTTAGTGGCCTTGCTATTGCTAAGCGTATTCTTTACCTAGGCTACTACTAGCCAACCCTAAACCATGATTGTTGTGACTATGTCAAACATTGTGTGAAATGTCAACAACATTTGAACCTCCTTCATACACCCAGTCATGCCTTACAGGTCACTCGTGACCTTTGTCCCTTCTCTCAATGGGGTTCGATCTTATCGGATAAATCAATCCTCATTCTTCCCAACGTTACGAATGGATCATAATTTCTACCAAATACTACAAAAATGGGTGGAATCCATACCACTCATCTCCATGAAAGCTTGAGAAAATATGTGAGTTCATTAACCGTCACATCATTTGTCACTTTTGTTTCCCTCATCGCCTCATCACTGACAATGGAAAACAATTCAAAAACAAAACATTACAAAAACTTTGCGACGCCTTTGGCATTCAGCTTAGTTTCTCCTCACCTTATTACCCACAAAACAATGGCTAAGCTGAATCCACTAACAAAACTCTCAATAAAATTCTCATGAAAGTGGTTGACGATCTTTATGGGAAGGATTGGTATACGCACATTCCTTTTGCTCTATGGGCATACCACACTAGTATTCACACTTCCACTATGGCTACACCCTTTTCACTAGTCTATGGTAACGAGGCTGTTCACCTCTCTCAAGTCCACATCCCCTCACTCCCCATTTCTCTCAATGACATCCTTATTGATGATGACTTTTGTCCTGGACCGCTTAGCACAACTAGAGTTATTAGATGAACATCGTCTTAACACTCTGGATCACCTTCAAGTTTACCAACAATGTATCAAATGTGCTTATGAAAAATGTGTTCATGAACGAACCTTCCAAGTTGGTGACCTTGTTTTGAAATAAAATCAACATGTTACCAAAGCAAAAAAATTAAACAGGGAAAATTCACTCCTAATAGGCTTTGACCATACATCGTAACTCATACCTATGGATCGGGTGCCTATCATTTGTCCTCACTTAAGGGTAAACCCAAACCTAAGCCCCTTAATGCATTACATATTCGACCATTCTATTGTTGAATCATTCTCCTACCTCACCCTTCATCTCTCTCCACGCTCGTACCTTGAGCACTATCCACTCCATCCACCTCCCTAACGATTAAACAAGAATCATGTGAGTACCCGTCACTTGTTATCTTCTCTTGAATATGTGTACCACAACACTACACATAGCATGATTCTCATGGATACTTTTCATCTACTTTTAGATGAGATCCCATGGTCATTCCACCTCACCTTTTGAACAAGATTCCTATCCTTCACCTTGGTCTTGTCCATGATTTCAAAGACCTCCAATGGGACCAAACTCCTTGAGTCAAACTTCTAATAAAAAGATGAATCCCTCAAAAGGACATCTTCTTCTCGACCAAATTTCTACTATAAATAGACTACTCCCTTGAAGGAAAGCTATGTGAAGCTTTAAAAAAAATGAGAGAAACCGGAGCTTCCCACATTGATAAGCTTCACAAAGACCTCAAGGAGTACCATATTATTTATCCTATATAGAATTCCCACATCAATTATTCTATCAAAATAAAAACACTTTTTTAGTCATGGACTTGCCCATTGTGACCTCGGACCTCTTTCCTAAAAGACATGTCACTCCAAACATATAGAATTAACTACCTTTCACCCACCTTACCATTTCCACTCTCATTTCCTAAATTGCCTCAAGGGACATCTTGGACTTTAGACATTTGGTGATCCTGTGACTACTTTCACTATAGAACAGTTAATCATGTAATACCTTTTGGATCTTGTGTTCATCACCCCCTTCAAGGTATGATCTACTCGTATGATTCTACCCAATTAGGTGGCTTTATTGCACCCCTCTTATATTTTAACCATCTTTGTTTACAATTTGATTACCTTATATAGGACTTGGTCCTCGTCGATTACCTTTGGGGTAATCCTCCCCTTTCACCATAATTGCCCTCACCTACAACATTTTAACTATCATCCACCCACACCTATTAAAACTAAACCCACTACATGCCCACAAACCTACCAACTCATTTTCATCTTCTTCCCTAGCTCATGGGAGAACTACATCGACTGAGGTCCATTTTCTACTAGGACTATATAGGTATCACTTCCGGGGCATGGGGCCTTGGAAGGTTAGCTCGGCCACTCTCTACCCTAAAAATTCATTAACCATGCCTAATTCACCATTTACCCCACATTTCACTTAGTTCCCCTTTTCTAACAAAATTGGAAATTAAGCCACATACATAACAAGGTATTTACCATAGAATATATTTATTACACCTACCATCTCTCTATCATCACTATGCATAGATTATACAACATTTCACATATGACCCATAGTATCATTCATTGCAAACCATAATGAATCATGCCTAAACCAACTTGACTCATCCATGCCTAAACCAACATAAATCGATCCATGCCTAACCAAACCTGACTCGATCCATGCCTATAACCTGACCCGATCCATGCCTATAACCTACCTCGATCCATGCCTAAACCAACTTGACTTGATCAATACCTAAACTGACTTGACTCGATCCATGCCTAAACTAACTTGACTCGATCCATGCCTAAACCGACCTGACTCTATCATGCCTAACTCACCTAATCCATTCATATCATAATGAAAGTAAAATAAAATACACATCACAACACATAATCATCTGAACCTCATACATCTCATCATATAAATACATGTGTATCACAATAATGTACACTTATCTCAAAAAAACATGTGTCTATCATACATCATCATCAGCAGTTGGTATCATGTACAAAAAAATCATAATAAATACAAAATCTCTTCAAAGACACATGCCGGTCTCATATATAATCCATACAAAAATGACTCGACATGCAGGCTAGTCCATAGCAAGTCAATCATCTCCCCATCTAATGTCGGGAATGCTCCCTGTGACTCTGTCTCTCCCGACCCCTCTACCGCACATGTCTAGTGCCCGGCACCTGCCTCACCTCCTGCTGATGGCCCCTCACCTGGGGCTAGCCTCTACACACTAGTGGCCTCACCACAACCCTATCTCTAGGTTTACCGACCCTCGTACTCTCCACACCGTGAGTGCGGGATCGAGTCCTCTCACTGGAGTCCTGTTGTGCTCTATAATCGGTGTAGGAGGGAACGTCTATCCTGGTAGCTAAAAAATGATCCTGATAATATCATGCCTCTACTAGGGCATCCCTTAATTTGACCATGGTCACTATCTGTGGGGGCGTCATGGGTCTCCCTACCTATGTGGATGCATGTACCATGGGACCATGTCCTAGAATCTGCCATGTGCCTTGTGTCGATACCATGGTCTAACTTGGCCCTGGGAGCTGTGCTTGTGCCTAAATTTGGGCCTGCAGAGTAGTAATCTATGCCTGTGCCACTGACAGTTGACTATGCAGACCCGTAATCTCTCCCTGTGTTGTGTCCAATTATCCATGTAAGTCTTGTACATGCACCTATAGGGTAGCTATCTGCTCTCCCCTTTCGCCTACCTTCTCTCCATCTCCATCTCCCCCTGCCTCCACCTATGCAGTACTGCACCTGCCTCTACCCTTCGAGCCTACAGTGTCGCTATTTGGGCTTGTAATGTGGCAACCTGTGCCTCTATACCTATCAGCTTCCCCTACATAATCCTAAGCTACGTCACCAAAGTAGCCACTTGCCCCTATAGGGCGTCCCTCTGTACTATGATGGTGGCTAAGTATAGGCTTCCTAAGCCTTGGTGGTATGGCTCTCAGCTGTGTTGCCCACCACTACATGTATCCATCTACCACTCCGACATCATCAATCTGTGAATCCACTGGCTACTCCTCCTATCTATATGGCATGGTGGGTCGCGGTGGAGACATAGGTCTCTCCACATCATATCTCCTAGTATCACGGGAATGGAGGTGGTACATCTTGGACTAACCCAAACTGGCACCTAACCCGCTCTATAGGTATCCACTCATGCTCTCCCGCTCTCCTCCCCTCTATCCATAGATATAGTTGTAGCCCATCTAGCTCCATGGCCATCTTTCTGTATGCGGGAAACCCACATACGGCCTCTAAATTATTTCCACCCTAGAAAACCCCTCCAACAACCTCCCATAATAAGCTACATCATGAGTAGCTCGTGCACCTCAGGCCTCTCCAATGACCGGTACCCACCGCCTGTACCCAAATCTCAAAACTCTCCATGGGAATGCATCTGCTCAGGGCATCCCCACTGGTCAAACACAAGCAATGTGCTCATAAGCCCGAAATGCAATAGACGGTACGGTGCGTGAGATTTTGAACCTCTGCGAGTCACCCATAGGCCCATAGCTCTCTATATCCCTACGTCTACAATGTAGCTGCCCATGTGAACCATGTCCGCCGTATCACCATGTCATGGACTCCCATTAGTGACCTTGAGAATCTCCCACCCTCTGCATCCGGCAGTGCGAAGAAACACACTACCTCCATCAACAGTACCACTAACCTCATCTCCTCTGAATGAGCTCTATACATCGCTCGATAGCTCATGCTAGCGCTATGGAATATCAGGTCTACTACACCCTCACCAAAAACAGGTGCTAGTAGCTCCTCAGATGCCTCTAAAGAGATAGAATAAACCTGGGCCCCCAATATGGGTAATCTGCAGGATCCTGTAGATGTCCTCCAGGGTGATCATCATCTTACCCATCGACATATGGAAGGTGTTGGTCACCGAGTCCCATCTATCGATGAGGGCAACTATCAGACTCACCTCCCAGACTACATACTGGTAGCACCTCAACCCTATCAACCCCACCTCAACCCTATCAACCCCACCTCTACAACATGTTGCCACTCCTCTTTCATCGTGCTCACCCGTACTATCAATAATAGGGGTGACACCGGCCCTCATCCACAGCTCGTCTCGGGCCTACATCCCACAAGAACAATGTATTAGTACACTTTCCCAACTTACCCTATTTCACCCCACATCCCAACCTAATATCTTTCGCCACCCCCATCCCATTTCCCTTGTCGCTAATCCAACCTACCCAAACCCATCAACCCTACCTATCTACCCAAACCCATCTACCCTACCTATCTACCCAAACCCATCCACCTGAAACTATCTACCCTACCCCTCACCCAAGCCACCCTAAACCCTTCCCGTCTCCCTTAACCCTTTTCCCTCTCACCTAATTCTTTCCCACCTGCCCTTACTCTATTCCCTTTTTTGACCCAACTTAACCTTAGGTTGACCACCCCGGTTATCCCTTGACCGACCACGGTCTCCCCTTGACCAAAGATCGATCCACATCGTTCTTGTGACCGATACCGGTCACTACCACTAGCGTCGACCACACGCGGCCGACCAACGTTGGTCATTGTCGTGTTACCCACCACAACTTCCCAACCCTACTTTTTCCTTCTTACTCCTACCCACTTAAACCCCTCCTTACACCCCTAATTACTCCTAGAATCCCTTTTACTCTACACCCTACCCTTCCCCATTCCCATTTGCCCCCTTTTTTCCCTTATTTTCAAATTTCTTCCCCCCAACCCCCATTTTTAACATTTTTTATATTTTAACCAGTTTCACCGAACGATCAATAACCAAGGTTCGGCACTTACCACATCCTTCTACCATCGTCGTGGTGGAACCTATGACCTCTGCACCACTCCACCCAATCCCTCTCCACCTCTGCCATCATTGAATGACCTCTTACTATCCCAACAAAGTGCCTCGCTTGATCTAATTTCATGGCCCCACCTCTCACCCAATCAATCTCACCTATGTGGCTTGCCAACCAAGCTCTCTGACATTCTCTTTTGTCCTCTTCCTCTTTTCTCTCTTCTTGTCCTTTTCTCCTTTTCACAATGCACAAATGAATTTTACAAATGTGGGTTTGTCACTTTTTTATAACCTACCCGACTCAACTAACGCCGGTTAACCCTTGATCGATGCTTTGGTTTGTTTCCCTAGATAACCTCCGTCGGTTCCCCTACACCATCATCAGGTTCATACCAACTAATGTCGGTTACCCTGCATAGTCATTGCCCTCACATTTACCTAATTTTCCTTACCTCCCTTACCTACACTACACCTACCCGGACCACTTTACCTTTCCTCTCGGCCCTCCACCTTCTTCAACTTCACCTCATCCGCTATTGAATCCCGATTATTTTACCCCTACCTTGGCCTTACCCGTGTTGTTACCTATCTACTTGGACCCAAAAACTATTTATGACCTTTGAACCAATGTGCTCATTATACCTTGCGACACCATTACCCGTGTTGTTTGACCTCATGCCCTTACCTTGCCTATTGCCGTGAAGTCTATCCTAACCCCACCTTTGGTGTACTGGAAAATACCTAAATGTTCCTACACCTAACCTGCGTTGTGTTTCCTGACCTTATCCTATACTTTGGATACCGGATTCACTTCACCCTTGTTTAGATAAACCTATCAACCTTAGACGATGTAGAGTTTTCCTGCTCTTCAAACCGGTAGTGCGCTATAGTTTATACATGTGTGTGCATTTGAATGTTGTTACCTATGACCCTGACCCATTACCTAGATTTCCCGAGTAGACCTTTTGCCCTTTCCCCTGCACCCACTTTCCTTTTCCTCACATTTACCTTTTATCAAACCACTAATCGCTTCAACCTCGCTACCTCGTCACACCCCTGGTTTGAGGGAGATCACCTTCACCCTCACATGGGGAAACCACATATTTTTTTGTTAGCATCGCTTAGCAATACAAGCTACGCAATAAAAAGGGGTAAAATGTAGACACTAAAATTAGGTCATACTCCCCTTTGTCCCTTGACATATAAGCCCCCTTTACTACATTTACCTAGCCATTACCCCTTCACCCACCTAATATTAATTTAATTAAATTAATGCTTTATCCTCACTATATTTATTATTTAAATATCTTATTTAAATAATATCTACACATACAAATTCACTTAGATGCCTCACCAAGATAACTCAACCTAAGACCTATTCTTAGCAAGTTACCATAACTAAATAAGACTTACTCAAACCCTAAAAATCAATACCTACATTCCCTCTACCCATATTCCCACATGCTCACAAGAGGCTCCAAGTCTAATCCGCAGGATAACGACACGAGATCGAGGAAATCAGGGAGGATCTCCTAAGTTTAGTAAACCTAGGAAATCCTACCTTGACCGACATCGCTTACCCCTAACCGTCACCGATTAAGCCGGACCATCGTCTGCTACCGCTTTTAACCCAAAACAACCTTATTCTCAAGGTTGGAACCTGGAACTTAGAAGTTGGAAGCAAGAAAGTTGATGAACAAGAACAAATCTCAGAGAGATAATGCATCTTTAGAGAGCCAATTCCAACAAGAACTCACATCCAAGGAAGGACATTGAGCATCTTCTCCTACACAACCATCCCAGCCACATTCTGATCTATCTAAGCAAAGAGGAGTATGCATACAGCCCATGCGAAGATTTTCTTCGATTGGTGATCACTTGCAGCCTTGAAACCCATCATTAGTGCCTCCATCCTTCACACATAGACCTTCAGGAACAAAATCCAAGCAAGTACAACATCATACTTTCCTAGTTATTTCATTTCATCATTATTTTATCATCCATTTTTTATCTTGCTCCCTATTGACCTTCTCCAACATTTTCATCTCTCAGACTCATTAAAACCTTGTAAAATCCTAGTCCAATCACCCAATACCTCATCCCAACCAACCAAAATCCTTTGTGCAATCACAAAGGAGACCAAAACTCTGTTCTCTCGACATTTCCAGATCTCGAGTAACTAGCACTGTTATACCTAACTACAATCGGTCACCCTTGACTAACGCCAATCTCTGTGTTTTCCCAAATATCCTTAAACAGAGACCTACCCACCTAATTTTACCTCACCCTTACTGACTTGTGACCTACCCGAGACCATTATCGGACTGCAGACAACCCATAACCAACCATTTGACCTTTGGATTCTATACTAGCTTAGCTGTTAGATTAGATCTATTTTCTTATTATGGTTTTAAGTGAGATACCTAAATCATTTTTAAAATAACAATAGGATTTAATTCATTTACAACATTAATCTGCTAAAACAAAGGACTGATAGCCATCTAGGAAGTACCATGCTTACTGGATCTAGCTCACGCTAGGCGCTTCACCGCCCATATTGTTTAATTCTTTCGGTGGTCTTTCTTTCATTACGGTAGTTCCTTCTAGCCAAAAGGAAGCTCTCACGGTCAGTTGTGAATTTGGAATTCATACACGTGCAACAACCCATCAACCAACATTTGAAAAGGTATTCCTCCTACACCCGTTACCCTATCTTTTTCATCAACAATTCAAAGAAACAATCTAAAAAAAAGGTGAAACACCTTCCAAGGAAAATAATTAGCCAAAAACATAGAAATAGGGCAAGCAGCGGAGGAAATGCCACATGGCAAGCCTAAACTAGTAGCGCTAAAGCGAGCCATTGAGGGGAAAGTTTGTTTTTTACCCCTTATTATTCCAAAAGGTGTAAAAATTATAAAATGGGTCGTAACTCCACCCAAAGGAAAAAGTTAGTGTTTGAGCCCGAGTCAAGGTCAAAGCGAGTCGAGAGAAAGGTGAAAATTTTCCTTTTGTCAAAAAGGCACAGAGATAAAAATTGAAGCACATCTCCCTAGCCAACCAAAGGGTGCCATGTGTCCAAGCGGAGCGTCGAGGCCAGGGGGTTTTCTGAGTTTTACATTTTTGCGGAAAAGGGGGAAAAGATAAATCATGGACCCGCAAACCTGATTTTGCCCTAATCTAGCTACCACGTGCCCCATATTAAAAAGGAGACCCATTTTTCAAACTATTTTCCCACCCATTTGTACGGACCCGATACAAACTTCAAAGGGGCATATCTTTCGACTCAAGGCTCGAAATATTGCAAATCTTACACCGTTGGAAGTGTCTCGATGTCCTCTACACCATGGAAAGATAAAAAATCATTTTTTCAGGCCCTAGTAGGTGAAAAATGGAGAAAACATCTTTAGGCCTCTAATACAAGATCTTCTTTCCTCAAAAACTAGATTGGATTCGATCTGCTTTGTTGTTTCTTCCTCCTTCGAGGTGCCAAATAAGGATTTTATGTAGTCAAGACAAATTTGGAACATATTTTATGGGAGACATTAAATAGTGGTGGTTGAGCTTGGAGCTATTTTTTCCCACTTCTCTCTTTTCTCCCATCTGTATCAAATATATAAATATAGGCTCGGGAATCGTTGTAAAGGGTTGGACATTATTTTGTTTTCAGGCTCCCCTTTCCTTCTAGCAAAGGAATTCGTGGAGTTCAAGCCTTCTATTAAAATTGCAGTATGTTTCTTACCTCACAGTTTTTTGTAATGCATTGTATCAATCTGTAGAGCAATAAAACATGTTTGTGATCGATTCTAGATCCTTTCTATCTCTTTTTCTCACATCTAGTCTTTCATTATAAATCTAGTTATCTATGCTTGATTATTGTATGTATTTTGTTGGTTTGTGTCTATCAACAAAACTAGTGTTCATCATTCCTTCGGTGCATCACCTTGTAGTTTAGTTATTTCTTATTTCTTATATTCCTTTTTATCCCTGTCTCCTTAGAAAATTTTAGATTAGGTATAGAGATAGATCCTCTGCAAGTTCTCACATATGCACTTAAATAGAGGAATAGGAACCAACCTTTAACCTGGAGAGATTTTCCATTTACAAGGTCCCACACCTTGGGAAAGTTCAATGTTATGTGGATCACACCAAATGACTCTACCTTAGAAAATCAGATCTATAGAACTGATTTGGGGCACCGTGATTTTCACTAACAGTTTTGGCACGCCTGGGATAGAGAAATATCCATCTTATTATAGTAAGATTGATGTGCACTTGCTATGATTCTAAGTTTTAAGAAGTTTTAAAATTATACATCTGGTAACTCCAAAAGAAAAAAAACCACTGGTTTCAGTATTCCAAGCAAGTTCATGATAAGGATACAAACAAGGTCAAGAACTGGGCAGGAGGGATTATTTTTCTATCTAGACTTATCCCCAGACAGAGGGAGGGGAGGAAGAAGATCCCAGAAGTCTTTATCCCCACCAAATAGAGCCTTATCGACACCTCCTCCCAGAAGCCATTCTTTCAATCAAGAGGGGTGCTCAAGCCGATCAGGATGGCTCAGCCAAATCCTTATGTCAATTTCACTAGTAGCAACCCACTCACTCTGAATGCACAAAATCTGGTCCCGATAGCAGCATTAAAGAGCATCCCATATTTCACTAGTGAAAACAAGAATTCTCCTGATGATCATGCCCAATATATTGCAAATGTCTGTATAATCCACGAAATCCATGAGATGGACATTATAGTCAAGTTGCTTTCCTCTTCACTAAAAGGTAAAGATTCATAATGGTCGAGGAGCCTTGAAGCGTGCTCTATCTAAAAAATTCAAAAACAAAACATTGCAAAAATTTACGATGCCTTTGGCATTCAAACTTAGTTTTTCATCACCTTATTACCCAAAACCAATAGAAATGCCAAATCTACCAAAAAAACCCTCAACAAAATTCTCATGAAAGTGGTTGATGATACTAGAAAGGATTGGCATACACACATTCCTTTTGCCCTATGGGTATACCGCACTAGTATTCAAACTTCCACTATGGCTACACCCTTTTCACCGGTCTACGGTACATAGGTTGTTCTCCTCTCAAACTCCAAATCCCCTCAATCTATATTTCTCTCCGGACATGCTTACCGATGATGGTTTTGTTAGGACCACTTAGCACCACTAGATTTATTTGACGAACATCGCCTTAACGCTCTAGATCACCTTCAAGTTTACCAACAACGTATTAAACGTGCTTATGAAAAATGTGTTCATAAATGAACCTTCCAAGTCGGTGACCTTGTCTTGAAAGAAAATCAACATGTAACCAAAGCGTAAAAAAGTAAACGGGAAAATTCCCTCCTAATTGGCTTAGACCATACATCATAACTCATACCTATGGATCGGGTGCCCATCGTTTGTCCTAAAATTAGGTCACTCTCCTTTTTGTCCCTCGACATATAGGTACCCTTTATTACATTTACCTAGCCATTATCCCCTTCACCCCACTAATATTAATTTAATTTAATTAATGCATTATCCTCACTATATTTATTATTTAAATATCCTATTTAAATAATATATACACATATAGTTCACTTAGACACCTCACCAAGCCAACTCAACCTAAGACCTACTCTTAAGAAGTTACCATAACTAACTAAGACTTAGCCAAACCCTAAAAATCAATGCCTACATTCCCTCTAACCACATTCCTGCATGCTCACAAGAGGCTTTGAGTTTAATCAGTGGGATAATGACACGATATTCGAGAAAATCAGAGGATCTCCTTAATTTTAGTAAACCTAGGAAATTCTCGCTTTGACCGATGCCGCTACCCCTAACCATCGCTGTTAAGCTGCACCACCGCGCTTACCCCTTTTAACCCCTAAACTACCTTATTCTCAAGGTTGGAAAAATTGGGATAAATTTGACGAGCAAGAACAAACCTCACAGAGATAACGCATCTTCGAGAGAAAATTCCAAAGGTGAAAACTCACATCCAAGGAAGGAGATTGAGCATCTTCTCCCGCACAACCATCCCAACCACAATCTGATCTATCCAAGCAAAGGAGTGTGCATGCATCCCATGAAGAATATTTTCTTCAGTTGGTGATCAATTTCAGCCTTTAAATCCATCATAATCACCTCCATCCTTCACACACGGACCTTCAGAATGAAATCTAAGTATAACGTCATACTTCTCGCTTTTTTCATTTCATCGTTATTTTATCATCTATTGTTTATCTTGTTCCCCATTGACCTTCACCAACATTTTTACCTCCATAGACCCATTAAAATATCACAAAATTCTACTCTAGTAACCCAATACCTTATCTCGACTAACCAAAACCCTTTATGTAATCACAAAGGAGACCAAAACCCCGTTACTGTGGCATTTCTAGATCTCACAGGAACTTAACCGGTGCCGGTTATATATAACCGCTATCGCTACCCCAAACTAATGTTGGTCTCTATCTTTGCCCACACAACCTTAAACAGTGACCTACCCACCTAATTTTATGTCACCTTCATTTAACCGTGATCTACCCGAGACCTTTATCGTAGACATACGCGTAACCCGTAACCAAGAATTTGACCTGTGGATTCTATTCTAGCCTAGCCTGTTAGATTAGATCTATTTTCTTATTGTGTTTTAAGTGAGATACCTAAATAATTTTAAAATAAAAATAGGATTTACTTTGTTTATAACATTAATTTGTTTAAAATAGTGGACTGACAGCCATCTAGGAAGTATCGTACTTCCCATATCTAGCTTACACTAGGCGCTTCACTACCGATATTGTTGAATTCCTTTTGGTGGTATTGTTTTCATTACGGGTAGTTCCTTCTAGCCAAAAGGAAGCTCGACGTTCAAATGTGGATTTAGAATTCATACGCGTGTAAAAACCATCAACCGACATTTGAACAAGTATTCCTCCTATGCCCGTTACCCTATCTACTTCTTCAACAGCTTCAAAGAAACAATCCAAGAAAAAGGTGAAAATTTTTGCATGCCCTGGTGGGACCTATCCGATGTTCCTTGCATTTCATTCATTCCTAGGAAAAAAAAGTTTGTTTGTTTCCCTTCGAAAAGCGTACACACTAATTTTCTTCCCTGGTAATCAACATCTCCTTTCTATTTTTCTCTAAAGGAAACTTTTATTTTGGTGTAATTAAAAGGAATCATTTCTTCATGTTTTCTGCATTGTAGTGAAAGACCATCCCTCTTCCTCTTCCATCTTATTGTGTCATCCAATTTCACATTTTCAATTTGGGTTTTAAAATCATTGCATTTCATTCTGATTTTCTGCATTAGCTCACATTAAATAAGTGCAACCTATATGTTGGATGTCATGATCAGCTGATGGTTGAAAAATGAATCGTAGAAAAGCACTTATATCTTTTTCTCTTTGACTAAATCTTACCAAACCACACAAAAATTCAAATACATACATTCTTAAATAACATCTTACCTAGAAGAAGTTGTAGGTGATCACATGATCATGGCACAATGGGCACCCAACTCACTACTATTTCAAGTCATACTTCAGAGAGAATCCCGCCCCCACCCTTTAGATATCCTTCTTTGTAGGAAGCCACCTCACAAAAACTCTATTTCACAATTCATGTGTCAAGACTACCTAAATAGCATAAGCTAAACAAACATAATAGAAAGGGCACTCCTAGGATTGCATTTTCTTAGTGTTTCTACTTGGCTTGTGTTTTGAGGTGAAAGGTCACATTCATCACTTTTTTGTTCATCCTTGCACACTCCTCATCATAGCTGGTGTATTTCAGCTTCACCTGAGTGTGCCTGGGCCATATCATCATCATTTCTAGAATTCTAGGTTTGATTCCACATCAGATTTTAATTCACAACCACTTTCTTTCATCACTATTTCAATTTCATAGTAACCATCATCTGTTACCTCGATGACCATCGGTTATACCAAACCGATGTCGGTTCTAGGTCCTTTTGCTAACCTACTCAAAAGGACATTTTCACTTCACTTTCTTCCACTTTCCACAGTCTCTGTCACTGTCACTTTTTCCATTGATGTTTTACACATCCCTAGATTTGGCATACTTGTCAGATCTTGCCTTCTACCTCATTGTTTACTCACTGTCCATTTTCTACAAAGTAGATCGAAGTAGCTACTTCGATCGACGTTAGTTTTCCCTAACTGTAATCGCTTAGCTGTTTCATATTCCACCCACCATTTGTTACTTCATCCATTTTTTTCACTAGATTCACCTGTTCCTGCTGTTCTCTGTATCATTTATAGAGAAGCAACCCTACCTGATCAATACTAGTTCACATGGTGCTAACCCAAAGACAAGCAAATTCCTCGTGTTCCACGCCTGCTTCAAATCAAGCTCCCACCTAGTCCTTCACAACCTTCTATTTTATCACCAGCTATGGATCCTATCCACCTTTACTACCATCGCTACAGGAGATGAAAGTTCACATGACTCCTTGACCAAAACCCTACCGCCTTGTAGTTTTACCTCTCCCATTCATCCACTTGAGATGCCTCGAGTCGGGCTTGATATATGGCATGCCCATATCTAGCCCCCGACTCTCACATCCACTTCCACATCAGCCCCATCTAGCTCTGTGCTACTGTATCCACCTTACCCCAAGTCAATTCATAGTTAGGTTCTATACTGCCATGATCAAGCATGTCATACCTTTGTGGCACCCATTACATTCACCATACCCCGATGACTACCCCAAAACAACCTCATCCACCCCTAATGTCTCACACATACCCGTAGCTACATTCCCACCTCCAAGTGTTGGTGATCCCTACCCCATTATAGAATGTGGTTCTTTCCATTCCACAATCATTAGCCCTATTACCACTAGGGTTACCACGACCCTTCCACCCCCATATACATATTACCAAAGAACTTCGTGTTTCATCGATCATTCATTCCACCGTGTGTGTACCCCTATTTCCTTGCCTTCTTCTTTGCCACCTTACATGACATCTCCATGACTGGAATACCACCCCCACTATATGCCCAAAACTAACCTCCTCACGCTATAGGAGGCATCCAATCATGACAACCCACCAATGACATAATTAAATTCATGATGGATAAGATGCGACACTTTGGAGGCATCATTTTCTCGCTCCCACAACACTCTCATCTATGATGAGATTTGTAATGATCCTATTCGCCCATCCATTCCTATCTATTCATACCCTGTGCATTGGTAAATGCCTAAATTCAACCGCTTCAATAGTAAGGAATACCCACAACAACATTTTTGCTCATTCAAAATGGGTGTTATCTAATTTCTCATGATGATGCCTTGCTTTTGAGAAATTTTCCCATGTCCCTCACTCGGACTCGCATTAGATTGGTATAGTGGGTTACCCAAACACTCCATATTTTCATTCAATCAAGTAGCCCGAGCTTTTTTGATCATTTCTCTATCAATATCACCAAGAAGGTTACCATGAACAATCTATATTCCACACATCAAGATGAGGATGAATCTATCGCAGATTTTGTCACTCGCCGGCACACCTGATTAATCAACTTACCTTACAATCGCCACAAACTAGACTCATCAAGCTCCTCACACGAGCTTGTGCCGGACATATCTCCCCGACCTTGCAAGTCCAAACTTTTTGAACATCCGATGAGGCATTCACTATGGCACAAAAGTTAGAGATTCGGCCATCAAGAGAAGAAAATCCAATTATGAAATAAGAATTTAGTATTCAATTCAAATGAAACCTCTTCTTCTTCAAAACCACCAATCAATTATTCAAAGGCTAAAGGAACCACTATTATAGTGGTACTTAAGGTCGGCCCACTCATCCATCCAATCAAAGCTAGACCCTCATCTAATCTATCACCTATCCAGCTATTTGATTCGCATAAGAGTAGTGAAAATATACCCCAATTGGGGAACCTTACTCTTCTAGTCTTAGAAAAGCTTATCAAAGCTAGAGCCATCACCCTTCCACCCATAAAACCACACACTAGTTTTGACCCTGCTCGCCCCATGCCCGCATGGTATAAAGAGCATGATTTTTGTAACTATCACCGAGTGAAGGGTCATAGTGATGGCAACTGCATCACTTTCAAGAATATTTTCCAAGAAATGCTCGAGAAAGGTGAGTTAACTATGGATAATCCCAATGCCACCCCCAACCAAAATCTATAAATCTTCAAAAACCATTTCCCAATCATGCCCCTTCATCCAATCAAACCGGTGAGACATCCACTCACGATACCCATACCCGTGAGGTTCACACAATCTTTAATGAGGTACCTGTCACCTCTCAATTTCCTCACATCCCTTCCATAAAGGAAACCCTAGCCTGAAATCCTCCTTCCAAATTAGAACCAACCTCCACCATTCCTTCACCAATAGAATAACACCTTTCATCTCCTTCATCACCTATGAGGAGTCTTCTCAACATTGAGACCATCTCACCCTAGCTTCACCACTTAGATAACCTTTACCTAACATACCTCCTCCACCCATGAGGAGCTCCCATTACCTCCTCCACCCATAGAGGAGCACCCATTAACTCCTCCACCCACGAGAGGAGCACACACCTTACCTCCTCCACCCACGAGAGGAGCACCTATCCATTCCTCCACTTATAGAGGAACTCCCATCATCTCTTCCACCCATCATAGACCCAATGGAGATACCTTTGCCTCTTGCGATCATTCTCCATCAGCTACTCAACATCCAATGCACCTACTTTCGCCTTCTCTTACCCATGAAAGCTAAAGCTAGCTGATTCCCCATCTCTAAGATGCATTTTACAAGAATTCCCATTAGGTCCTCACCAACTCCACCCATAGACATGCTATTCTCACGTTTGGCCGATCACTTAGATTATGTGGATATGTCTTTATTATGGGTGCACCTCTTATTCCCCTCGTCTCAATACAGATGCAACAATCCCTTGATGACACCTCCGTTATCTACCCAAAACATTTCCACCAATCAAACCAACTACAACCACTTTGTTGTCACAAAAACTTCCACGATACCTGTTAGCACTCACACCACACCCTTACCCATAACCCAACCTATGCCTAAACCCAAACCCATACCCACAACATTTACCTCCACTAAACCTATTACCCATTTAGGGGCTAGCTTGACCACCATCCTTATTCATCCACCTATTAAACTAGATTTAGCTACATCCTCCAACGTCAAAACCATACCTACTACGAAACCCAAACTAAAGAAACAAACTCATCAACCCGATACCCCGATCGCACCAATCACACCCACACTTATCATGTCCGCTTCGACCTTAGTCACCCAACATGATCAAGTACCCTTCACGCATCCATAAACCAATAACACAACAACCCATTCCTTCCTCACATACCTCTAACCTACCTAGGCACACAACAAGACTCATACCCGCTCCTGCAGCTCTCTTTACCACTAGTACCTCCAATCCCTTCAAACTATTGCTTCACTACTCACTACAATTCAGTCTTTGTCCTCAAACCCCAAGCACGACCCGTGTCATCTACCTTCATAGCATCCCCATTATCCCCACGGGTAACTCGCCCTCTTCCTCCGTCTACTTTTCCTTCTAGATCTCATACACCCACATCACCTTTACCCAAGAAGGTGTAACCCAAAAACAAAATCCCACTATGCCACAACAAGGTAGTCAAAACAACCCCACACCCTCCCCGCCCATCCATCTACAGACTACCCCAACCCAAACAAACCCGAACGATACCTCAAACCACACGACACCTAAACCCATTGCTCGATCCGTTCTTACTCTTCCAAAAATAATTCCCAAACAACCAACCACACCTACACCTAAACCCACATTCACTTCCCATTGTGATCCACTAACAGTGGTCTTATCCCAAAATTTTAACCAACCTCATCGAGACTTCTATTATCATATTACTGCCACTTTGACCTTAGGATTTCCTCAAACCCAAGGCAAAAGGGTTTGATGATATGAAAATTTGTGCAAACCATCATGTGCCAAGGCATGATGTGGAGAACTCGCAAGGCCTTGAAAACCATCCTTATCCAATTGTGTCCACTAGAAACCAACTTTGACAACGATGACCTTATTGACGAGGATCATGCTTCACCTACACCAATTCCCGCACTTCCCCCTCAACAACCACAACCTCCACCCTCACGCATCCTATAGCCACACACAAAATTTTAAATTAACATGGTTCACATCGAGAACTTGTCATGCCACCACCCAAATGTCATTGTGCCTAATCGATCGCACAGGCTTTTCTACTCCAAAGAGGGTTTTTTCCCTTCATGTCATTATACCACTTACCCTACACCTTCTCCATTTTCCAACTTCCCTCAAATCAACATGGTACATGTCACTAATCGTGTGCAGAAGGGAAAAGAAAAGGTAGCTGACCCACCAACCAATCCTACACCCAACATACCATCTTCACCCATACCTAAGATAACTATCTCTGTGGCCCCACATACCCTATTTCTAATGGAGTCACACATCGCACCATGCTCAAATAGCTACACCAATATCCTCTCAAAATGTCCTTATATGACCTCATCCAAACCTCAAACTCCCATTGTCAAGCCCTCATGGAGGTTCTTCAATCTATTGAGGTTTTACCCAATGATCGTACACCTATAGCCTCCATTATCACACCCCATCATGTAGCCTCTCTCACTAAATTACCACCTTCATCCTCACCTCACCTTGTTCACCAAGTGGCCTCCCTTAGCTTCTCAGAGGAGGAGATCGCGCCATACCAAAACGATGACTGGACTCCAACCTCTTCATCTTTGTCCACATTGATGACATATAGGTATGCCATGTGATGATTTATGGAGGCACTAGCATTAACATAATTTCATCCCATACATTTGCTCAAATGTGCATACCTAACAATTACATGCACAAACATCCAGTCATGTTGTGTTCATTCAATGACACTATCACCTCCACACTAGGCACTATCATCGTGCACATTCGCATGGGCCCCCGTATCGCCTGCAATGTTTTATGTTTTGGAGGGAGAATTCCAATATAACTTGTTGCTTGGTAGACCCCGGATCCATGCCATGGGTTGCATTCCTTCCACTTTGTATCGTTGTGTAAAGTTTGAACACGAAGTACACACTTATACCATTCTAGCTGACCCATCACCTTTCAAAACATGCAACATCCTTTATGACCCAATGATGTGCTCATACTTGTCAAGCCATCTACTTCCACAACCAATACCGCTTCACCTACACCCCCACCTACCATTACATCCAATGCTTTCATCTTCAATTTCTATGGCCAAAGATTGAGCAAGTTCCAAAGTAGCCACCTGCCCTTCTTAGCTGATAGCAAACTTCTGGTTGTTGTGTGTTAATAAAGAAACATTTTTGTCCATCAAGGTTGGGACGAATCCTAGCGGGAACTTTGTTCACCATCTTGTTGAATTTGGCCACAAAATTCCTCATGGGTTCTATAGGCTCTTTCTTTTCCTGAGATAGTTGGGCAAGAAGAGCATGTTCATCTTCCGCTATTTTGAATCGATTTTCAAACTTAGTTTTCATATCATCCCAACTTGTAATACATCCATTGGGTAGATGATGAAACCAATCTACAACAATATCATGCAATGTCTCGATGAAGAGACGAATAGCAACATCTTTGTATTCTACTAAAAACAAACACATGCAACGAAGAAGGCAAAAATATGATCATCTGGTGACGCCTTCCCATCATTTGTCGAACTTGGGAAGAATCTTTCTTGATCCTCGTGGGAGTTCATGTCGAAAGCGAGTAAGGCCATGGGCCTATGGCATTTCCCCATGGTACATTGGCTGCCATTGGAGAAAAGGTGGTATGCGAAGGTAAAACAATGTGAGCAAGGACAAGTGCTTGACTGGTAGTGGTTCCTTCCTTGCTTGCTCTTTTAGGACTTGATGCAAGGCTTGCAGATCTATGAGGTGTGTTCTTCTTGGGAGGAGATAACTTGAAACCAAATTTTCCTTGAAAGTCAAAAGTGGGGTCAGATCGACCTTTAGCTTTTTCTCCTCACGTAAACCTCTTTCCTTCCAGTTTGGAATATTTATGGTGAAGAGATCACTACCGTGTTTCACCAGCTCTAGCATTTTCTCTTTGCTCTCTTTCTTGAGCTATTTGCTTTGAATAACTCTAACAATCTCGTGGCTTTCTCTTCTTCGTTATCTAAGACCGATGTGGCGAGATGAAAATGATGGTTACTTGTGCGCTTTTCCCAAATAGCTTTCCTCAAATCTGATGATATGTCTTCTTGATTATTTACAAAAACAAGATTCGGTTGCAAGATAGGTGGGTTACCTATAATAGTCATACAACTTATTACCTGGGTGGAAGAGGACCACGTCGGTGAACAACTATCAACACGTGCCCAAGAGGTCTTCCGCCACAAGTGTGGGTGCTCTTCTTCTAAGGTCTTCGATGTAGATTTCTTTGTCAATGGCTCTATCAACAGCCACAAATTGCTTCAAGCTTTCACGGTTTTCCCAAGCTACTATTCGAAGGTTGGCAGCAATGTCTCCTTGGAAATATTTGTCGGGCACAAGATTCGATTGAAGAATCGTAGCTTGTGCAAAGGGGATAGTCATAAGGATTTAACCAAGAACTGGTTAACGATTTCTGAATCCCCAGCGGAGTCACCAAAAAAATGTTAGCATATGGATTTGCACGCATGCAAATGACATGCAATAGTGTGGGAATGAATTCCCTCCTCAATGAAGGTGAGGCTACCTTTATTGAAAACCAAAACTGTATTTACATATATACATTCAAAATTGTATGTGGGGGGTGTTTTGGAACATCAATGGAAGAAAAGTGAATGAAGGAGATAGAATGAAATGAAAGAAAGGAGTGGAATGGAATGGATGAAAGGACATGCAAGAGTTAGGTAAAAACAAAGCCTAATATTGCATGAAGGGGAAAGCTGAATAACCAACACAAATAAAACAGAGTTTGAGTTAGTTAAACAAGAACATGTAAAAGGGAACACATATGAGCAAGTAGACAATCGAGCTTGATCACCGTGAACTAGAAAACTGATTACTAATGTCGATAATAAGATCAAAGATAATATTTGCATGTAAGATTTAAACACCTAACATCTAATGAACATAAGAATACCAAATGTTACCAGAGACAATGAATGAGACACAAAGTTCTTATTCCATTAACTCCAAAATGTTTTTCATAAAAGAACACAAAGTTTCTTCTTGAAACAAAGTTGTCACAAAAGTATTCTCTTCTCCTCTTTCAAAGTCACCCTTACAAATGAGCCCCTCACTTCCTTTTATAACCCAAAAGTTGGTTACAAAGTAGTTAGGGTTTTAAATGCACATTAAATAGGGCACTTAAGTGACTTTGACTTTTTCAACCAACTTTTAAAAAGTGAATAAAAATAGAAACCACTTAATTTAAAGGGTCATTTAAGGAAAAATACATAAATAAAAGAAATGGGTACATGTGGACCCCACTTAAATGACTTGTATGCAAACGTATACATCCTAGTCAGCAGTGTGCCACCTAGATCAAGACACCTAGGATCAATGCCTTATCCATTGGGCCAAGAGTCCGCCTATCCTGATCATACGGGAATGAACTCATTGATCGTGCTCTCGCATCCACCAAATGACAAGAGTGCTGAGCTTGAAACTTGAGCAATTCATCCACCCTCTATCTGAGCAATATCCTGGTGTGAGAAAATTTGTCTTCATTTGTATTCACATTCACAATTCTCCACATGCTCCGAGTACCTTTCCATGGTGAATTATTCATTTTTCATGAGACCGTAGTCGTTACGCCACCTTGGTTTATCAGAAACCAACTTCTGGTCTTTCGCCGTTGAGAAGATCTCCAAGAGCCAAAATTGCAATTCACCGCCTGGAGTTATGTCCTTTGTCTTTGTCACCATCCCAAAGTTTTTATCTCCCGAGTAGAATTCGTGAGACTTCAGAGTCTTTGAAATCCATCTCCTTTGCCCCATTGTGAATGAGTGGTGTTGAAAAATCATCGAAGTGATTTTTGAGTTTGTTGACACACACCTTAGCGTAGTATTTGGTCTTTTTTGGAGTGATGGATTCTAACATTTATGCAATCGATTCCAAGTTTATCACTATTGGCTTGATGACCCTCATTCAATTCTTTAGGATATCATGTAGCCAGTGGGAACCTCTCCAAGTACCTAATTGTACATGGTTCTCGTGTTCGTTGGGAATTGATCTTCATTACGCTACAAGGGGATCACCTTCGGGTGTTGCTGAAATTGGATCTTCTTGTTGTGAGAAAGATGTTGTCACCATTTTCTCGCTTTTGTGGTGATTCTTCAAATGTAGGAGGGGAAAGAACCGGATCATCAACTTTTGGTTGAGAAGTTGTGACTAATTCCACAAGTTGGGCTGGTATATTTTAAGGTACTTCATCGACGAGTTCCACCTCTAGAAATTGTGTGATATAGATTACAGTGTGCTTGTGCATGAACCAATGCTCAATTATAGTGTTGAGTTGTTGATTAGGCCTCGAATAATTAGGGAAATCATGCAAAGACGAATGATGACTGGAATGAGAAATTCTCGAGATGTGCTCCTTCTTCACTTAGGTGTTTTAGACGACTCAACTCACGAATGAGCCCTCAATCGTATCTCTCCTAGCTTGATTATGAGCTCATGCATTTTCAACTTGAATTTAGACTCCAATGGTGATCCATGCCCTTCGTGTCATCTTACCTTCTTTCCATAATCGAACTCCCCGAGGTCTTCTCTGCTCAACTCACTTGAATACCGAGCTTAACCCAACATTTTTGAAAAGAATGGTCTTCCCACAATGCTCACGGTTCTTCCTTATTATATAACACTTGTAGTAAGAACGTTTTGGCTTTGCCATAATAAGCAAAATTGTACCTTCCAAACGATGAGAAAATACCTTTATCGATAAAGACCTAATGCTGCCATGATTATGACTCAAGATGCTCATATAATTTCAAAGAAAATTGTGCTTTATGAATATTCGATATGAAATAGATCCACCTCTATGAGATTCCCTTCCATGAGTTACATCGTAAAACAAAAAAGGTCTCAATAGAGAATCTTTGTAATAAACTTCATCGGTCTCCCGATAACACTCTCACTGTCACTTAATTCATTTTGATAAAAATATCTTGAAGGAAAATTTGAGGATGCATTTGATTCTCAAAGAGATAACAACATAGTTGGACGACCTACTTGTTGGAAGTGCTCAAAAAGGCTTCTACTATACTGTAACATGCCTACTGCCTGGCTAATTACTATTGCAAGCAGTTGTTATGGATACCCAACAAGAACACACCTTGCAGCACCCAATGAAAGTGGAGGTAACACGCCTACTTCACTATCTTGTAGCTTCATCTATAACCACCATATCAAACCCATGGGCGTGGAAAGCTTCTCCCAGCTGAGTTTGTTATCTTCTTTATTTAAAATAAAAATAAATAAAAACTACTCCTTGCTTGAGGCAATGCATAGACTCCTCCTAGCTGGACACCTTTCCTAATTTATTTTTTGTTTTTAAAAAAAACCCGCTCGATTTCCCTCACACGTGGAAATGAATTCTTGGTTTGTTGGGCACAGTTTATTTCTTCAACCTGGCTCAAAAGCGTGGCCATTCTTTGGTGTGGGAAAATTTAATTCTCTTGTTTTAAAGATCTTTCTTTCTTTTCTTTTCAGTGCGTGTACTTCTTAATACTTGCACACCTTTTGAGAACTTGATCATATTTCCTTTTCAGTGGGTGCAGATTTCTTCTTTTAATCTTCTTTCTTTAAAAACTCGCTCTTTTATTTCTTATTTTCTTTGCTTAAAAACTTCTTCTTTCATACCAATGCATGGTCTTTACCCTCTTGTCTGGGCATGGGAGCTAGTTTTCACCTCCATCGTGGTCTTTTAGACAAAAATAGAAGCTTTTATTTGTCTTATCCAATACCCGCAAATTCATTGAAACCGACTTCTTCATCCCCGTAGCTACCGCATATAGCCAACTACTTCCTCACGGCACCTTCCTTGGATAATTTCAGTTCTAATCTTCACTAATACTACCTGCAACACGATTTTGAGAATCCACACCCACCCTCGCAACATCGGGCGACAGCACCTTCATTTCACCATCAATGAATCCACGATCCGTAACACGCCGTAGTAAATCATCTTCTGACAAAGCATTTGATGGAGCACAAACAAGCATTCGTGGTTTAGGGCAAAGTTTAGGAAGCACACAGAATAGTGTGCGATCCATACTCAAGAACATCACCGATATATCTTGTGCCAATACATCTTGTTTGCATTATTGTTGGATTTCCCGTAGCTTTCAGGAGCAAGTTTCTTAAGCAAAGGCACCATAATAGTGCCGATATTGAACAAGATGAATAACATTCAACATTCCCCGCACTATGTGTCCTTCTTATCCCTAGTGGACCTTGCACCAAAGTGAAGGGCTAGGGTTCCTACTGCCGTTTAGAAGACCCAACTCCATTTGTACCACTGTTGTATGCATAGTAGCCCACCGAATTGTAGCTAGTTGTGGACCATTGAAACTCTTATGAAGTTGGTCGATAAAATTTGGTGTGAAACATTCAGAATTGCTTGGAGGTTGCTCCTCATTATTTGGAAAGTGCTCTGGCCTGGGATTTAAAATTGCTTTCTGCATTCTCCTCCTTTGCATGCATGGAAAACTATTCTTTCCTTGCTGTCTTTTCTATCCACATTAGTGGATTTTGATCGTTTCTCTGTGTTTAATCTTTTCCCTTTGCTCGTGAAATGTAAAAATTTAAATCCTTGTTTTATTTTAAAAACTACTCTATATTGAAAACCTTTATATTCCTCCACTGGGTGTGGCTTTTCCTCCTTCATCTGCTGGGGTGGTTTTATCAATTAAAAATTGTTTCCGCTTTTATATCAAAATCGCTTCTCCATTCTCCACGGGTGGAAAATTTTCCTTGGGGCTGTTCACTTTCACCTCCTGCGTGGGAAAGTTTGGAGCTTTGTAAACCTCTTATGCATGCATGAGAGATTTCTATCTTTTTTGTTAGTTTCTTCTTCTTATGCAATGTGTGGCGCTATTGCTGGAAACACAACCAAAAACTTTCTTGTATTTTCTCTTCTACAATGGCGTTAGTTTCTCTTGCATAAGGTCGACAAAATATTATGTCTTCTGAAGAAATAAGAAGCTTCAATTTTTCCAATGGGTTTGATGGAGGAAGTTACGAGGATTAATTGAACTTCCTCTCATCTTGGGTAGTGGCTTAAGTGTCGTGGGAAATGGGAAAGCAACGACAATTGCCAATGGGAATGGCAAATGGGTCGGGCAATCCCCGCCTAATTTCCCCATGTGGGAAATTGGGTAATTTTATGCCCATTTTCCAATCCATGATTTGACAATTGGCTTAGAAAACCCACGTGCGGGAAATTTGAAGGAAATTACCAGAAAGTGGAAATCTGGGTTTGGGAAGCCAACCCGCAAATTGGAAACAAAAGCTTACTTCCTTGGCACTAAAACTTGTTGAATGAACTTTAATTTATATTTATTTAATTAAATACTCCTTAAGTGATTTTTTAAAAATTAATTTAATCAAACAAGGAGCAATTAATTAATTAAATATTAATGAATTATTTTAATGTATTTTAACTCGTTTTAAAGCCCTCAAGAGAAGAGTTCTCGCCTGAAAATCACAAAACGAAGACCGAAACGATCACAAAAATAAGACGATCGTGATGAGTTCAATGACCCATGCAAAGTAACATTTTTCAAAATTTTCTAATTTTTTATTTTTAATTATTTTTAACAATTTTGCGAAGTCAAAATTGGTTGATAACAAATAGCTCGATTGGGGACAAGGACTTCATGGACGCAAAGAACGGACCTGCACTAAAATAATCATGAACATGATCACGTAAAGATGGGGCACAAAAATGGGACGACACAAGAGAGGAGACCGAAAAATAGGGAAACAAACAAACCAAAATCCTGATTACCTATGTACATACGGGGAACAACCCGTTTTCAATTCTGGTAATACTTGAGATACTACCCACTGTAAGGCAAAGGAAAATGAGTTCCATCAGGATATGCCAACTAGTAGGTACTATCTCCACATAAATGTCTTATTTTGAATGGTCCCAGCCACAATGAGTCAAACTTCCCATGCTTTCCCTTCGACTCACGTATTTTATCCCAGAGAAGAACTAAGTCATTGATTTGAAATCGTCTCTCTCTAGTTTTCCTGTCAAAAACTTCATTACCTTGGATTGATGTTCCTCGATCCTGTTGGCCACTTGAATTCTTTGTTCCTCGAGCTTGCTTAGGAACATGACCCTTTTATCTAATGCATTGGTGAAGCATTCATCATCAACTGCCTGAGCTAATTTTAACGCTAGTAGCTCCAATGTGACGGGAATTTGAGCATCAGTTCCATACAGAAGTTGAAATGGAGACATCCCAATTGCCCTTTTGGGAGTTATGCGGTCAGCCCACAATGCATCGTATAACTTTTTGTGCCAAGTTCTTTGATTTTATTCTACTAACTTGAGCACAATGGTAATGATGTTTTTGTTGCTAGATTCAGCCTGACCATTTCCCTGAGGGTAGTAATATGATGAATGAGACAAAGATATCCCATACCCATAACAAAAACCTATCATCTCTGTAGAAGAAAAATTTGAGGCATTGTCAGTCACGATCTTGTGAGGAATTCCATAACGAACCAATATGTTTTCTTTGATGAAATCACAGATTACTGCAGTAGATGTTTGTTTCACCAGTATAGCTTCTACCCACTTAGTAAAGTAATCAGTGGTGGTGAGCACATGGGTATGACCAGCGCTAGAATTAGGATTCAAGACCCCGATGAAATCTAAACCCCATTGTTGAAAGGGTTCTTCAATGACAACTGGCTTCAAAGGCAGTGCTGCCAACTTTGGTCTTCCAACAAATTGTTGACAGGCTTCACATTTGGTCACCCATTTCTGAGCATCAGAAAACATAGTGGGCCAGTAATAATGTGCTCTCAGAATTTTATGGGCTATTACCGGGCTAGAAAAATGACCGCTGCAAGCATGATTGTGGAAGGCTTCCAACAACCTAGGCTGTTGTTCTTTATCAACACATCTGAGGAACATGCCGTCAATTCCTTTCTTGAACAACATGTTATCCCAAATGACGTATCTGGCAGCTCTTAGTTTGATATCTCGTTTCTCTTTAGCTGTAAGATTCTCTGGACACTCGTCATATGTGAGGAAGTAGGCAATATAAGAATACCATTCATCCATGGTACTGACAAAAACTACCATTGGTAAATTTTCTTCAACTAATTCTTCCTCAAAGTTATCTCATGGTTCATTCTCTGCAATGAGTTGGCAGAGTCCTCTCCTTAAAACAACTTGGTAGGCTTGATGTCCAGATCATAATCTTGGATCTTGGAGATCCTATTACCTCTTTTAGATCCTGGTTCCTTGTGTCAACATTTATTTCACCGTGGTGTCTGGAACTAAGACTTTGGTGTGAGAATTCAACATGTAATACCCGAAGTGTTTCAGGGATCTTACCACCGCATACGCATGTCTCTCAAGAGGAGTGTAATTAAGTTCATGTTTCTTGAATCCCTAACTCATGAATGTGATAGGAGATTCAATCCCCTCTTGATTGTGCTGAGTCAAAATGGCAGAGATTGCGTGTGGTGAAGCATAGTAATAAATTATAAAATCCTTCTTAAAATCGGGACACACCAATGTAGAAGCTTTTGCAATAGCACCCTTGATTTGCTCAAATGCCTCTCTACCTTCCTTTGAACATTTGAAAGATTCTTTTCCTTTCATCATATCAGCGATTTCTTTAGTCAGCTCGGTGAAATCTAGCATGAACCTTCTCAAAAAGTTCACCTTCCCAAAGAAGGAGTGGACTCCAGGTTTACTTGTAGGCAAGGAAAGATTCTTTATAGCTTTAACGCGTTCAGGATTGATCTTAGTTCCTTCCTTAGAAACAATATGACCTAGGATTTTACCTTCTGTAACTCCAAACATAGATTTTATTGGATTCAGAGAAATCTTATGAAGTTTACACCTTTGCAAATTTTTCTCTAAATCTCTTAAGTGATCTTCTCGCTTCTTTGAGAACAATGTCAAGTCATCTAGGTATATCACAATGATCTTGTCTTTATAATCTGTAAATGCCATATCCATGGCCCTTTGAAAAGTTGCGCCGGCATTGATCAAACCAAAGGGCATTCTTCTATATGTGAACGTACCCCAGGGGGTAGTGAATGTGGTTTTATGTTGATCTTCTCTAGCCACTTCAATCTGATTATAGCCAGAGAAACCATCTAGCATAGATAGCATTTCCGATCCAATTAGCTTGCAAAATATGGTCCATGACTGGCAGGTAGTTATCCTTCAAGGAAGCTTGATTAAGATTGCAGAAATCCACGCAAATCCTAATTTCTCCATTTTTCTTACGAACCGGTACAATATTAGCTATCCAGTCGAATGTCAAATAGGAAAAACTATTCATGCATCTAGCATCTTTTGAACTTCATGAAATATTGTACCTGTAATCTTGGGATTATATTGTCTTTGCTTCTTCCTGAATGGAACTACGCCAGGCTTCAAGGGTATGGCATGCTCCATTTCCCTGGGTTGGAAAGACTTCAATTCTTCGTATGAATATGCCAAGACGTCAGAGTATTTGGTAAGGATATTTATGAATTTCCTGCGCTCCTCAGGTGAGCAACATTTACCAATATTGATCAGGTGAGGTTTATCCTTGGTGCCGATATTAATTTTCTCATAGTCAGCAGAATTTGTAGGTCCTGCCTGCTCTTTCTCTTTAATAAACCTGTCATGTTTGTCAAAAATTTCTTCAAGTGAAACCAATCCTTTGGGAATTTTATTTCCTTTGAGTTGAAAGATGCCATCACCAGATATTCATTCTCAACTCCTTCCCGAATGGGTGAGGTAGTTGATTTGTAAAATGCTTTGAATCACTTCCTTCAAAGTACAACTATTCAAAATTTTCTCTCTTTTCTAAGAAGGCAATAATTTGTTTATCATCATTAAATACTTGCCAATTTTCCGCATTGTCAGAACACTTGGCCTAAAAACCATTTCAATGGTGTATTTGTCTTGATAAAATTCTAAATGAGGAATCTTTAATGATGCTGAGACTGCTAGAGAATCCACTTTGTCATTCTTTTCATGAGGACATGATTTAATGGAAAAAGCGTTGAAAACTTCTATTGCATCCCAAACTTTATTTCTGTAGTGTGTCATTCTTTACTTGGAACTGATTTCTTACTTGTTTCACGATCAATTCCGCATCTCCAAAGACTTCCAGATTTTTGATCCCTTTCTCCTTTACAACTTGGAGGCCAAGGATTAATGCCTCATACTCTGCAGTGTTATTAGTATTTGAAAATTCGAGTTTATAGGAAAAAGGAAAAATTTTACCATTTGGAGATATGAGCACCACTCCTGCACCAGAGCCCGTTGAGCAACAACTTCCATCGAACTCAAGAGTCCAGATCTCATTGGAATCTTGGCAAGTGATCTCAAGGGTATGAACTTCATAGTCATCATATAATTACCCATACTTGAGCCTTGGAAAAGGATCTGTGCGCGAGGATCTTCAGTTTTAGTTACCGTGAACTTTGCCTGAGCTTCCGGCATAAGCTTCTTCATTTCTCCATTGATAGGAATCATGGCATAAGACCAGTCCATTTGAATCTCACCACCCAAATCCTCGCAAAATTTCTGCTCAACAACATTCCATATGGCGGGAATATCAAAGAACTAAAATAGTTACCTTAACTCGCTTTTGAGGGAATCAAGGGCTAAAACCATTTGGGCATCCTTAATCTACCCGATCGAGGAACTTGCTTGGTTTCCATAGAGTAACATGATCTCGAATGTTCTCGCATAAGTCAAACCAAGAGCATGTGCTACTTTTTCCAAAGATCACATTATCCGAGGCTCCAGTAGTCTATAATGTAATTACTTAACTTGCATCCGTTGATTAGAAAAGATACAAAGAAAGGTTCGATCTTTTCTTTGGAAGGTGTAGTGGCCGCCACAATATTTTGAGTTTTCCCATATTTGGGAGTTTTTAATTCCTTTAGAGGAATGAATGTGATTCGTCTTTGATAAACTAGACCAAATTCTCGAGTGATCCTTGTTGGACTTCAAGTACTCACTGTGACATGGAATTTTTTTTTGATATGATCAATGATATCAAATTTAGGCAAAGTAATTTCACTTGAAGTCTCAAATATGAGTTCTTTCGAACTTGATGATGGCACACTTTTGACCTTGGTATCGGGCTTGGTTGATACGGATGTGGAAGAAGAAGTTTTCTTTGTAGTTGGTTTACTAACTGATTGATCTAACAAGGGCTCTCCTTTTTTTAAGATAGTCTTGACCTTTGAAACCTCAGTATCTCTGGACTCTTTAGGAGCCTCCTTTATCTTTGATTCTTTGAGAGTTTCCTTGGAAACCTCTTTATCTCCCGCCTTAGTGGTATCTTGGTCCTTTTTCTGAGAGCGTGTGAAAATGGCGAAGGATTGACTATTCATATCTTCTATAATTTCTTCATATTCGTCTTCTTCATCAGA
Organism: Taxus wallichiana var. yunnanensis; assembly: GCA_018340775.1. NCBI lineage: Eukaryota > Viridiplantae > Streptophyta > Pinopsida > Cupressales > Taxaceae > Taxus > Taxus wallichiana. The sequence continues at coordinate 519,361,572 of CM031243.1, read as the reverse complement.
ACGGTACTCAAAGAAATGATTATTACTTTCTTCTTCAGGATCTTCAACTACAGGTTCATATGTCTCAAAATTAGGCTCTTCCTCATCAACCTCAACGACCTCAATCTCATCATCACTTTCTTCAATGACATCACATTTGGAATTAGTTGCGGGAGCTGCTTCAATAGCAAGCCTCATTGGAGCACCCGCAATCTGGTTTTCTTGGGAACGTATCCTTTTCGTGGGATGTCTTTGTAAGCGGAGGTTTACTACTTTGAGCAACTTGCTTCTTCAAAGCTAGCACATCATTAGCCAACTTAGTGAGTATAGTTTCTGAAACGTTGGGAGTTTCTTGACTCTTTCCTTTGAGGGAATTTTTCTTGAATTTTCTTGCCATGATTAAGTCATCTTCAATTTCTATGGCCAAAGATTGAGCAAGTTCCAAAGTAGCCACCCTGGCCCTTCTTAGCTGATAGCACACTTCTAGTTGTTGTGCATTAATAAAGAAACATTTTTGTCCATCAAGGTTGGGATGAATCCCGGCGGGAACTTTGTTCACCATCTTGTTGAATTTGGCCACGAAATTCCTCATGGGTTCTGTAGGCTCTTTCTTTGCCTGAGATAGTTGGGCAAGAAGAGCATGTTCATCTTCCGCTGTTTTGAATCAATTTTCAAACTTAGTTTTCATATCATCCCAACTTGTAATACATCCATTGGGTAGATGATGAAACCAATCTGCAGCAATATCATGCAATGTCTCGACAAAGAGACGAATAGCAAAATCTTCATATTCTACTAAAAACAAACATACGCAATAAGAAGGCAAAAATATGATCATCTCGGTGACATCTTCCCATCTCCGTCGAACTTGGGAAGAATCTTTCTTGATCCTCGTGGGAGTTCATGTCGAGCAGGTAAGGCCAATGGGCCTATGGCATTTCCCCATGGTACATTGGCTGCCATTAGAGAAAAGGTGGTATGCGAAGGTAAAAAATGTGAGCAAGGACAAGTGCTTGATCGGTAGTGGTTTCTTCCTTGCTTGCTCTTTCAAGACTTGATGCAAGGCTTGCAGATCTACGAGGTGTGTTCTTCTTGGGAGGAGATAACTTGAAACCAAAATTTCCTTGAAATTCATAAGTGGGGTAAGATCGACCTTTAGCTTTTTCTCCTCGCATAAACCTCTTTCCTTCCAGCTTTGGAATATTTATGGTGAAGAGATCACTGGCATGTTCCGACAAGCTCTAGCCTTTTCTCTTTGCTCTCTTTCTTGAGCTATTTGTGCCTGAATAACTCTAACAACTCTCGTATCTTTCTCTTCTTCGTTATCTAGTACTGATGCGGTGAGATGAAAATGATGGTTACTTGTGTGCTTTTCCCAAATAGCTTGCCTCAAATCTGATCATATGTCTTCTTGAGTATTTGAAAAAACAAGATTTGGTTGCAAGATAGGTGGGTTACCTGTAATAGTCATACAACTTATTACCTGTGTGGAAGAGGACTGCGTCGGTGAACAACTATCAACACGTGCCCAAGAGGTCTTCTAGCCACAAGTGCGGGTGCTCTTATTCTAAGGTCTTCAATGTAGATTTCTCCATCAATGGCTCTATCAATAGCCACAAATTGTTGCAAGCTTTCACGGTTTTCCCAAGCTACTATTCGAAGGTTGGCAGCAATGTCTCCTTGAAATCTTCGTCGGGCACAAGATTCGGTTGAAGAACTGGAGCTTGTGCAGAGGGGATAGTCATAAAGATTTAATGATCTGAAAACGTGATGTGTATTTTTATCACTTTTATAAGTTTCCAAAGATCGTGATTTTTAACCAATTTTAAGTATTCTTGAATCCACAATTGATTAAATTCTGATTATTTGCATCCATAGAAGTGCGGAAAACTTGTGTAGCAAATAAATAATCAGAAAAACTGAAAAGACTCAGATAACAAAAGAGATTGTTTACGGGGTTCGGAATTCCTACGTCCCCGGGTTCAGATTGAACCGATCCATTAATAATATTGAAATGCAAGTACAATAACTCTTACAAACAACCAATAATGAATCAAAACCTGCAAATGAGCTGATCAATGTCCCAAGAACCCTGAAAAATAACAGAAAACTCTCCCAAGAACGATCCGTGGCTCCTACAGTGTTTTCACAATGTGATCTCCCTACAACTGTGTTATAAAAACACCTACAAATGGAGATTTAAAAACATTCCATGAAAACAAATCATATGTCTGAGATCAGATCTGAATTCTGAACAATTTTCATGTTTACACCAAGTCACAATTCGGACGAGAAGTGCATTGAAAATCGTGTTTTCCAACTGGCTGTCTTGAAGATCCCTGTTAAAATCTGCATTCAAAGCTTCCAAAAACAGGTTAAAATTCATCAAAAAGATCAAACCTTACATCGTTGGAATCGTCTCAGAATTCTCTACATTTCATCTTTTTACTCCAAGTGCCCAATCTGAGTGTACGGCCTTCAAAAATGGAGTTCTCTGCAAGCTGGTCCTTGAGCTCTTTACACAGACCTGTACCCTCTGTATAAGTTGAAGCGCCCTCATTTTATAGTGCGCCCAAGCCCCTAGGCGAGTTGGTTGGGGGATTGAGCTTGGACCCATGAGGTCAGGGGATCAAATCCCAGCGGCCTCTATTTTTGGCTGATTTGCATGTAATATGGGATTAAATTCCCAAATAGGGCCGATGCATATAATATGGGATAAATATCCCCATGTTTTGGCGTGGCATACTATTTTAAAGGGATTAAATATTCCCATTGGAGCGGCTTTTTGAATATTTTAATGGGTTAAATCCCCATTTGGCGCCGCATGCATTTGTGAAGGGATAAACATCCCATTTGGAGCGGCCATGTGGAGCGGCATTGGTTTGATATGGGTTTAAATCCCATAAAGGGCGCATTATATTTGGGTAAGAGCTTAGGCTTTAAAGCCTTTCCATACGCATAGAATGGTGGTCAATGACCACGTGAGGCTCAACCGCCCCCTCCAACACCGCTTCATCCTCCTTTTGCCACGTGGGACAGTCCACGCATGGCTTAATGCCATTAGACAGCCGCTTCACCACTTTGCATGTGGTCAATATTTGAAATATTAATGTATTAAACATTAATATATATATATATATATATATATATTGTGGCATTTTGAGAAGTGGCCTTACCAATATAAAATATTATTTCGACCCATATAATGTGGTATGAAATAATTAACTCGGTAATCCTGTAGTCCACTTGTCATCTCCCGATAGGCAAATCGAGCGAATTCGACGAGTGTTTGGCAAGCCACGTGTCACAGTGCGATTCGTTCCAATATTGACCCGTTGACCATCATTGACTTTCCCGTTGACCGAACTTTGACCGAACATATCTAGAGCTCCCGATGTCCGTTTGTCGCGTTCTTACAGTCGTTGGATAGCTCTCGAGATGATCTTCTCAGACCGACACCATTTAGGGATGTTTAGGAAATTTTTCAAAAATGATCCCCGATCATTTAACCAAGCACCGTTAACGATTTCAATCCCAGTAGAGTCGCCAAAAATCATAGCATATGGATTTCCACGCATGCAAATGACATGCAACAAAGTGTGGGAACGAAGTCCCTCCTCAATGAAGGTGAGGCTGCTTTATTGAAAACCAAAATCAGTATTTACATCATGTGCATTCAAAATTGTATGTGGGGGTGTTTTGGAACATCAATGGAAGAAAAGTGAATGAAGGAGATATAATGAAATGAAAGAAAGGAGTGGAATGGAATGGATGAAAGGACATGCAAGAGTTAGGTAAAAACAAAGCCTAATATTGCATGAAGAGGAAAGCTGAATAACCAACACAAATAAAATGGAGTTTGAGTTAGTTAAACAAGAACATGTAAAAGGGAACACATATGAGCAAGTAGACAATCAAAGCTTGATCACTGTGAACTAGAACAACTGATTACTAATGTTGACAATAAGATCAAAGATAATATTTGCATGCAAGATTTAAACACCTAACATCTAATGAACATAAGAACACCAAATGTTACCAGAGACAATGAATGAGACACAAATTTCTTATTCCATTAACTCCAAAATGTTTTTCACAAAAGAACGCAAAGTTTCTTCTTGAAACAAAGCTTCCACAAAAGTATTCTCTTCTCCTCTCTCAGAGTCACCCTTACAAATGAGCCCCTCACTTCCTTTTATAACCCAAAAGTTGGTTACAAAGTAGTTAGGGTTTTAAATGCACATTAAATAGGGCACTTAAGTGACTTTGACTTTTTCAATCAACTTTTAAAAAGTGAATAAAAATAGAAACCACTTAATTTAAAGGGTCATTTAAGGAAAAATACATAAATAAAAGAAATGGGTACATGTGGACCCCACTTAAATGACTTGTATGCACACGTATACATCCTAGTCAGTAGTGTGCCACCTAGATCAAGACACCTAGGATCAATGCCTTATCCATTGGGCCAAGAGTCCGCCTATCCTGATCATACGGGAATGAACTCATTGACTGTGCTCTGCAATCCACCAAATGACAAGAGTGCTGAGCTTGAAACTTGAGCAATTCATCCACCCCTCTATCTGAGCAATATCCTGGTGTGAGAAAATTTTTCTTCATTCATATTCACATTCACAATTCTCCACATGCTCCGAGTACCTTTCCATGGAGAATTATTCATTTGTCACGAGACCGTAATCGTTACGCCACCTTGGTTTATTAGAATCCAGCTTCCGGTCTTTCGCCATTGAGAAGATGTCCAAGAGCCAAAATTGCAATTCACCGCCTGAGTTATGTCCTTTTTCTTTGTCATTATCCCAAAGTGTTGATCTCTAAGCGAAATTCATGAGACTTCGAGTCTTGGAAATCCATCTCCTTTGCCCCATTGTGAATGAGTGGTGTTGAAAAATCATTGAAGTGATTTATGAATTCATTGACACACACCTTATCGTAGTATTTGGTATTTTTGGAGTAATGGATTCTAACATTTACGCAATTGCTTCCAAGTTTATCACTATTGGCTTGATGACCCTCATTCAATTCTTCAGGATATCATGTAGCTAGGTGGGAACCTCTCAAGTACCTCATTGTACATGGTTCTCGTGTTCGTTGGGAATTGATCTTCATTACGCCAAGGGGATCACCTTTGGGTGTTCTTTGAAATGGATCTTCTTGTTGTGAGAAAGATGTTGTCGCCATTTTCTCCTTTTGTGGTGATTCTTCAAATGTAGGCGGGAAAGAATCGGATCATCAACTTTTGGTTGAGAAGTTGTGACTACTTCCACAAGTTGGGCTGGTATATTTTGAGGTACTTCATCGACGAGTTCCACCTCTAGAAATTGTGTGATATAGATTACAGGTGCTTGCGCATGAACCAATGCTCTGAATTATAGTGTTGAGTTGTTGATTAGGCTGAAGAATTAGGGCAATCATGCAAAGATGAATGATGACTGGAATGAGAAATTCTCGAGATGTGCTCCTTCTTCACTTAGGTGTTTTAGACGACTCAACTCACGAATGAGCCCTCAATCGTATTGCTCCTAGCTTGATTATGAGCTCATGTATTTTCAACTTGAATTCGGACTCCAATGGTGATCCATGCCCTTCGTGTCGTCTTACCTTCTTTCTAGAACCGAACTCCCTGAGTTCTTCTCTAGCTCAACTCAGTTGAATACCGAGCTTAACCCAACATTTTTGAAAAGAATGGTTTTCCCACAATGCTCATGGTTCTTCCTTATTATATAACACTTGTAGTAAGAATGTTTTGGCTTTGCCATAATAAGCACAATTGTACCTTCTAAACGATGAGAAAATACCTTTACCGATAAAGACCTAATGCTGCCATGATTATGACCGTTGAAGATGCTCATATAATTGCAAAGCAAATTGCGCTTCATGAATATTCGTATATGAAATAGATCCACCTCAATGAGATTCTATTCCATGAGTTACATCGTAAAACAAGTAAGGTATCAATAGAGAATCTTGGTAATAAACTTCATCAGTCTCCCGGTAAAACTCTCACTATCACTTAATTCATTTTGATAAAAATATCTTGAAGGAAAATCCACGAATTTGAGGATGCATTCGATTCTCAACAGATAATAACATAGTTGCACGACTCTGCTTGTTGGAAGAGCTCAAAAAGGCTTCTACTATACTCCAACATGCTGCTGCTTGTTAATTATCATTTACAGGCGATTCTTATGGATACCCAACAAGAACACACCTTGCAGCACCCAATGAAAGTGGAGGTAACATGCCTACTTCACTAGCTTATAGCTTCATCTATAACCACCATATCAAACCCATGGGCGTGGAAAGTTTCTCCCAAAATTGCGTTTGTTATCTTCTTTATTTAAAATAAAAAATAAATAAAAAATTCTCCTTGCCAGTGTAATGCATAAACTCCTCCTAGCCAGACGCCTTTCCTAATTTATTTTTTGTTTTTAAACAAAAGCGCTTCGATTTCCCTCACACGTGAAATGAATTCTTAGTTTGGCTTTGGGCACGTGTTTATTTCTTCAACTAGCTGGTGCGTGGCCTTTCTTTGGCGTGGGAAATTTTAATTCTCTTGTTTTAAAGACTATTGTCTTTTCTTTGCTAGGCGTGTACTTCTTAATACCTGCGCACCTTTTGAGAACTTGTTCTTATTTCCTTTTCAGGCTGGGCGCGGGTTTCTTCTTTTAATCTTCTTTCTTTAAAAACTGCTCTTTTCTTTCTTATTTTCTTTGCTTAAAAACTTCTTCTTTCAGACCAATGCGTGGTCTTTACCCTCTTGGCTGGGCATGGGAGCTAGTTTTCACCTCCATCGTGGTATTTTAGACAAAAATAGAAGCTTTTATTTGTCTTATCCAATCCCTGTAAATTCATTGAAACTGACTTCTTCTTCCCTATAGTTGCTGCATATAGCCAACTATATCCTCACGGCACCTTCCTAGGATAATTTCAGTTCTACGCTTCATTGATACTGCCTGTGTAGCACGATTTTGAGAATCCACACCCACCCTCGCAACATCAGGGTGACAGACCTTCATTTCACCATCAATGAATCCACGATCCATAACACGCTGTAGCAATTCATCTGTTGCAACATTTGATGGAGCGTAAACAAGCATTTGTGGTTTAGGGAAAATTTTAGGAAGCATACGGAACAGTGTGTGATCCATAATCAAGAACATCACCAATTGATCCCGTACAATCTGCTTTTGTATTATTGTGGGATTGCTGTATAGCTTTCAGAACAAGTTTCTTAAGCAAAGTGCACCATAATAGTGCTGATATTGAACAAGATGAATAACATTCAACATTCCCAGATCTGTGTTTCCTTCTTGTCCTCGGTGGACCTTGCACCAAAGTGAAGGGCCAAGGTTCGAGTCCATTTAACAGACTCCAACTCCATGTGTACCACCATTGTATGCATGCAAGCGACCCACTAAATGCAGCTAGATGTGGACCATTGAAACTCCTATGAAGCCGGTCGATAAAATTTGGTGTGAATTATTCAGGAATTGCTGGAGGCTCCTCCTCATTATTTGGAAAGTACTCTGGCCTGGGATTTAAAATTGCTTTCTGCATTCTCCTCCTTTGCATGCATGGAAAACTGTTCTTTCCTTGCTGTCTTGTCTATCCACATTCGTGGATTTTGATCTTTTCTCTGTGTTTAATCTTTTCCCTTTGCTCGTGGAACTGAAAATTTAAATCCTTGTTTTATTTTAAAAACTACTCTATATTGAAAACCTTTCTATTCCTCCAGCTGGGCGTGGCATTTCCTCCTTCATCTGTGGGCTATGTTTTTATTAATTAAAAATTGTTCCCCTTTTTTATATCAAAAACTGTTCTCCATTCTCCATGTGTGGAAATTTTTTTTTGGGGCTATTCACTTTCACCTCCTACGTGGGAAAGTTTGGAGCTTTGTAAACCTCTTATGCATGCGTGAGAGATTTCTATCTTTGTTGTTAGTTTCTTCTTCTTATGCAATGCGTGGAGCTGTTGGAAACAAAACCAAAACTTTCTTGTATTTTCTCTTCTACAATGGTGTTAGTTTCTCTTGCATAAAGGTGACAAAATATTATGTCTTCCTGAAGAAATAAGAAGCTTTTGAATTTTTCCAATGGGTTTGATGGAGGAAGTTACGAGGATTAATTCAACTTCCTCTCATCTCGGGTAGTGGCTTAAGTGCCGGGAAATGGGGAAAGCAACAGACAATTGCCAACGGGAATGGCAAAATGGGTTGGCAATCCCCGTCTAATTTCCCCATGTGGGAAATTGGGGAATTTTATGCCCGTTTGCCAATCCATGATTTGGCAATTGGCAGAGAAAAACCCACATGTGGGAAATTTGAAGGAAATTGCCGGAAAGTGGAAATCCGGGTTTGGGAAGCCAACCCGTGCATTGAAACAAAAGCTTACTTCCTTGGCACTAAAACTTGTTGAATGAAATTTAATTTATATTTATTTAATTAAACACTCCTTAAGTTATTTTTTAAAAATTAATTTAATCAAACAAGGAGCAATTAATTAATTAAATATTAATGAATTATTTTAATGTATTTTAACTCGTTTTAAAGCACTGGCGGGAAGAGTTCTCGCTCAAAATCACGAAACAAAGACCGAAACGATCACAAAAATAAGACGATCGCGATGGGTCCAATGAACCACACAAATTAACATTTTTCAAAATTTTCTAATTTTTTATTTTTAATTATTTTTAACAATTTTGCGAAGTCAAAATTGGTAAATCGATAACACACTTACACACTTGAACCACCATCACAACCTTACCCATTTTTCACCGACTTCCAATCAATTATCAGTCACCGTTTAACCCACACCTTTACGCACCACTGTGCATGAAATATTTTTGTTCTGGATTTTACAAGCAAGGTCTCCATAATGTTATTCCATGTACCACCCAAAAACATAATGACCCAGTGGTATCATCTTCCCTAAACCTCCTACCAAATAGGCCCGCATTGGACTCATTGCTGACTCTAGCCCTTCTCCACCTTCATCATACACCCAAATATGCCTTACAGGTCACTCGTGACCTTTGGCCCTTCTCCCAATGGGGTTTGGTTCTTGTCAAAGAAATCAGTCGTCATTCTTCCCAACACCATCAATAGATCATAACTGCTTTACGAATACTACACAAAATGGGTGGAAGCCATACCACTCATCTCCATGAAATCGAGAAAATATGTGAGTTCGTTAACCATCACATCATTTCCTGCTTTCATGTCCCTCATCACCTCATCATGGGAAAACAATTCAAAAACAAAATACTTAAAAACTTTGTGAATCCTTCGGCATTCACTTACTTTCTCATCACCTTATTACCTGACAAACTAACAAATAGCCGAATCCACTAACAAAACCCTCAACAAAATTCTAATGAAAGTGGTTGACGATCTTGGAAAGGATTATCATACACACATTCCTTTTTCCTTATGGGCATACCACACTAGTATTCACACTTCCATTGTGGCTACACCCTTTTCACTTGTCTACGGTACAGAGGTTGTTCCGCCTCTCAAAGTCTAGATCCCCTCACTTCACATTTCTCTCCGAACATGCTTCGATGATGAATTTCATCGGGACCTCTTAACACAACTAGAGTTATTAGAATAATGTTGTCTTAACACTCAGATCACCTTCAAGTTTACCAACAATGTATTAAACGTGCTTATGAAAAAGGTGTTCATAAACGAACGTTCCAAGTCGTTGGCCTTGTCTTGAAAGATAATCCACATGTAACCAAAGCGTAAAAAGTAAACAGAGAAAATTCACTCCTAATTGGCTTGGACCATACATCATAACCCATACCTATGGATCGGTTTCCCATCGTTTGTCCTCACTTGAGGGTAAACCCAAACTTGATCCCCTTAACGCATTGCATCTTCAACCATTCTATTGTTGACTTGCTGTCCTAGCTCACTTTTTGTCTCTCTCCATGCTCGTCCCTTGAGTGTTATTTCACTCCACACACCTCCCTAACGATTAAACAAGAATCATGTGAGTACCCATCACTTGTTTTCTTCTCTTGAATATGTGTGCCACGACACTTTGCACATAGCATGATTCTCATGGATACTTTTCATCTACCTTTAGATGAGATCCCATGGTCGTTCCACATCACCTTTTGAAAAAGAGTCCTATCCTTCACCTTGGTCTTGTCCATGATTTCAAATACCTCCACTCGAACCAAACTCCTTGAGTCAAACTTCTAATAAAAAGATGACTCCTTTGAAAGGACATCTTCCTCTCGACCAAATTGCTACTATAAATAGACTATTCCCTTAAAGGACAGCTATGTGAAGCTTTAAAATAAAAATAAAAAAATGAGAGGTACCGAAGCTTCCTGCATCAATCAGCTTCACGAAGACCTCAAGGAGTACCATATTATTTATCCCATATAGACTTCCCACATCGATCAATCTATGAAAACAAAAACACTTTTTAGTGATGGAATTGCCCATTGTGACCTCAGACCTCTTTCCTAAAAGAACTGTCACTCCAAACATATATAGTTAACTACCTTTCACCCACCTTACCATTTCCACTCTCATTTCCTAAATTGCCTCAAGGGAAATCTTGGGATTTCGACATTTGGTGATCTTGTGACTACTTTCACCATAGAACAGTTAATCATGAAATGCCTTTCAGATCTTGTGTTCATCACCCCCTTCAAGGTATGATCTACTCGGTATGATCCTACCCAATCAGGTGGCTCTATTGCCCCCCTCTTATCTTTTAACCATATTTTTTTATGTTTTGATTACCTTATACATGACTTGGTTTTCAACGCTTACCTTTGGGGTAATACCCCTTTCACCATAATCACCTTCACCCGCACCCTTTTACCTATAATCTACCCCCACCTTAAACCTAAACCCACAACATGTCTAAAAACCTACCAACTCATTCTCATATTCTACCCTAGCTCATGGGAGAACTACATCAGCCCAAGGTCCCTTTTCACCGAGACTATGTAGGCAAGCACTCCAGGGCATGGGGACCTTGGAGGTTAGCTCATCCATTCTCTACCCTAAACAATTCATCACCATGCCTAACTCACCATTTACCCCACATTTCACTTAGTTTCCTTTTCTAAAAAAATTGGAAATTAAGCCACATACATAACAAGTTGTTTACCATTTTATACATTTGTTACACCTACCATCTCTCTATCATCATTATGCATAGATTATACAACATTTCACATATGACCCATAATATCATTCATTGCAAACCATAATGAATCATGCCTAAACCAATTTGAATCATCCATTCCTAAACTAACTTTGACTCCATCATGCCTAAACCAACCTTTGACTCCATCATGCCAAAACCAACTTGACTCATCCATTCCTAAAATAACTTTGACTCGATCTATGCCTAAAAACCCGACTCGATCCATGCCTATAACCTAACTCGATCCATGCCTATAACCTAACTCAATCCATGCCTAAACCAACTTGACTCCATCATGGCTAATTCACCTACTTTCCATCCATATCAAAGCAACACATCCATTTCTCATCTAACACAAGCCATAAAACCAACATCTCATAAACACATGAACACATCACGAAATACGATGAATCTCATCATATAAATCAATAAATGTGTGTCTCAAAATACATACCTATCTCATCATGGCCATCATCTAAAAAATGTTGTACGCAGCCGATATACAATAGAAAATTTCATCAAGACGCGGCTGGTCTCATATATACACAAAGAATGAATGAATCAATATAAAATATTTACGGCACGTAGGCCGATATATGCTCAAAATATACAAAAAAATAACTCGTACATCCTCACCATCTTTGGAACGTAGGCCGGTATGTGATAAAAATACAAAATCTACGACATGTAGGCCGGTCTCATATATACACAAAAATGAATGAATCAATACAAAATATCTTCAAAGACGCAGCTCGGTATATGCTCAAAATATACAAAAAAATCACTCATTCATCCTCACCATCTTCAAAGACACAGCCGGTATGTGATCAAAAATACAAAATCTATTGCACGTAGGTCGGCATATATATCACTAATAAACACTAGTATACATCAACAATAGGGAGGTCAGTATATCGGACATCTTGCACGGATGTCCTCCATCTCTGTGTAACCTGCACCTCGGCCTCCTATGCCCCGCCGGCACAATACCTTGTTTTTGTCACTGTGTGTCTAGTAGCCTCACCCTAATTAGGCCTCAAAGCTCACTTCCCTCCTGTGCTCTCCACACTATGTGTGCGGGATCTTGTCCTCTCACTAGGCGCTGTTGTACTCTGTACTCTCCGTAAGAGAGGAAGTCTATCCCGCGCCATGAGCTAGTCCCTGATAGTATCACACCTCACCTAGGGCATCCCATAACTCGGATATATGCATAGTCTATGGTGGTCCCATAGGTCTTGGCCTCGTATCTACCCTATGCCAAAGGCATATGAACTGGGACCAGCTCCTTGCACTGTGGTGGTGGTCCCCGCCCCGTGCTGTGGTGGTGCCCCCTTTACGTGCTCGTATCTAGGCCTATAAGACCCCAATCTGTATCCGGGCTATGGCCAAATGACCTGTAATCCTACTAATCGAGCCTATAGGGTTACCACCTAACCATCTCTATCCCCATCACCTCCATCACATCCACCTCTCCCTTCGCCATTTGGGCCTACAAATTGGCCACTGTACCTATAGCTCGCTACCTTTACCTCTCGATTCCTCTAGCTATGTCTATAGTATACCTATCTCAGGTGTGAGCAAGTCATTCGCTACCTACCCCTATAGGGAATCTCTCTGCCTGTCATAGTAGCTAAATCTGGCTACCCTGGTCTAGGTGGTATGGCTTGTAACTGAGCCACCCACCACTACCTGTACCTATCTGTGCATCCAAAGCATCATCAATCCACCCATCCACTGGCTACTCCTCCTCTCCTATCGGTAATGTAGGATATGGTAGAGGGAGAAGCCTCTCCACATCATCTCTCTGGTACTGTGGGAAGGGTGGAGGAATATCTTGTATGAGCCTAAATTGCCATAGGACTCTGTCGACTGAGATCATCTATTCCTCCCTGGCATGGCGACCCTAAATCCACCTCTCTAGCCGAGCTTAGCTAGCTCCTCATGTATGTGCCTATATGAGGGGAATCCCACATATGGCCTCTAGATATCCACTCTGACAACCCCTTCAACAATTGTCAAAAATGGGCCACATCATATGTCGCCTATTTGACCTCCGCTCTCCTGCAACTAGCACCCATCTCCTATATCCCAACCACACACATCTCGATGGGAATGCAACTACTGGGAATCCCTATCGGTCAAACAAAACTATGTGCTTGTAGGCCTAACAATGCAGATAAATGTACAACATAGGCTAAACTGCGCACAACCGCCCATATGCCCACATGACTCCTATAAAGCTGCACCAAGAATGCTGGTGCCTAGAAAAGCATGTCTCATGCACCATCATGTCATGGAGCACCCCATCGGTGATCGGGAAAGCGTCCAACCTTCTTTAGGCAAAGTGTATAACAACACACTACCTCCATCAATAAAACTACTAGCCTCATCTCATCCAGACAGGCTAGGTACATATCACCATCGCTCAAAATGGCGCTATGAAAACTCAACGACACCACCCCCTTACCAAATATAGTCCCGATCAGCTCCTCTGAGGCCTTGGAGGAGATAGAATACACTTGGGCCCCAATATGGGTAACCTCAGAATCTGGAACACGTCCTCCAGGGTGATGGTCATCTCACCCGTCGGAAGGTGGAACATTTTGTCGCGAGTCCCATCTATCGATGAGAGCGACTATCAAACTAGGCTGCCAAACAACATGTCTATAGCACCAAATACCACTCCACCCACTTCCTCCACATGATACAGCTCTAACAGGTCGCTAGGTCGCGCAATGTCACCAATAGTGGTGGAACTCTGTCTCATATGTGTAACCGTGATCGACTTGCATCCAATCCAAAGTACAAAATTAATCTACTTTTCACCATGACCTTATTCATCGCTTATTGTTGCCCACCATCCTATTGTTACCTTACCCATCCCAACCACCTAACCTACATCATTTATTTTTACCCTCTTCCCTAAAATCTTGACCGGTGTCGATTTAGCCTAATCGATTCCGGTCACCCTTAAACCAACATCGGTCACCTATTTGGTGACCGATACCGGTTCACCTTGACCGACCATGGTTACCATGTAACCAGCATTGGTCACCTGTTAGGTGACCAATCCTGCCTACCAACCGACGCCAAGCATTCTATCGCGGAAAAATCATGACTTCCCAAACCCCCTTTTTCTAAAAACCCTCCCACCTATCCCTTTTCATCACCTACATTGACCTACACTACCCCAAAACCCCTACCCACCCCACCTATCCAATTTCCTACCCCTCCCCTCTTTTTTGCCCATTTTTCCCCATACCTGATTTAACTTTTTTCCCACCCACAAAATACAAAAACCCACCCAAATCCAAAAATAAACAACCCTTACACCCTCTACTCTATCTAATTAACATTAAAGAGTTAGGTGTTTACCTTGTCACACTACCGCCATCTTGGTGGCACATTTGGCCACCAGGTGTCTTTGGTGGTCTACCCGAGCCCTCTCCAAATTCCTCTCGCCATCTTCGAATATCTACCCACACACTCCAACCAATCGAATCCCTCACTAAGATCTCATGGACCCACTACTAACCAACCCAACCACCATCAACTCACCCTGTCAACTCACTATCTCATTTTCTACGGATGATTTTCTCACTTTTCTCTCCTTCTTGTCCTTTCTTCACTTTACAAATCAAAAATGAATAATCCAAACGTGGATTTTTTGTTTTTATACCAAACCCAACCTAACCGATGTCGGTTCCCCTCGACCGGCATCGGTCTCATGCCCTACCTAACCATCACTTGGTTATCCTATACCAACATCGGTTATCCATGACAACCATCACACCCTTTCCTACACATTTGCCTTTACTTTTCCATTTTACCCCATACCTTTACCTAACCCATTAGCTTAGCTTTCCGACCTCATCACTTCCTACCTCCATTTTTTCCTCCTTTGGGGACTCCTTATTTTACCCTTACCTTGGCCTTACCTCGTGTCATAACCTAGATATTTGGACCTGGACCATCACTAGTGACCTTTGACCTCATGTGTGACTATAACTTACAACATCATTACCTGTGTTGATTGACCCAATGACCTTACCTAGCCTATTGTCATGACCATTTATCTTGACCCTACCTTTGGTGTACCAGAACATACCTAAAGGTTCTTATACCTAACCTACATTGTGCTTCCGACCTTATCCTATACCCTGGATACCGGATTCACTTCAACCTTGCTTGATAAACCTTTCAACTTTAGACGATGTATATTTTGCCTTCTCTTCAACCTAGTAGTGTGCTACAATTTATACGTGTGCATGCATTTGACTGTTGCTTCCTTTTACCCTGGCCCATTACCTAGATTTCCCAAGTAGACCTTTCACCCCTTTTTCTCTATCCCATTTTCCCTTTCTTCACATTTACCTTTTATCAAACCACTCACCACTTCACCTGCTACCTTGTCGGCCTTCTGGTTTGAGGGGATCACCTTCACTCTCATATGGGGCAACCACATCTTCTTTTGTTAGCATCACTTACCAATATGAGATACACAACAAAAAGGGGAAAATGTAGACACTAAAATTAGGTCACACTCTCCTTTTGTCCCTCGACAGAGATAGGTACCCTTTATTACATTTACCTAGCCATGATCCCCTTCACCCCACTAATATTAATTTATTTAATTTAATTTAATTAATACATTATCCTCACTATATTTATTATTTAAATAATATCTACACATATAGTTCACGTAGACACCTCACTAAGCCAACCCAACCTAAGACCTACTCTTAACAAGTTACCATAACTAACTAAGACTTACGCAAATCTTGAAAATCAATGCCTACATTCCCGCATGCTCACAAGAGGCTTCAAGTCTAATCCATGGGATAATGACATGAGATCCGAGAAAATAAGGAGGATCTCCCTAAGTTTAGTATACCTAGGAAATCATTCCTAAACCGATGTCATGGCTACCCCTAACCATCACCGGTTAAGCCGGACCACCACCAGTTACCCCTTTTAACCCCTAAACTACCTTATTCTCAAGGTTGGAAAACATTGGGAGAAAGTTAACTTGAAAAAATAAACATCAGAGAGATAACACATCTTCGAGAGCAAATTCCAAAGTGAAGACTTACATCCAAGGAAGGAGATTGAGCATCTTCTCCTCCACAGCCATCCCAATTAATATCTATTCTATCCAAACAAAGAGGAGTGTGCATGCATCCCATGCAGAAGATTTTCTTTAGTTGGTGATCACTTTCAGCCTTCAAACCCATCATCAGCACCTCCATCCTTCACACATAGACCTTTAGGAATGAAATCCAAGTAAGTATAACATCATACTTCTCTGGTTTGTTTCATTTCATCATTATTTTATCACCCATTGTTTATCTTGCTCCCCATTGACCTTCTCCAACATTTTCACCTCCATAGACCCATTAAAATCTCACAAAAGCCTACTCCAGTCACCCAATACCTCATCTTGACTAACCAAAACCATTTGTGCAATCACAAAGGAGACCAAAACCCTGTTTCTATGACATTTCTAGATCTCACAAGAATCGACGCTTGGTTATACCTAACCGTCACCACCCCCTGACATCGACGCTTGATCTCTGTGTTTTCCCACACAGCCTTAAAAAGAGACCTACCCACCTAATTTTACCTCACCTTCATTTACCTATGACCTGCTTTCGAGACCTTTATCAGACCTGCAGAACCCAAAACCAGCCATTTGACCTGTGGATTCTATTCTAGCCTAGCTTTGTTAGATTAGATCTATTTTATTATTGTGTTTTAAGTGACATACCTAAATAGTTTTAAAATAACAATAGGATTTACTTTGTTTATATCATTAATTTTTTAAAACATTGTATTGACAGCCATCTAGGAATTATCATACTTCCTAGATCTAGCTTACATTGGGTAGTTCACCGCCCATATTGTTTAACTCCTTCCGGTGGTCTTGTTTTCATTACAAGTAGTTCCTCCTAGCCAAAAGGAAGCTCTCACGGTCAGCTTTGGATTCGAAGTGTTGGGCCCCTATTATAACTACCAAATCTTAAAGGCGCGTAACCATGTCCGTAACCATTTAAGTGTGGAATTCAAGGTGCACAAGGCAGGGTTCAAAAAGGGGTTCTTGGAGAACCTAGGATGCGTGCCAACAAAATACACTTCATGACTTAGCTATTTTTGACCTGTGGGATAGAACACATGAAGAACGTGTTCCGTTTGGATAAGGTTCTAACCTAGCAACAAGGTGTCTTGAAGGAATATACCTTGCGATAGGAAGATCCAAAAAGCTAATCATGACATGGAGAGGCATGCGCCTGAGGTGATTCATAACTTGACACTTGGGGCTAGATCTGAGGTTACAAAGGAGTTTTTCGAGCTCGATGCCTATTTATATGTGCACCCCGAGAATAGTAAAGAGATACAAGGGAGGTAGCGGAGCTCAAGAATTACTGCGTAAACCATGGGATAAAATGGGTAGATGATTCTAGGAAGGATGTAATGGGAAATGGGGAATGCAAATTTTGTTTTGTGAGCATACATGTGTAGATCCAAATATGGTGCATGACTGCATGGTATCACTTCTATGATGTTGTATAAGCCATAATATGAATGAATGTGATAAGGTTACCACTATGTTTATATTAAGATATCCTTCTTATATTACTCCGCATGTTTCTAATATGCTTTTGATCTTGTATAACCATGAACCTTACTTAAATGTTAAGTTTAATTGTGGATTTACAACTTCTTGGTTTTATTACTTCATTGAGCACTTTTTTTTTTTTTAATTTTGTTAAGCACCTTTACTTTTGATGTGACCGAAGGGGTATAGAAGTCATTATGATATCTATAGCTCTTCCATGTCCTTGAAATCACTAAGTCAAGATCATGAAATATGCCTTCCACTGAACTCACATAAAAGAGAGACTCAGATCCCTCTCACACACCTCGTGAGCGCCCACCACACACCGGGTGATAGGCCAACACGCATGAGGTTCCCTTGTTCTTGGTGGGGTGAAAAAATGACTACATCTTGGTTCCATTACCGTGACCTCTTTTCACAGTTGTAGTGGAACATGGCATGCATCATGATCTGTCTAAAGAGTGATGATAGAGAGAATAACCCTGGGAGGTGTTGAAGATTGGTTTAAAATCATGGAGGATGAATTATCTCAGAGATTCAATACTAGACCTAGGTTTGACACATGAAGATGGGTGGAAGACACTCTTTATCATGAGTTATACGAAACATTCTTATGTTGTTTCCCAAAGAGAGTTATTCAAATGACTCTCGCTTATACATCTAGAACGGGGTGGTGTTATAAGTCACGCCTGGACCCAAGAAACATATCAGAACTTGCAAGATGTTGATCTAACGTGGACCCATGCTATAGATCATTGGCATAAGGGAGTATTGGATAGTTACACTCTAGAATACGTCATTTCCACATATTCATGCCTAGAAGTTACCGAGTTTGAGTTTTTAGGTAACCATGGGTATAGAGGCATTTCCTATAGCTGTCTAAACCACTTTGAGTGCTTGGCGAGGAAGCCAGGTTGGGGAAAGATGGCTGATATAACGACTGAAAGGGAAAGGGAGGAGAGATGGCTTAAGTATAATGAAGCGTGTGAAAGGGAGATCGATAGAGAGCATGGGATTACAAGTGGGTTATGGAGCCAGACATGGTGGAAAGGAGTTGAGGTTCACGTGGAGGATGTGGAGCCCAAACAGTTTATGATACCCCATCTTAGTAAGTGTGGGAGAGAAAACCTTGCAGCTTCTGATTAGAGTCATTGCGTAGAGGAAGAAGATTCGTTGGCCCGCATCTCGATGCCACCTAGTGACTGAACCTTGGTGCTTGGATTATTAAAACGAGGGAAAAGGATAGTTGATCCATTTGAAATTTGTGGAGATAACCAATCGGCACCCAAAAGGTACAACTTCTCATTTGGGACTTTTATGGCTTCACACACCATTCCAATATTTGGTGGAATGTTTAGACAAGGCACATATACAGCTGGTTTTGGAAGCACGTTAGGAAGTGGTGGAGGAAATATGATTGGGAGTGGCACTAGTTTGTAAACTATTGGTGCACAATTCAGTGGAATGACGGGAGCATTCAACATGACAAACACAAGCCCTATACCTAACACAGAGGATCTCGGAGGTGGAACCGGTGGCTCAGGATCTAGTGGGTCCGGTGGAGGAGGAAACACTGGAGGAAACCAAGGGACTGGATCATGAGGACAAGGGCCTCAGCCACCTCCTCAAGTATTTTTTGAGATGTCTCTACACTTACTAGATTACAAGGGGATAGAAGATGCCACAAAGCATGTGCATAAGTGCGAGATGCTATGGCATGTGAAGGGGATCACGACCTAGGATCAAAAGGCTAGTCAATTTACAATGACCTTGCAAGGACACACACATAGTTGGTATAGAAAGTATGACCCTCATTAGACTATTCTGGATTATATCATGTTGAGGAATGCATTCTTGGCAAAATTCCACATACCCGAAGTTGAATAGAAGAGCATCACTCTCTCGAGTATATCCAACAAGGAATGGAAGAGAGCGTGTGGGAGTATGATGCGCACTTTAAAACTCTATTGTCTAAACTATCCTATGATATCCACCCTTCACAACATGCTTAGTGGTTTTTCGGAGGGTTGATCACACCCTTCAGAAGGATTTGTCTCATAAAACATTCATGGACCCACACAAAGCATTCGAAGCTGGTTTACATGCTGAGGTAGTTGGTGGTGTTGACACTAGTGTTAGCCCATTTCTGGAAGCTCAGATCGCTGCCATGGCTAAGCAGTTGGAGAAATTATCTACCAACACAGTTCCAAAGACTCGTGGTGGGATGTGGTGCATAGATTGTAATGTAGAAGGGCACACAAAGGATAATGGTGGGATATGTACTTGGAAGGTGGTACGCGCCATAGTGGTAAATTGTGAAATATGTCACAGGGGACCATGATGCAAGTAGGTGCCCCTTGCTACAGTGCATGATTCACAAGAATGTATCCTGTTATTACCAAATATGTACCTCAACCACCCATGACACCAAGGATTGTAGATTGATTGACTAGATTCATGAGGCAATTGATCTTGGTGTGTACCATACTAGCATTGCCAACAGTTCCATGGGAGATGAGCATCGGTATGAAGAACATGGAGATGGAGGTGCATGTGAAAGAGGGTTTTGTAGAGGATTTCACGGTCATGGTAACCATGGTGGAAGAAGTGAATTCCCACGTGGAACATGTTTTAATTGTAGATCCACGAGACCATTATAAGTGTGAATGTCCGGATCTTCTCGCAATGCTCCCGTGTGGAAAGAAACATAAGTACGATGAGTTTCTAGAGTTATATGAACATATGAGTCAGCAGTCGGAAGGATAAGGGTGCTGCCATGGTGAGTATTAAGAAGGATGACATGCAATGGCTCCCGCGAGTAATACGTGAATCAGAACTAGATCTTGTTATGGTAACAACAAGGGTGGAGTCCACACGCATAAGGGAATCACCTAGGTAGAGATCTCTAGTTTCAAGGGAAGAAGTAGTGCATGGGAAGTATCTAGACCCTGCGCACTAGAAATAAGACTACCAGGAAACCATGGACATAATTTGAAGCTTACAAGGGAGATCCAAAGGCTTGAAAGAAATAAGTAGGAAAGAGGGGCAAAGGAGGCTAGTAGAAGCACCAAAGGATGACTTGGACAAGGTTAAGGAGGTGTGTAAACTACCGAGGCAAGAGAATATTATCCCCCTGCTAGGAGCATGGTTGAGAGAAAAGGTACCACACATCGGGAAGAGCACAAAAGGTAGATCCCGCATGTAAACCTCCCACCTCATAGCCTTGATTGTGACAAAGACATCAACTTAAACACAAGAGTGGATGGATGGTCTGCTTAAAGAACATCCTCATTGACACAAAGTGCGAGAGGTTAATGTTCTCACCCTGGATGCCTAGCATCAAATGGGAAGACCTGCATTACAACCATCTTCAAATGTGTTGTTTATGGAAAATAAGATAAAGGCAATGCCCATATGTGTCTTGAAGGACTTGGACATTAACATTCAAGGGACTAAGTTCACTGGGGATTTTAAGTCTTGGCACTTGGCACGAGGTAGATAATTTCCTACACTACTTGGGCACCCATGGTGCTATAAGAATAATACAGATCTCCGCTTAACAAAGGGGTACACATAAGCTTTGAAAACAAGGAAGAGAGGGTGATTATCCCACTTGCTTTGATGGAAAGTCCACACCCTATACTAAACCCCTCGAGAGGAAGTCCTGGATAGAATATGTGCACTCTATAAGAGATCCGTAGACCGCCCACCTTATAGAAGAGTCATTCGGTTTGATGATACTCAATCATCCAAGCTGACACTACCAAGATAACATGTGATATTTGGGTGCATGGGACCTATGAATTGGTGGGTGAAATTTGAAAGGATTGGTGACCAAGGTGACCATGACGGAGGAAAGGAAATAACCAAGTATTCTGGGGATGTATACCCTGAGGTCTTTTTGAAAGAAATGGAATCTCAATGGAGGGAGGATGAGTGATGAGGCATGTTGGGTTATGTTTTGATAGGCACAACAGTGAGGTGGTGGGCCGCGCATAGTGAAAACTTGTTGGAATGGTGTGAAGTTAGAATTGTGCTCACTGTCTAATTCTCGAGGAGTAATATACCCACTACTGTCAAGGACTACAATGGTAGTGAACCCACCTCTTCCCACATCTAGGCTTGTGAGAGGGTCTGGGGAGAAGGTGCAAAAGCTTTACCACCCTCCCTTTAGGTACACAAGCTGTATTCGACACTACAAGGTTGTGCATGTGCTTGGTACGTCCATTCTTAAACTCACCACCAGATAGGAAATTGGTAGGAATTAGCGGCTGACCTGGTTCACACATTCGAGTATCAAAGTGCCAAGCAACCAGTTGATGAGGCGTTGTAGGTTATCAAGTGCCTCAATCTAGGAGATTTTTCCATGACAGAGGATAGATTAATAAAATTACTTGGTGGACCTAGCTTGGAATCACGGTTCAAGACGAGGAATTAGAAGACATATAATCCAAGTGTGCGTGTAATGAAAAGGAGAAAGGGAAGATGGTATACATTATTGATGGAGAGGAGATGGAGAACTTGAATTTTGACCATTTGGTTGGGATGCATAAAGTATTTGATCATGTGGATGTATGTGCGTGCATGTACCATGAACCACCAAGACCAAGAAAGTTAATATCAGCTCGGAGAAGGATCCTAAGGAAGCTATCATTGGGGACTATTGGTCGACAAGGAAGTATCAAAGATCATCGATCTCTTGTGAGAATTTGAGGATTTACTCCCACACGATACCATGAGTTGAAAGGCAACCACCATTCATTGGGGGAGATGAGGATAAAGTTAAAAGATGGTGTGTGCCCGTCAGAAGAGGCCTTATAGGATGAATCCCAACATGCGCGTAAGGGTTAAAGAAGAGCTAGACAAAATGATAGCATCCGGTATCATTAAGGCTGTGGAGGAATCAAAATGGATAATTCCAATGGTGATCAACATAAAGAAGGATGGGCGATTAGGATATGTGTGGATTACAGGGAGTTGAACGTTGTTTGTATCATAGATCCTTTTCCCACCCCCTTCACTAAAGAGATTTTGGAAGGAGTTGCTGGGTGTGAGGTCTACTCCTTTACAGATGGATTCTCAAGGTATCACCAAGTAAGGATTGCTAAAGAAGACAAAGAAAAGACCACTTTTTCCACCGAGTGGGGAAGCTTTGAATAAACAGTCATGACCTTTGGATCGAGGAATGCGCTCGCTATTTTTGTGCATATTTGTGCAAGCATTTCAGGACTTCATCCATAAGTTCCTTCAAGTATATTTCGATGATTGGACAAAGTGTATGGATTTTTCAGGGACCATTGTGATAACTTGAGATTGATGTTTGAAAGATTTCAGCAATTGAGGATTTCCCTCAACATTAATAAATGTGTCTTTGTAACTCCTTTTGAAACGTTGTTCGGGCATATCATATGTAAAGAAGGCTTACTAGTGGATCCCGCAAAAGTTGTAGTTATTGTGGGATTAGAGGATCCCGCCAACCAAAGCATCATATGGGGATTTCTTGGACATACTGGGTACTACAAAAAATTCATTAAGGGATACACCAAGATGGTGGCACCTTTGGAAATATTGCTCAAACATAAGAGTGCCTTTTAGTGGGGAGAGGTGCAGCATAAGGCATTTGACACTCTAAAAGAAAGGCTTATCACAACACCTATTCTATGATTCACATCTTGGGATAAACCTTTCCATGTCCACATGGATTCCTTTGGTACATCAATGGGAGCTGTTCTTACTCAACCAGGAGATGGAATTGTTGATCATCCCTTATGTTTTGTGAGTAGAAAGTTGACACCGACAGAGTAGAATTATACAATGACCGAGCGCTAGGCATTGTCAATGATCTACATGCTCCAAAAATTTAGATGATATCTTCTGGTGACTCCCTTCATATTCTACACTGACCATATGGCCTTGAAGTATCTAGTAAAAAAAGTATTGCAAGGGCACATATGTTGTTGGGTACTTTTCTTTCAGGAATTTGAATTCAAGGTAGTGTTGAAACCTGGAAAGAACAATTGTGGGCTGGATCATTTATCAAGGATTGATTTGGGAGAGGATGCGCAAAGTATCGAGGACACCATGCTAGACGTGCAACTATTTAGGTTACGGCACATTCCCTTGGAGTTAGAAGACATTGCTATTTTTCTCAAAGAAGGTATGGCTCCCAAGGGATGAATGCAATGGAAAGGAAAAGGTTAGTCATATGTGCCACACCGTTCATGTTGATCAATGGTGATTTGTATAAAATGGGCCACGATGAGGTTTTACGCCAAAGTGTATTAGAGCATGAACACGTAGCCATAATAGAAGAAGCCCATGGTGGGATTGTTGGAGGACACTATACGGGGAATGCAATCGCGTGCAGATCCTAGTCACCAAATATGGTGGGAGATGATTCAACAAGATTGCTTTGAGTTTTGTAAGGCATATGACCACCGCCAAAGGTGCCTTGAAAACCCGGAAGAAGGGATGAGATGCCCTTGTGCCCCATCACCAGTGTGGAACCTTTTGAGAAATGGGAAATATATTTTTCGACCAATCTCACCAAATTGTGCGAAGGACTAACTCACAGTATATCATTACCTATACTGATTATCTGATGAGGTGGGTAGAGGCCGCACCCACTAAGAATTGCACCGTAGCCACAGCTGCTAGATTCTTGTGGGAGAACATTATCAGTAGGTATGGGTGCCCATTAAGTTTAACAAGTGATAGGGGCACTCACTTTCTAAATGAAACCATCAGGATTCTATTGGTAGAATTCATGGTAGCCCATCACAAGACTACCCCTTATCACCCCCAGGGAAAATGGGATTGCAAAGGAATTCAATAAAATCCTTAGTCACACATTGACTAAGATATGTGACGTGGTAGGCGGTGGATTGGGATGACAAGTGTCATTAGTTCTTTGGGCATACGAACAATGTATAAAAGGTTGAACAAGGCCACACCATTTCAACTGGTGTTTGGCATAGAAGTAGTTTTTCCTGGTCGAATTCATGCTACCATCTCTCAAGCGTATAGCACATGCGGGAGGATTGGACAATGAGCAAGCGTTGGAAGAAATAATAGATGAATTGATAAATTTGGATGAAAGGAGCTCATTAGCAAGATGGAGCCAAACAATTGAGAAGGAAAAGAAAAAGGTATGGCATGACCACCATATTAAGAACAAATAGTTTGAGGTTGGCCAAATGGTATTGCTATGTGATTCAAAATTTCTACGCCATCCTGGAAAGTTGAGGTGCATTGGTTGGGTCCTTATGTAATTTCATACATCCTTGATTCGAGCACATTCCAGCTTACAAGATCTGGATAAAACAAAATTACCTGGACACTTCAATGGGAGTAGTCAAGCCCTACTATAAATAATGCTTCTTGGTGTTTATAAATAAGGCGCTTTGCCGCTTACTTTAGGATTTCCTTTTATGCTTCTCCCTTCTTGTATTTCCCTTTCACGTTGTTGTCTTGTTTTGCGCCTTGGGCACTGGTAACCTTATTACTTTTTGACTTATGAATGCACTAGTAGACCACTTGAGTTAGCCCTATTGAAAAGATGTGCTAGGAGAAAAGAAAGGCAGGTTGGTGGCAACATAAGGTTACATTGGAAATCCACATACAAAGGAGAAAAAGCGTAAAAACACAAAGTGGGTGAAATAAAGAATCATGAGGATGGAAGAGGTGCCTTTGGCGTTGGTAACACATGTGTAAGAGTCTTCTGTCAAGATGGATTGTTTGTGCACCAGAAGGGTGGAAAAGTTTTTGCACAAGGATTGGGTGTGGGTGGAAAAGTTTTCGCGTAAGGATTGGGCGCGTAAGGAGAAGCGCTAAAGATGGGCGTTGTTTGAGAACACCGCATTAAATATTTTCATACAAAGGGTGGGTAGCCTAGCCTTTAATGTATAAAAGCAGAAAATCTATAAATACAAGAGTGGGAAATTCATTATTTTACTTTGTGAAAATAAGAAGAGTGGTTTTATTTTAAGAGCTAGGGTTTCAAAGACTAACTCATGCAAAGGAAAATCTTAAAAACTCAAGCACAATCGGTCTGTTAGATCTACCAACTAGTGCAGAAGTGATTCACAGGTGTGAGGAACATTGTGTAGAAGCACCGTGATTGAAGGAGAAGAACCAGAGATTAGGGTTTGTGTTTTAGGGCATGGGGTGCTCAAGGAAAACCTTTAGACAAATAACAAAGTTAACCTAGGAATGAGGAGTAAAATGATGGCCAAAAACTAGTGGATAAACTGCAGTACAATCCAAGAGGGGAAAGGGAAAGGGAAAAGGAAAGAAGAAATAAGAAGAAATCCCCTTGGATTCAAATGAGGAATGGTACTTGAAAATACAGTACCTAGATGGGGTTTTGCTTGGGCAATAGTGGGAGTCCTACATTAGGCGATGCCCGTGATTGACTATAAGCACCGGTCGAGAATAACAAAGTGAAGGAAATGGCATTAGAGCTGGTGCACCCTACAAATAAACAAACACCTGATTGGATGCCAATCTGCAACGAGGTGGTCAAGGTAAAAATGGAGAAGGCAGGGCTTCTCCAGCTTTACAAGCTACCATATTTAGGAAAACTTGAGTGCTTGTACCAGTGGTTGATGACGCACGTGCATGAAGACTTCTTCTACTTCACAGGGCACAAAATGCACATAACTCCCCAACTAATCTCACACTTCACAGGCCTAAACTATGCAGGGGACACACTCATAGATGACCTCCTGGATGAGGAGGTAATTAAAGAAACCATTACATCCCAAGAGTATAAGAAGGGATCAAGGTACTATGACATCGTGGATATCAAAATCTCGTAATGAAGATGGCCACACACCTTTTTCCAAGCTAAATCAACAAGAAAGGTGGACCAAGGTGAGTAAGCCCTGCCGAATGTCTGTAGAAAGGTCGTGGAAGGCACCGTGTACAACATCTCCCAGTACATAGCTGATGAGATCATAAGTAGCATAGATAAGGGAGGAAAGATATTATTCTGAAACATTCTGTTAACAATCATGTTCTTATAAGTAAAGGTTTCAGATGCATCCGACAAGTTTGTATGGGAGTACCCCGATAAATACCCTTCGCTTGCAGAGAGGTTCCGTATATACATGTGAATCAATGATAGGGGTGCACAAGGCACGCTTGGATAAATGGTATATGCGCCTCAAGAATGCATTCGGGGAAGAATGGTGGATCCCAGAACAACTCCCCATGACAACTGAAGGAGAAGCAGAGTTTGTGGTATATCAAAGACTTTTGTATTTGAAGATTCATCTTGATAGATGATAGTTAGAGTCCCTGGTGCAAACTCCACTTCTCCTTTACTGCCCAATTCTTCCAGGTAGGAGTGAACAGGTACAAGGAGTCGAAGAAATTAAACCTTGACCTATCCACCCTTGATAGTGAACATAGAGAGATGAGGAAGAAACGGTATACACAGGGAAGCACGCTTACATTGAAGATACGTGTCATAGGATGTGCACATCGTAAGGCCCTTGACCTTACCTATTGCTTGATAGCGATGCTACTAGGATCTACCTACACATAAGGCCAAAATTTGAAAAGGGCACGTACATGGAGGATGAGATATCCATCCCGTGATGACCCTATTGGTAGGAAGAAGCCCATGCTAAAGCGTAAGGAGAGAGAAGAGAAGGTTGAACGAAGGGTGGTGGAGGAGCAGGATGTAGGTATTGAGGGGCCAAGTATATCCGTAAGAAGAAGAGGATGATGGTTAGGAGAAGACCCCGAACCTATAAATCCACCATCTCTTAAGGATCCCTCGGATGACAAGAAGACCTCATCTTCGAGCTGCAGTCTTCTACGGAAGAAGAAGAGAAGATAGAAAAGGTAGAAGGCACAAGTGCCTTTATAGGCAAGAAGAATGTTGGCAAGGAAGGAGAGCTGAGGTGAACCAGGGGAGGATAAATATAAATGGCTCGAGAGGAGGGAGGAGAGGAAGACATTGATGCATTCATCTTTGTGTGGAGGAAGGGCACTCGGGAGGAGGAGGGCTCATAGAGCGAAGAGAGGAGCAAGGGGGCAAGCATGAAGGTGCTAGAAATACCCAAGCTCACCCAGGAGGAGATAGAAGAAAAAGTTATAAGGGAGGCTGAAAATATGATTGATGCTCGTCGATGAGGATTTGGGGTGCAACACGGAACTCGTGCTCAATGAGTTCAAAAGAGAATAGAAGGAGAAGAGTGGAAGTAGCACAAAAGGCCCAACTCTTTCAAAGTGATCGCTCCAAAGGGCATGCGCATGGGAAGTAAACATGCGGAGGAAGGGAGATCGATGTTGGGGTATGTCAATGACCCTAAAAAGTTTTACGCACGTGCTTTTAGAGTATCGTGCCCACTAAGGAGCTCACTGCTATGGATTCCTTCGATCCTGAAGGTGGATACCCACGCATGAGAAAAATGCTATTGTGGGCATTCGACTCCCACATTGATGAGCCTGAATTCGAATTTAACCAATAGGCAATACTAGAGCTCTCCGAGGAAAAGTGGGTCAACCCCTCATAAATGCGCAAAAATTGTTAGATGAGAAAGTATGTAATGTACTCAACAAGGTCTCCATGGAGGTAGAGGAAAGGCTCTTTTGCGAAATGACAAGATTAAAGCCTTGGAAGACCTGTTGGAAAAAGGAAGGAGGAAGTAGTTAAGCTGATGAAGGAACTTAGCCTTAAAAAGTTGATCGAAAGCTCAACTACAATGGAGTTATAGGAGGAGAAAGCCAAAGTGCATGAAGTCTCAAAGAAGGTGGACCTCATGTCCTAGGATATTATCACAAAGTACCCAGGACCTTAACCCTCCCACACGTAAGTATGGTTCCTCCCCGGAATGTCTTACGGACATGACTCAAATCCTCACCATGGAAAGACAACCTTTGGCCTTGGAGTTGGCAGAGGATATAGCTGCACACTTGGAGAAGGAGGATAAACTGAAGGTAATTGTGCTCATAGCTGAATACAAAAAGGTCCTGGCTGATGTAAGGATAGCTACACAAACCGTAGGGGTTACCTATGACCACTATGCGGATTAGGATAAAGTAACAGACATGATACTTGTAGAAAATGAGGCTAAGTTAAAAGACTTTAGGGAGAAGAACAAAGGCAATAGAGTAGAGCGAGAAAAGATTCTAGCTGAGGTAGAGAGAAAATCTAAAGCTATTGAGGCCCTTTGAGTCTCAATCAAAACCTGGATTAAAGAGCTCTACCAGACCATTATAAAGAATATGGATGCCTTAGAGGATCTTGCGAAGGAACTGGAGACCATGGTGGAGACCATCACCACAAAGGGGGAAGGATTAACCTTCGATGAGGTGAGCGCATTGGTCGATAACCTTTGCCAAAGGGTGCAGGATGAGGTCAACGTATGGGTTACTCTGGAGGCTGACCTACGGTAGAATTTTCCCCTTCTACTTCTTCAAGCAAATTCTTTCCCTCTATTCTTTCTCTTCCTTCCCCACCCATTCTTTATTCTTTCCCCCCATTATTTTCCAAGGTAAGGCCTTGCATTCTTTTATCTTGCATTCTTTGAGAAGGTTCCCGCGGGCAGAGAACAGGTGAAGTGTGGGGTAATGTTGGGGCCCTATTATAGCTACCAAATCTTAAAGGCACGTAAGTGCACATGGAACCATTGAAGTGTAGAAGTCAAGGCACACAAGGCGGGGTTCAACAAGGGGTTCTTGGAGAACCTAGGATGTGCAAACAAAGTACACTTCTGGACTTAGCTATTTTCGACCTATAGGATAGAACACATGAAGAACATGTTCCGTTTGGATAAGGTTCCATCCTAGTAGCAAGGTGTCCCAAGGAATATACCTTGCAATAGGAAGATCCAAAAACTAATCATGACATGGAGAGGCATGCACTTGAGGTGATTCACAACTTGACACCTTGGGCTAGATCCGAGGTTGCGAAGAGTTTATTGGAGCTCGATGCCTATTTATAGACACACCTTGAGAAAAGTAAAGAGAGACAAGGGAGGTAGCGGAGCTCTGCAGAATGATGTGTGAACCATGGGATAAAATGGGTAGCTGATTCTAGGAAGGATGTAATGGGAAATGGGGAATACAAATTTTGTTTTGTGAGCATACATGTATAGATCCAAATATGGTGCATGACTACGGTCTCCCTTCTGTGATGTTGTATAAGCCATCCTATGAATGAATGTGATAAGGTTACCACTATGTTTATATTAAGATCTCCTTCTTATATTACCTGCATGTTTCTACTATGCTTTTGATCTTGTATAACCATGAACCTTACTTAAATGTTAAGTCTAATTGTGGATTTACAACTTCTTGGTTCTATTACTTCTATTCCGTGCTTTGTTATAGTAATTATGTTAAGCGCCTTTACTTTTGATGTGACCGAAGGGGTATAGAAGCCATTCTAAGATCTATATCTCTTCCATGTACTTGAAATCACTAAGTCAAGATCATGAAATATGCCTTCCGCTGAAATCACAAAAAAGAGAGACTTGGTTCCCTCTCGCACACCTCGAGTGAGCGCCCAGCACCCACTGGGTGATAGGCTGGCATGCATGAGGTTCCCTTGTTCTTGGTGGGGTGTAAAAATGACAGTAGGAAGTGATATGTGTGCAATAACCCATCAAATGACATTTGAACATGTATTCCTCCCGCTCCCGTTACCCTATCTGCTTTTCAACAATTCAAAGAAACAATCTAAGAAAAAGGTGAAACAATCATGTCTAAGATATTTCAAATGTCTGTAGACAATCCATGAAATCCATGAGATGGACATTGGTCAAGTTGCTCACCTCTTCACTAAAAGGTAAAGATTCACAATAGTCGAGGAGCCTTGAAGTAGGCACTATTTAAAATTGGAACCAACCATGCACAAATCTTCAAACCAGTTTAGAGAAAAAGGTGACAACTTATCTTTGTTTGAGCAACTAATAACAATCAAGAGAGCCCCAAATGAACAACTGATAGACTTTAACCTCAAATTTCAGTGAACCTGGGATAGGATTCCAACAACGGTAAAGCCCACTAATAAAGGTTCCTTCTTATACTTTCTTAGGGCTTTAAATTCTTATATTTCTTTGATGATTCATCAAATGGGGGCACAACCTTACTGCAGCCTATAGCCTTTCCATAGAGGATGAGAATCATTTGATTCAGGATAGAAAACTTGCTCCTAGGCAATCCATGCCTCTGTACCACTCTGAATTAGGAAATCCATGTACCAACTAAACACCCACATTAACTCCTATACCCCCCAGATTCAAAGTTTAGTTGAATCTTCCACTTCATCATATAACACCTCAAAGGAGCTTCGGAAGTGATGAAATAGCTGTAAAAACTGGGAAATGAGCTAGTAACCATCAAAAGACAATAGGTTAACATTTCTAAGCCATATCATCCCGTGCTCGAGTATTAGGCCAGACCCCCCATATCAACAAAATAGACCACTAGCCCAAGTTGTAAATTAGATTCAACACTAAGGGAAACCTCAAGCTACTAGACCTTCTAGGTTGTAGGACCCAAACGCAACTACAACATCAAGGGCATTGGTTCTAAAGACGAATAACATGGCACAAGAGTATGAATGGTGTTTCCCATGTAATCATCCACATAACCAATTAATGTGCTTTAATGGTGTACTAAATCAGGCCTTGATGGTGTAAACCAAAATGGTGTCATAGGAACCTAGCCAAGAAAGAGATCAGTAGCAAGGAGCTCAGCAAGAGGGACTTCCTAGTGAAATTATGCTTGTCAATTGGCAAGATGCTGACTTATGTGGGATGATTCAGTTCCCTTCTCAAAGTGTAGCTGCCAATACACAGTCCAAAAAGAGAAATATTGGAGAAGGCCAATCACTGAACTGAGGTGACCCTAAACCTTCCATCACTACATGAGGTTTTGGTGCTCCAAATATAACTCCCAACATGTAGAACCAATCCAAGCCACCTTCCAAATCCAATCAAGCACTGGTTGTAAAAACCCATGTGCAAGAAAAAATGTTCCTAGGAAGGGGAAGAAAAAGGATAGCTCATTCAATATCATTGAGAAAATGAAGAGGAAAAGTGTGAATATTTCACTATGGGATTTGTTATCAAAAATGTGCCCCTACTCATTTTTGTGGCTAACTCCTTGTGTTCCTACCTCTCTTGTGCCTCAGTCCCCATTTTTTGATTTTCAGGCACTCAAATCTTTCTAGACATGGCACCATTGGATAGAGCTCTCTTTAGCTTTCCGAGAAGGTAAAGTTTTCCTCCTAACTCCTCATATTTTTCAAGTTATGGCTCGGCGGAGTATTTGTGGGAAATTTTCCCCTTGCAAGTCCGCAGCCAATAGGAAGCTGCCACGTGTCCAGGAAGTGGTGGAGGTCGGAGGCGAGTTCGGAAAATTTACCAAGTGTTTGGCGTAGGTTCAAATGAAAAATTTTGCTCATGGGCCCGTGCACGAATCGAACGCGACACGTGTCATAAGGGGAGGCGAGGTAAAATTTTGTCTAAGTGTTTGGCATGGGGAAAATCTTGAATTTTGGCCCGCTGCCACTTGGAACTCGCCACATGTCGAGGGAGGGTCGCGGACATCGGAGAAAGACTTAGAATTTTTCCGAGTTTTTTGTCAAAAATTTCAAATACAAATTTTTGTCCACAAGACCCGCCGGCCAATGAAACATCGCCGCGTGTCTTCACCATCGACCCGGCGGAGGAGAAGTCAAAAAATTTACTAAGTGTTTGGTCAAATTTGTAAAGGGGAAATTTTGGGGTAGAGGGCCCATGCCCAATGAAAATAGGACATGTGTCCTATGGCCCCAGGGGAGTTCGGAGCTCGGGAAGGATTTTCGAAATTTGGCTAAGTTTCGCCAAAAGTTCAAAGGAAAGGCTCACCCGTGGCCCCTTCCATTCAACCAAATCATGCCACGTGTCTTGGAGTGGTGGGGCATGGGGGGAAAATGGGAAATTTTCCCAAAAGTAAGAAATGTCAAATTTTCAAAGGGAAATTTTGCCCCTCGTGCCCGAGCCAAGAAAATGGTGCCACGTGTCCAAGTGGCAAAAATTCTTAAGGAAGGGCTCGAAAGGAAAATTTCGAGGGATGAGCCAGTGGCCAATTAGAGCCTAACACATGGCACCCAAGTGGTGGAGCATAGGGATTTTTTAAAAAAATTTCCAAAATACAAAAAGAGGTAAAATTCAAAATTTTTCCCGTTGATCCGATTTTGGCTGTTTTGCCCTAAATTTTCAAATGGCCATAACTTTCGATCCAGAGCTCAGATTTTCATGTTCTTTATATCAATGGAAATCTATTGAAATTCTCTACATGATTCTAGGGTCAATTTTTCATTTTGGTTCAGTTTTGAGAGAGAAAATCAAAAAACACTTCTGGTACGTGGTAATGGCCAGAAATGACATTTCAACAACCGATTTTAATGCAAAATGGGTCACATTCTTCTCCAGCATGGTCAAAAATGTCAGGGTATGGGTCTGTAAGGATGCCCATGTTGTTTTAATGCATTTTCAATCAATGAGGAATGGCTCCAATGTTTTTCATGTTTTCTCTCTCTAGGCTCGACCCATGCATTGTAAAAGCTAGTTTTGGCTCATTTTTTTAGGGTGGAACATTTTTTTACACATCGACTTCTTCTTTCACCTTTAACAAGTGAATTTTACAAGTATCAAACCTTTTCGGGATTGTAACAGTTTTCTACCGTTTGGTGTTGGAATGCAAGATTTTGATGTTGAAAATCACAATGCAGCTCTGTGAATGCTTTCAAATCCTTTGTATGTGTTGTTTGTTTCATTTCAAACCTTTGATTACAAATTATCAACCTGTGCATGATGCTTTGTGTTGCAATTTCTGATTTGCATCTATTTGCATGAGCAAAAATTTTCACCACTCCTTTGGTGCATCACCATCATTAGTTTAGTTCAATTTTTACATTTCTTATCCCTGTCTCCTTGCAATTTAGGATAAAATTAGGATTTGAACCTCTGCAATTGTGCAAATAATAGATCTAATCAGAGGAGTTTGAGGAACCACCTCTAATCTAGAGATTCCTCTCTCATTTTCACAAGTCCCACACTTGGAGAGAGGTTACAATGTTGTGTAATCACACCGGATGCCCTAAACATCAACTTAGAAACCTGATTTGCATCCAGGGGTGTCTTGCTGATTTGCAACAATAGTTTTGGCACGCTGGGTGGGACCTTAGAGGTCTCATTTTTACTGCAGAAAAAGTTGATGTGCATCTGCTTCAATCTTCTTGCTTGAAAAGAGCTATAAATTACACATCTCATGCGATTCTAAAGGGAAGAATCAGGCTGGTTTTAGCAATGTAGGCCTGAAAAACCATGAGAAGAATCACCACAAGGTCAAGAGTTGGAGAAGAAGAAGTGTTGTTTGAATACCTGCAGTTATCTCCAAGAAGAAGGAAGAGAGGAAGAAGGATTCAAAGGTCTCCATCTCCACCAAATAGAACTCTCTCAACTCCTCCACCTGGTAGGCCTTTCATTTAGTCAACAAGGGTTCTAAGACCAATTAGAATGGAAAAAAAAAATCCCTATGTCAATTTCACAGGAAGCAGCCCACTTGCCCTCAATGCACAAAATCCAATTCCAATGGCAGCCTTGAAGAACATTCCATACTTCACTGGAGAGAATCAGACTACTCCTGGTGATCATGTTAAGGACATTGCCAACCTTTGTGTAATTCATGAGATTGATGAGATGCAAGTGGCTGTCAAATTGCTTGGCATCTTCATTCAAGGGGAAAGCATTGCAATGGTTTAGAAGCCTTACCTTAGGTTCTATTCAAAATTGGAACCAGCTATGTATAGCACTTCATGAGCAATTTGGAGAGAAGGGAGACAATTTGTGTCTTTTGGAGCAGCTAACAACCATCAAGAGAGCTCCCAATGAGCACCTGACTGATTTTAACTTCAGATTTTAGAGGACTTGGGAGAGAATTCCAGTGGCGGTCGGCCAAAAGCGAAGGTGCTTTTCTTTACTATCTCAAAGCTTTAAATTCTGATATTTCTATGTTGATTTAGTCCATGGGAGGCATAACTATCCCTATGGCTTATAGAATTGCCATTAGGGCTGAAAATTGTTTGATCCAAGCCGGAAAACTAGCCCCTAGACCTTCTATGCCATTTTTTCCAAGTTTAGAGAGCCCAAACACTAATCAAGCACCTAACTTGGCTCCTTCTCCCACTCCTAGAAATCGAGTTCAAATGAAGCTTCTACTTCATCTCTAAGTGCCCCAAATGAGCTTCAAGAAGTCATGAAGCAACCGCAAAATTTAGGCAATGAGCTGGTTACTCTCAAGAGGCAGCAAGCCCAAGGTTTTAGACCTTCTTATCAGCCCCAAGCTCAGCCTAACAGTAGCCATACCCAACCACAAAGACCACCAAATCTAGCTGCAATTGTAAATCAAACAAGGCCTCCGCCAATAGACCGTTTCAGCCCTATAATCCAAATGTTATATCTACCTCTAAGGCATTGGTGTCAACACAAAACAATATAGCTCAAGAGTATGATTGGTGTTTCCCATGCAATGAACCTCATAACCAGTCCATGTGCTTCAATGGTGCCTTGAATCAAGCATTAATGGTGACAAAGAATCGGTGTAGAGGGTGAAGGTAGCCAAAGAAACAACCAACAACAAGAAACATTCCAGCAGCAATCAGCCCCAAATGACACCACACTTGTGAACCGGCAAGCAAAGGATTTTTGTGGTATAAATCAAACAATCTCTCAAGGTGTTGCGGCCAACACAAGGTCAAAAAGAAGGAATTTGGGTGAAGAATAGCCATCAGCCCCAACCAATCCACAACCTTCTATGGCTCCACAAATGGTTGGCAAACAAAATCCAGCTTGTAAATGCACAAGGGCAGCCAAGAACAACTCCTAGACCAACTCAAATACCAATTGTTTTTGCCCACACACAGGGATGAATATGCAAACCAAGGGACAGAAAAGAGATCCTTCATCACCATTTAGTATCATTGATCGATGAAGAAGACAAATGTAAACATATCAATGTGGGAATCCCTATCTATCCTAGGCCAAAGAGATTTGCTACAAGCTGCCATGAAAGATCGGCCAACTTCAAATCAGCAAGTTCGGATGCAAGAGAAAGTGCTCACAAATGCTGCCCACTTGAAGGGGAATCATGGAGGATAGCAAGGTAAAATGTCAAAGCCCCCTCCTTTCTATGTTTCATTAATCATTGGAAACCAGCTTAGTGCATAATGGCATGATAGATTCTAGGGCAAGTAGCTCGGTGATGCCCAAGCAAATAGCTGATCAGCTAGGACTTCAATATGAAACCATATCCAGAGGGGTGCAGCAATGGATGGGACAGCAAGAATAACAACAGCTTAGAGTCATTAGAAACTTGAATCTTACCTTGCATGCATGTCCAAATGTTGTTGTTTTACAAGATGTATCGGTTATAGACCTTCCACCACTCTTTGTCCTATGCTTGTCAAGGGACTTCACAGACCAAGATTAGAGGATACTTGTCTCGTTGATTGGTCACACATGATATTCGAACAAGGTATGGAACCAAAGCAACAATCAGGTCTCGAACCTATTGCAAACTTCCACATTGAGCCCTACACTCCAAGTCGGGTCAATGCCAATTGTTCACGTTTGATCAAGAAGATCACCCAAGCACCGATGAAGCCGACACCAAGGTTGGAAGCATCCTGGATCTCGACTCTTGATGAATGGGAAAACAAGGTGCATGCTTTTGATCCTTATCAAGAAGTAGAAGAATCTGAGATAGGGGTCTATTGCATACATGAAGAAAATCAGCCTATTCCTAGCATCAACAAGCCAAACCACAAGGATGACAATGAGGTATGGCAGCTGTTTTTTTTGATGGATCAAGGAGTAGAAAAGGTGCAGGAGGTGGATCTATGCTTGTTTCACCTCAAGGAGTAAGGTACTATTCAGCTTTTAGATTTCAGTTTGCATGCTCCAATAACACTGCTGAATATGAAGCCTTGGTGCAAGGAATGCATTGGGCAATAAAGAGAGGAATAAAGAACTTGCAAGTCTTTGGTGACAGTGAATTGATTGTAAATCAGGTCAAGGGACAACATGCTACCAAGAATGATATTCTCAAATGCTACAAGAACAGGGTATGGGACCTCATTGAAGATTTTGAGGGTTTTGGCATCAAATCCATTCCTAGAAAGGAGAACCAAGCTGCTGACAGGCTTGCAGCAGTTGGGGCAGCCTTTGACGTTGTGGAAAGCATTCAAAAGGACAAGGTACAGCCAAACATCCATGTGATTGTGAGGCCTTCAGTGCCGGATAACAATGTTAGTTGGCAAGTGTTTGAAAATGACTAGCAAATCATCCATTTCTTGCAAGAAGAGACTGAGTTCTCAGCTAAAAATCAAGAAAAATTGGAACAACATTATGGTGACCAAGTGGTGCAGCTGAGAACTAACAAGCTACCCAAGGGACTTATCACTTTGGATTCCATTTTCAATCCCAATGATTAGTTTAGGAAAGAGAAAGCAAACATTCAGGTCAAGAGAGAAGATTCAGTATCTATCTTGGTGGACGAGAACAAACCATTGCAAATTGGAAAGATGACAACTGAACAAGAAAGGTATGAGTTCATACAGCTGTGTCAAGAATTCCCGATGTGTTTGCTTGGAGCTATGAAGATTTGAAATTGTTTCAATCCCAAATTAGCTCAGCACACCATTGAGTTGGACCCAAATACTAAGCCCATCGGTGTAGAAACAAAGGCCGGTCAATCCACACATGGAGCCTCTCATGAGAAAGGAATTGAACAAGTTGATTGAGTCAAGAATCATATTCCCTATCAAGCATTCTAGTTAGGTTGCCAACTTAGTTCCAAATCGAGAAGAAGAGTGGAGAGATCAGATTGTGTGTTGACTTCAGAGACTTGAATAGAGCATCTCTCAAGGACCATTACCCACTCCCTTCCATGGAGCAAATCTTGCAAGTTGTGGCTGGCTCCGAGAGGTTTTCACTACTTGATGGCTACTCGTGCTACAATCAAATTATGGTGAGCGAAGAAGACCAGTTCAAGATAGCCTTCACAACCAAATGGGGAACTTATGCATACAAGAAAATGCCATTTGGGTTGTCCAATGCTGGTGCTACCTTCCAAAGAGAAATGGACATGGCGTTGAAGGGTTTGATTAACAACATGGTGCTGATATACCTTGCTGATATCACTATTTTTTCAAAGAATGCAGCAGACCACCTCTCTCATTTGAGACAAGTCTTCCAAAGGTGCAGGGAGATTCGGAGTGTCTTTGAATCCTAAAAGTGTATCTTCCTAAAGCACGTGAAGGAAAGCTCCTTGGCCATATTGTCTCCAAAGAAGGATTAGCAATTGATCCAGAGAGGTTGAAGCCATAAGAGCACTACCATTGCCAAGCCACAAGAAAGCCCTTCAGAGTTTCTTGGGGAGAATAAACTTTGTTCAGAGGTTTGTCCCAGATTTTGCAGCCCTTGTCAAGCCCATCACCAAAATGTTAAAGGAAAGCATGGCTTTCAAGTGGAAAGCGAAGGAAAAGAGATTTTTGAAGCAATCAAAGAAGCCATCACCCAAGCACCAACTCTCATTAACCCGGATTTCTCCAAGGATTTCATCCTCTATGCATTTGGAGGTAATGATACTATTTCGCCATTTTGGTACAAAGCAGAACAAGGACAATGATGAGCAGCCAATTGCTTTCTTCAGCCAAAACCTAGATGACTATGAGGTGAGATATTCTTTTATTGAGAAGCATGTACTTGTGGTAATCAGAAGCTTGAAGAAATTCAAGCATTTAGTCTCAAACAACAAGGTCCAGCTTTACGGTCTCTCATGTCAAGTTAAAGACTTCCTCCTCAACAAGGATTTGAATGAGAAAAGGGCAGGTTGGATCACCGTGTCATGGAGTATGACATTGAGATCAAGATCACCAAGCTGGTAAGAGGAAAAGGATTGTGTGAGCAGCTGATTTTGGGGAAGCAAAAATAAGTATGTAATGAAGAAGAGGTTGTTTTGATGATTCAAGACAGCCATGAGCCAAGTGGCGATCAAGAAGAAAATAATGTTGTCCCCGCTCCTTGCTGGACCCAAGGTATGATACATTTCCTAAGCACAGCCTATGCCCTCCGGAGATGAACAAGACCCAAAGGAGACACTTTAGATTGCAGGCTGTTCCATATGCCATTATTGACGGTGTTTTGTTCAAGAAATATGTGAATGGAGTGCTTTGTGAGATGCATTGGTACAAATCAGATTCATAGGGTGTTGGAAGAGTTCCATGATGGACTAGTGGTGGTCATTTTGCACCAAGAGTGATAGCTCTAAAAATTATGAAGGCTGGTTATTATTGGCCCAAGATTTTCAGTGATTGCTATGCATGGATCAAGAGGTGTAAGAATTGTGCATTCTTCACAGGTAAAGAGAGACTTTCGCCCTTCCATTGCATCCAATCTCGGTTGACTAGCCATTCATGCAATGGGGTTTGGACTTCATTGAGTCATTAATCCCAATTCAAGCCAAGGGCACAAATGGATTTTAACAGCCATAGAATACTTCACCAAGTGGATCAAGCAAGTAGGACTTAAAGAAGCAAACGAGTCTAGCATCTTAGACTTCTATGAGGGCATAGTAACCAGATTTGGCATACCTACTACAATAATATCGTATAATGTATTGGCATTCATTAGATCCAAGGTGACTGAGTGGGCTGTCAAGAACGGGATCTACCTAAGTACTTCATCAAACTACTACCCTCGGGGAAATGGCCAGTGAATCTACAAACAAGAACTTGTTGAGGATCATTAGGAGAACTCTTGATGAGAATCGAGGTCTTGGCATACCAAACTGAAATCAGCCTTATGGGATGATAGGATAACTCCCAAGAGATCCACGGGTAACTCTCCACTCATGCTTGTTTATGGAAGAGAGGCAATCTTTCCCATGTCACTTGAGTTGCCAACATTGGAACTCATGAAGTAGTTAGAGTTGCTAAAGTTTGGGCCCATGGAGGTGAGATATGCGAGTTGATTGAGCTCCAAGAGATCAGAAATCAGGCATCCCAAGCAATGGAGAAGGATCAAGCTTTGATCAAGAAGACCTTTGATAGGAAGGCCAAGGATAGATCTTTCCAAGTTGGAGATCTAGTGTTGAAATGGGATGTAGATAGAGAAAAATCGGGAAGGCATTCAAAATTTTATGCCATTTGGAGTGGCCCATACATGGTTACAAAGTGCAAAAACAACAATTCTTTCCAATTATCTTCATTGGATGGTGAAGAACTGCAGATTCCAGTCAATGGAATCTATCTAAAGCATTGCTACTAAAGGGAAATTATCCACCTTGTAAATATTAGCTTAGGTTTTCATTCCTCCAAGTGCTTGTGCACATTGTTTTGTTGTAGGTTGTTTTGCTTTCCCTAAGTGCTTTAGCACAAGCTTCATTGTCCATGGAGATGTTTTACGCCCTTGCTTCCATCGGGTGATTTCCCATCTTCCTCCTTGCAACATTCTAAGTCGGTTGGCGTTCCAAACAAAAATTTAATGACTCCACGCCCAATGGATTGCTTCAGCAATCGATATTTTCATCTAGCAGGTAGATGACCCTCCGAGTCGCCAAATTGTTATCCAAAATGTGCCACTGCTCATTTTTGTGGCTAAGTCCTTGTGTTCCTACCTCTCTTGTGCCTCGGTCCCTATTTTTTTATTTTCAGGCACTCAAATCTTTCGGACATGGCATCATTGGATAGAGCTCTCTCTCATCTTTCCATAATGGTAAAGTTTTCCTCCTAACTCCTCATATTTTTCAAGTTATGGCTCGGCGGAGTTTTTGTGGGAAATTTTCCCCTTGCAAGCCCATAGCCAATAGGAAGTTGCCACATGTCTAGGAAGTGGCGGAGGTCGGAGGCGAGTTCAGAAAATTTACCAAGTGTTTGGCGTAGGTTCAAATGAAAAATTTTGCTCATGGGCCCGCCACGAATCGAAACGCGACACGTGTCATAAGGGGAGGCGAGGTAAAATTTTGTCTAAGTGTTTGGCACAGGGAAAATCTTGAATTTTGCCCCCTGCCAATTAGAACTCACCACGTGTCGAGGGAGTGTCACGGATGTCGGAGAAAGACTGAGAATTTTGCCGAGGTTTTTGTCAAAAATTTCAAATGCAAATTTTGGTCCATGCAAGACCCGCCGACCAATGAAACATCGCGCGTGTCTTCACCATCGACCCGGCAGAGGAGAATTCAAAAAATTTACTAAGTGTTTGGTCCAATTTTTAAAGGGGAAAGTTTGGGGCAGAGGGCCCGCACCCAATGAAAATAGGACACGTGTCCTATGGCCTCAGGGAAGTTCGGAGCTCGGGAAGGATTTTCGAAATTTGGCTAAGTTTCGCCAAAAGTTCAAAGGGAAAGGTTTGCCTCGCGGCCCCTTCCATTCAACCAAATCATGCCACGTGTCCTAGAGTGGTGGGGCATGGGGGAAAAATGGGAAATTTTCCCAAAAGTAAGAAATGTCAAATTTTCAAAGGGAAATTGTGCCCCTCGTGCCCAAGCCAAGAAAATGGTGCCACGTGTCCAAGTGGCAAAAATTCTTAAGGAAGGGCTCGAAAGGAAAATTTCGAGGGATGAGCCAGTGGCAAATTAGAGCCCGACACGTGGCCCCCAAGTGGTGGAGCACAGGAATTTTGAAAAATTTCCAAAATACAAAAAGAGGTAAAATTCAAAATTTTTTCCCGCCGGTCCGATTTTGGCCTGTTTTGCCCTAAATTTTCAAACGGCCATAACTTTCGATCCAGAGCTCGATTTTCATGTTCTTTATATCAATGGAAATTTGTTGAAATTATCTACATGACTCGGTGTCAATTTTTCATTTTGGTTTAGTTTGGAGAGATAAAATCAAAAATACTTCTGAGTACGTGGTAATGGCCGAAATGACATTTCAACATTAAATTTTAATGCAAAATGGGTCGCATTCTTCTCCAAAGATGGTCAAAAATGTTAGGGTATGGGTCTATAAGGACACCCATGCTGTTTTAAAGCATTTTCAATCAATGAGGAATGGGTCCCAAATTTTTTCATGTTTTCTCTCTCTCTGGCTTGACCCATGCATTGTAAAAAGCTAGTTTTGGCTCATTTTTTCAGGTGGAACATTTTTT
The DNA here is from genome assembly GCA_018340775.1 of Taxus wallichiana var. yunnanensis. Taxonomy (NCBI): domain Eukaryota; kingdom Viridiplantae; phylum Streptophyta; class Pinopsida; order Cupressales; family Taxaceae; genus Taxus; species Taxus wallichiana. The sequence goes on along the minus strand of CM031243.1, from coordinate 519,319,630 downwards.
TGCACATCGGACTTCTTCTTTCACCTTCACAAGTGAATTTTTCAAGTATCGACCTTTTCGGGATTGTAATAGTTTTTTGCCTCTTTGGTGTTGAAATGCAAGGATTTTGATGTTGAAAATCACAATGCAGAGCTCTGTGAATGCTTTCATCCTTTGTATGTGTTGTTTGTTTCATTTCAAACCTTTGATTACAACTTATCAACTTTGTGCATGATGCTTTATGTTGCAATTTCTGATTTGTGTCTATTTGCATGAGCAAAAATGTTCACCACTCCTTTGGTGCATCACCATCATTAGTTTAGTTCAATTTTTGCATTTCTTATCCTGTCTCCTTGCAATTTAGGATAAAATTAGGATTTGAACCTCTCGCACAGTGCAAATAATAGATCTAATCGTGAGGATTTTGAGGAACCATCCTCTAATCTAGAGATTCCTCTCTCATTTTCACAAGTCCCACACTTAGAGAGAGGTTTCAATGTTGTGCAATCACACTGGATGCCCTAAACATCAACTTAGAAACCTGATTTTAATCCAGGGGGTGCTACTGATTTGCAACAATAGGAGTCACTTGCCATTTTAGGGTAGAGGGATCTATTGCAGATTGTTATACAAAATGGGCCCAACTCAAATCACACCCCTAACCAACAAGAGAAAGTGCTTACCAATACAACTCAACATGGGGAAAACCATTGAGAACAACAAGGTAAGAACCTAAGACCTCCTCCATTCTATGTTTCATTGATTATTGGAGACAAAGTGGTGCACAATTGTATGATTGATTTTGGGGCAAGTAGTTCTGTAATGCCCAAGAAAATAGCTGATCAATTGGGTCTCCAATATAAAGTCATCTCTATAGGGGTAGTACAATTAGATGGGACAACAATGGGAACTATTAGAATCCTTAAGGATCTCGAGCCTCACATTGCATGCCTTTGCCCCAATGTGACCAAGCTTTGTAGAATGTATCAATCATTTAGATTTAACCCTTGTGACCCACATCTCATTTCGCAATCTAACCTCATTACCTAAACCTTACACAATTATTTATTAATTACCTTGTAATTGATAAATCCACATCACCTTACCTACCACCTCATTTTGCCACCTCATCATGACCTAGCCCTACCCTAAACTAACCTAATTAAGACCTATGACTTGGTCTAGACTCATCCATAACTAATACCTCCTTACTCGCACCCAAACCGACCTTCTAGCCACTTGACCAAGCCCTGGCAACTCGATCTCTCTGGAGAAAAGCGGAAGGTGGGCTATTTTACTAAAAATAGCCTACTTTTTCCTTACCGATGCCGGTTCTACTGACCGCCGTCGGTTACGTAACCGCCATCGGTTCCCTCGTAAATGGGCTCCCAAACCAAAATCAAAGGTCGAATGATTTTTGAATCAACAGAGATCATTGGGAGCGAAAAATGAGAGTCAGACCTTCACTTGACCGAGCAGAGAGACGAGGGAAGAAACCAAGAGTGCTTGCATAGAGAGGATATCAACTTGCATCTTCGCCAAAACCAAGAAGTCATATCTTGCATGTCCTCTGTTATAACATTTCTTATGCTCTTTAAATCACAAATTCCTCCTAAATCCAGCTTCAACCCACTACCCAAGATCCCATTGCATCTAACTCGCCATTCTTTTACCCTCATCATCTCATTTCCTAATATCATCCATAAACCAAATTTTACAAACACCATAACTACCAAGAAACACAAACACCCCACAAAAACAACCAACCTACAGCTTCCTAGGCCCAACCGACGCTTGGTTACACTAAACCGGTATCGGCTTACCCCTCGACTATAACCAAAAACCAGCCTTTCTCCTACCCGCTTCAACCAAGTAATCTAATTGATATTTTGCGCTCTTTTGTGTTAATTCATATTAGCAAGGAAACCGACCACCTTCGAAGGAAGTTTTATATTTCCCGGCCCAAGGCGCTTTCCTCATTTATTGTTTAATCAAAATCTTGTGGTCTTGTGTTCTTATTTGCAGGTAGTCCTTCCAAGACAAAAAGGAGTTCTCCGCAGTCAACCTGATCTTTCTCTACGGTACGCGCACACCATCTCGACATTCAACAGGTATTCCTCCTAGCCCTAACCTCATCTGTTTCTAAAAGGAATGAAAGGATAGAAGCAACTCTATTCCCGTGCCAAACATTCCGAGCGAAACATTTTGGCACGCCGACTAGGGGACCCATTTTGGGTTTCTTTCTTTCTTGCTTGTTTTCATATAGGAAGCATACTTGCTGTTTTTTCTTCTTCTTAAGATATTCACAACGTATTTTGTTTTATTTTGGTAAAAGAACTTGCTTTGCTTTTACGTCTTGCATTAGTGAAAGTCATCTCTTTTGCTTCATCGAATATCATTTTCGATTTGGGTTTAAAACACGTGCATTGCATTCCTCGCTTTTGTTGTTTTCTATTCTAGTGAACGTATAGATTAAGTAACAAAGTCGTCATACACGTGGGGTGATATCCACGGTATTGACAGAAATTAACCCTAGTTTCACTGCACAACACATACCGAATCACTTCATAATTAACACAACAACCCAAACATCCCCCCTTTTCCGCGGTATTCCTCCGCCCGATTGAGGTAACCTTATAAGCCAAAACAAACCTGACATTCCCTCTAAGTCTTTTGTTTAGGATTTCACATCATTCTACGTCTAAAGGCATAAGCCCACGATAACTAAAATTAACCCTAGGGTTAGTCTCTGGATTTGCGTGTGCATCTTGCTTGTTTTCAGTTCTGTTTTCTCTGTCATACTTTGTCTTCTGTGATCAATAAATTGACAAATATACTCAACGTTGTTAAAAATCAAATTAGCAGCCTTTTATATCTTGTTATACTAGTCTTCTTTCACCGACATCGCTTAATCGGGACCGACGCGTCTATTTTTAACCGACACGGTTACTAAACCGATATCGGTTCGGCTTTCTTTCATCACCCCCGACAAACCAAAGAACTACCAAGTCCATCATTCTGAGGTTGTTTCTGTTCTTGATAGATTAAAACTCTACTGTGTGCTCTTGTCCATGGTTGTTATCACTCGGAAGCAAGCCGCCGCCATGGTTTCACATGCCTGCTCGTGTCTTTTTCCTCGAATCACCCCTTCACATTCTATAGGGAACCCTACGGACACCAGTGAGATCCCCAAATTCCTGTAGGAGACAAGGACTTTGCCAAATTTCTGGATGCTAATCCTAGCGCTGTACAATACTATTTGTCTCATGCCCCTGACCGTACGCCCGATGGTCAGCTCCTTGTTGGCATGCCTATTAGTATAGCTACTCATCTAGCCCCCTCTCCTCCCGATAACACCGCCTTACTTCCGCATCTTTAGCCCCTTCTCCCAATCCGACAGCTTCGAGGGTTCATACGACTCAGTGGCTTTTCCTTGGCTAATTTTGGACCTCACGTATCATTACCACCGATCCGCCCCCTACCTCATCTCTCTTTTCGACTACTCCATTCATGACTTGCTCTCTGCCACCTATTCACACGAGCTTTCCTTCTCAAGCTCCGCCTACCTTTTCATTCCCATACACGTATCCAAAGAACCTCAACACCTTATATGGGACATCCCTATTCTCGTTGCTCCAACATACTCATCCTCCATACCTTATCAACACTTAGCCCCACCATTGTCCAGCGAGGCCCTTGGCCCAATTTGCCTCCGTTTACCACAACCGCACCATCATCTCATCCAACCACAGATTTCATCAAACAAATGATGGACAAAATGCAAAATCTGGAGGCTTCGGTTTCGGGAAGCCGTAGCGCCTTGACATACGAACAAGTTTGTCGGGAGCCTATTCACCCTTCCGTTCCCCTTCATTCATATCCTCCGCAATGGGAGTTGCCGAAATTTACTCGTTTTAATAGTAAAGAGGATCCTCAACAACACTTGCGATCATTTAGACATGCTTGTTATTTGATTGCCCATGATGATGCCTTGTTACTCCGCACCTTCCCCATGTCCTTATCAGGACCCGCCTTGGAGTGGTACAGTGCTTTAACCCAGCACTCGATCTTCTCTTTTAACCAACTAGCCCAATCTTTCTTGGATCATTTCTCCATTAACATTGCCAAGAAAGTATCTATCACCGACCTTTATGCCATCCGACAATTCGAAGACGAATCTATCGCAGATTTCGTGGGACGATGGCGCGGCCTTATCAACCAACTTACATATGCCTTGCCTCAAGCTGAACTTATCGAACTTTTCACGCGGGCATGTGCTAAGCACATTTCTCCTACTCTTCAAATTCAAACTTTCCGCACATTCGATGAGGCCTTTACCATGGCTCTAAACTAGAAATTCGAGCCTTAAGAAGAGAAATTGCGGTCACAGCGTAACAAAAACCCCAATTTCCGAACTCCAGATTCTACCAACAAGCCAAACACCACCACTCCTCACGCGTCCACTTCTTCTAAATCAAAAGGAGCTGTCCACGCGGTAATGGTCAAATCTCAAACACCGTCCAATACTCCGCCGAAAACCACCTATAAGTACAAAGCCGAGCCCATCAATTACACTCCTTGGGAGAAACTTATGGCGTCATCCTTGGAGAAATTGCTCAAAGCCGGGCTATCACCTTGCCCCCTGTTTAAACTCACTCTGGTTTGACTCCACCCGCGCAATACCTTCCTGGTACAAAGAAAATGACTTTTGTAACTTTCACCGCGTAAAGGACATAGTCATGAAAACTGCAAGATGTTGAAAAACATAGTGCAGGAAATGGTTGATGCAGGCGATATAACCCTCGATAATCCTAATGCCCCTGCCAACCGAAATTTGAAAATCTTTAACAAACCATTCCCGAATCACTCTTCCAATAGTAACACAAACCAGGATATCTTAGCCGAGGAGAGTGTTCATGAGATCCATGCAGCGCTTTCGACTCCCCACCAAAAGCCTCTATCGAAATTTTTTTTTTTAATCAAGCCTCTTCATTAACACAGGAGCCCGAACCTCCTTCACCACCATCAACACAAGGCGAAATCATTCCTTTACCCATACAGGAATCAACCGCCTGATTCTCTTCTCACCGATGAGTCTTCTTACACCACATCCCTGCAAGACTGCGAACGCATGTTATCTAACCTATCTATTTCCCAAACATCCCCTTCTACAACTCTTGCTACACAAGAGGAGAGCTCGCCACTCCTTTTGTCACCTTTAGACGAGAAACTTCTTGCACCGACATCACCAACTTCTTTAACCATAACGGACCCTCTCAAACACGCCCTCTTACCTATTAGTCCCTCATCGCCTAAATCTTTTCAACGACCGGTTGACCTCTTAACGCCTATTGATACAGTGCCTCATCTACCCCTTGTATCACACCCACAGTGGACTGGAATCACAACCCACCTTTCTTCCGTACAACAATTACAAATCACACCTGGAGACTGTCATTCTTCAGAAGATAGACGAGTCCTATGGGAACGTTTGAGTATCCCTTTTTCTACCCAAATGCAGATGAGTGATCCAGACACCTCTACCATATACCCGAAATGTTTACCAAAACTCAAAATGCCTATATCCTCATTCTTACCCCCCGCATCTATACCGAGTATCCCATCCACCTCTATCAACCTAACCAAATCTTCCCCTACACTTGGGACCTCACCAATACCCAGTCTAACACACCCACCTAAGCGACTAGATTTATCCAAAAATAAAGCCACCCCGCCGCCTAGGAGACAAACCCAACCCATGCCTCTATCACAATCCAAACCATCATCGTCACACTTACCTTCCATATTGGGACCTCATCCTTCCACCTTGCATCAATATATCATTCCTCCCGCTTTTTCTTTACAACGACCTTCACCCCCTGCACCCATACAAGGATCAAAGGGTATATCAACACTGTCACCCTACGCATCCGGTCCACCAATCAACCCTAAACAAATTCCATCATCAAAGGATTTATTTTCTGCCGCTCCCCTTTCTCCGTGGCTGTGTCCCACTACCACATCATCTATGGCTTCATCATCTAACCAGCTGAATGTAGCTTCTGCGCCAAAGAAGCCACGTCTAGTGAAAACCACGTGTCAACACCCCTTGGCTAAACCACCACCCGCACGAACCAACCATATCCAAACAGTATCGAAACCAAGACAATCAATACCTTCATCCTCTTCTGATTTTGACCCATTCAAAGGATCTTACGCCAAAATCCTTGCTATGTTAGTAGAGAATGCTACCATTTCCCTACCCCCACTCAGACCTTATGACCCGTCTAGACCTCGACCTATAGGTTATGATGAGTCTAAAATCTGCGCCTACCACCGCACACCAGGACATGATGTAGAGGGATGCAAAGCTTTAAAAACCATCCTTCGACAGTCACCTCTCCCAGATCAAAAGGTTAAGAAAGACAATTTACGAAAGGAGAGACCATTAGCTCCGATTCCCTCTCCTATACCATCTGTCCCCGCCTCACCAAGATCTATCATTATTACAACCCCACCTCTTGAAGACCATGATTTATCCCAACCATCTTCCTCATCTCAAGTCTATGAGATTAACATGATTAGTGTTGCTACCCGAGCGCAGAAAAACAACGAGAAAGCTAAAGAAAGTACACCTGCGTCCTCCCTTTCTCCGACCAGCATCCCGATTGCACCACCACCCAAAGTGGTTATTCGTGGACCCGCTTACCCCATCTCTAATGGAGTTGCCCATCGAGCCATGATCAAACAACTTCACCAATCACCCGTAAAAATGACACTATATGATCTCATTCAGACTTCTGAATCTCATCGACAAGCTCTCATTGAAATTCTTCAAGGGATCGAGGTCTTACCTAATGAAACCCTGCCCGTTGCCTCCATTCTAACACCCAATCACGTTGCCTCTCTCACCAAACAACCTACCGCCCCAGCTTCTTCTGTCTCTTTACAACAAGCTGCTGCTGTTAGTTTCTCCGAAGATGAAATTGTTGATTTTGGTACAGAAGATCCTGACCCTGCCTTGTTCATCTCAGCTTACGTCCGGGACATTCGTGTACGTCGTGTTATGATTGACGGGGGCGCTAGCCTAAACATCATCTCTTCAAAAGCTTTTCAACAAATGAATATCCCTTCTAGCTACATGTGTGCCAACCCCATCATGTTACGGTCATTCAACGATGCCATTACCTCTACCTTAGGCACTGTGATCCTTAACATTCGTGTAGGACCACGTACTTTGCCTGAGCTCTTCTATGTCCTTGAGGGAGAGTTTCAATACAACATGTTGTTAGGCCGCCCCTGGATCCGAGCTATGGGATGCGTTCCCTCCACTTTACATAGATGTATAAAATTTGAGTATGAGGGAAAGTCCTACACCGTAAAAGCTGACCCTCCCCCATTCAAAACCTGCAATATGTTATATCGCCCAAATGATGTGCTTGTGCCAATCAAGACACCCATTCACCCAAGCCAACCATCCACGTCAACCACACCTCAACCATCCACATCAACCGCACCTACCCCTTCAACTAATGAAACCACCGTTGCAAATACTACTTCCCTCCCCGCGGATAACATCCCAACCTCAGACCCTCTAGTAGATGTTTTTCAACGCCTCACGCTGGGGGAGTATCGCCTATATAACGTTAGTTCTTTCCATACTCCACAAGAGTACGGACAATTACATGCACATCCTACCTATGACCGTCGTGTGGGGGAAGTAATCTCCTACGGACCACCTCATTGCCGCACCAATTTGACATATGGGGGTGTCGACGCTTCTTCCATAACTCCTGAACCTCCTCTTGAGGTGGTTCCTTTCCAATCCGATTTCCAATACCTAACAAACCGTCGTTTTGCCCTTACCTTCCTGACACGCTGCGCTTGGAAGGGCTTCGGTTTCGGTCTTTACGAACAAGGCCGGCACACAATCATTCCCGTAACTACACGCAAACACAATGACCGTAGCGGTCTTGGATTTCCAGGAACGCTTACCCCAAAGGAACCTCGTGTCAGTTGCCTTCTGGAAGAGAACGACGTCATCCCTACCGAACCATCATCACCCATTTTGCCATCGTCACCCACTGAGTCGATAGATCACGAATCTATCCCTCCTAACTTTTTTTTTTCATAAATGCTATCTTCTTAGGTCCTCTCACTTATCAACGCGATAATGAGGACCCCTCTTCTATCCCCCTTTTATATCCAGACATGATCGAAGAGGACTCGCCTTCAATTAATGTTGTTGAGTGCCAGGATGATGACTCCATCCTCACTTACCTTGGCGCGGATGACTCTTATATTCAACGCGCCTTACCATCTGAAACCCAAACCATGCTAAACGAATCTACTATAGAAATCAACATCCACACGGAGGAGGATCCTCACATTGTAAAGATCGGACAATCCCTTAACGCATCAGAACAAGTCGCCTTTACTACCTTTCTCCAGTGCTCGTACCAAGCTTTTGCTTGTCCTACGCCGACATGCCAGAATTGATCCCGACATTGCTGTCCATAACATCACCCTGAAACCCGATTCCAAGCCAATTAAACAGAAGCTGAGAAAAATGCATCCACGCATTGCCCTCTTAGTCAAAGAAGAGCTTCAACGACTCCTTTCTGTTTCCTTCATCCTGCCTATCGACTACCCTCAATGGATTTCTAACATCGTACCTGTCACTAAAGCGACAGGGGGACTTCGGATATGCACGGATTTCCGAGATCTTAATCTCGCTTGCCCCAAGGATGACTTCCCCTTACCTAGCATTGACCAACTTGTTGATCTAACTGCAGGTCATGAGATGCTCTCTCTCATGGATGGCTTTTCAGGATACAACCAAATTTTGGTTGCCCCTGCCGATCAACATAAAACTACCTTCATAACTCCTTGGGGAACCTTCTGTTATCGTGTCATGCCATTTGGCCTTAAGAATGCTGGTGCGACCTATCAGCGGGCTATGACCTACATCTTTCATGACATCATGCACACTATCCTCGAAGACTACGCTCGACGATCTTCTTGGAAAATCTAAACATCGCAGTGAACATCTCGATGTTTTAACCATTATTTTTGACCGCCTATTACAATATTCTCGTCCGCCTTCAACCAAAAAATGTGTCTTTGGTGTCCTTTCGGGAAAACTTCTTGGCTTTATCGTCTCTTTGCGTGGCATTGAGGTCGATCCATCTAAAGTCAAAGCTATCCTAGAAATGCCCCCACCTACTAATCTCAAACAATTACGTAGTTTACAAGGTAAGCTACAATCTATCCGACGTTTCATCTCCCAACTCTCGGATCGATGCCAACCTTTCCATCACCTCCTTAAAAAGGATATTGCATTCCAATGGAGCGAAGAATGCCACCAAGCCTTTGACGCTCTCAAAACGTATCTCTTACAGCCACCTGTGCTTATCCCACCTCAAGACGACCGCCCTTTCTACCTTTACCTTTCCGCCACCGACCACGCCGTAGGAGCCATGCTTGCACATCGTGACTCTGAGAATCGCGAACAAGCCGTTTATTATATAAGTCGTACTTTGGTGGACTATGAGACTAGGTATACACATATAGAAAAGTTATGCCTAGCCCTCTCATTCGTGGCCACCAAACTCCGACACTACCTTCTGAATCACAAGACTTTCGTCATCACCAACACAGACCCCATCCATTACATGTATGCCAAACCTCATCTGAACCAACGCATTGCCCGATGGCTCATGCTCTCGCCGACTCGACCTCGACCTTGAGTTTGTCCACCAAAATCAATCAAAGGACAAACCATCGCAGACCAACTTGTGGAAGCTCCTTTACCTCGGGAACAATTTACCAATTTTACATTTCCCGACGAACTCATCGCCACTCTTTCCTCTCACGGAGGAGTCGTATCCAATGACCTCTTCTTCGATGGATCCAAATGCCATCGTGGCGGAGGAGCCGGCGTTGTTCTTATTCCTCTCGACGCCGAGCCTATGCCTCTTTCATTCCGACTCGATTTCCTTGCACTAATAATACATACGGAATACGAGGCCCTTGTTCTGGTCTCCGTGTCATGCGCACACTTAGGTATCAAATCTATCAATATTTTTGTGACTCTCAATTGGTAGTCAATCAAGTTATGGGCATCTACCAATGTAAAAATGAGGAACTTCAAAAGTACAAACACTACGTGGATTCACTTCTAGCCTTATTTACTCACTATTCTATCCAAACTATTCCCCGCTCCACTAACAAATTTGTGGATACTATGGCTTGCTTAGCCTCACAAATTCCAGCTTCATCAACTGACTCTGAAATTTTCATCTTGGTCCAACAACTCTTTGCCCCATCTTATTCAGCCCCGGTTGTTTGTATGATAAATAATGTGTCTGCTAATTCACAGGATACTTGGTATCACCAATTTCACGACTACCTTACAACCTCTATTCTCCCATCTGACCTTACTAGTACGGTAAACGCGCTTTCTTAAACGCTTTCTCGTTATGTAGTTATGGGGGACTCCTTTATAAACGTGGCTTTGATGGCATCCTCCTTCGATGTCTCACCGGCGCGAGAGGTCACCCATACCATCCAACAAGTTCATGACGGAATTTGTGGTGGGCATTTTAGCGGCCTTCGCTGCCAGGCCAAACGAATCCTTCGCCTTGGTTATTATTGGCCTACTCTCAATAACGATCGCTACGAATATGTCAAGCGTTGTGTTATGTGTCAACAACATGCCAACCTTCAACATACTCCTAGCCATCCGCTCCAGTCGCCGAGATCTTTGGCCCTTCTCACAATGGGGTTTAGACCTTATTGGTGAGATTCATCCGCCCTCTTCGCAACGTCACCGATGGATTATCACAAAGAACCGAATATTACACAAAATGGGTGGAGGCTATTCCACTCATTTCAACTAAAAAAGAAAAAATTGTAGAGTTCATTAACCACCACATTATCTGTCGTTTTGGTGTTCCTCATCGCCTGATAATAGATAATGGAAAATCTTTCAAAAACAAGTTGTTGCAAGACCTTTGCGACAACTTTGGTATCAAACTTAGCTTCTCATCACCCTACTATCCACAAGCCAATGGACAAGCCGAGTCCTCTAATAAAACACTAACCAAAATCCTCATGAAAGTTGTCAATGAATCCGGAAGAAATTGGCACGATCACATCCCCTTTGCCCTTTGGGCTTATCGCACTAGTATTCGTACCTCCACTAATGCCACACCTTTTTCTTTGGTATATGGTACCGAGGCTGTTTTGCCTCTCGAAATACAAATACCCTCCCTTAGAATATCTCTTCAGGATATTCTCACCAACGATGATTTCCGCCAAGAGCGGTTAGCCCAATTGGAGCTTCTTGACGAACGCCGTCTTACAGCTCTTGATCACCTTCAAATCTATCAAAAACGCATTAAACGTGCTTATGATAAGTGACTTCATGAGCGTACCTTTAAGGTTGGTGATCTTGTCCTCAAAGAGAATCAACATGTAACCAAACTAGAAAAGAGCAAACGTGGAAAATTTGCTCCCAATTGGATTGGGCCTTATATAATCACTCACACCTATGGATCTGGTACTTATCGTTTAGCTTCGCTTAATGGTAAACTCCGAGCTCGAGCCCTTAATGCCTTGCATCTTCGACCATTCTATTGTTGAAATTAGTGTTATATCACTTCTTATCCACCTCTCCGCTCGTCCCTTGAGCTCACATACCACCACATGCACTTGTTTCCTACATCTCAAATAAAATCAAGCTCACTTCTCACCTCCTTAACGATGCCTTCCCCTTTTTTAGTCTAGTCCATGACTTCAAAGTATTAAAATAAGCCGTATTCTTATGGGATTTTCTTGAGTCAAACTTCCTACTAAACTAGATGCTTCACGCCAAAAGAACATCTAGCCATCTACATTATATATAGATGCTCCCTCGAAGGACAGCTATATGCCGAACTTTGCTGCTATTATATATAGATCTGCTCCCCAGAGGACAAGCTATGCACTAAAATCATATCTCTACTATAAATAGACTACTCCTCAAGGACAACTATACGCAATTAGCCCTTATCGAAGCTTCTCGCATTGATCAGCCTTTGTGAAGACCTCAAGAAATAACACAATCAATATCCCTCAGTAGACTTCCCGCATCGATCGCCTTCATTCAATAAAATAAAAGCCTCATTCAAAAGAACTTTTGGTCATGGACTTGTCTATTTAGGGTAGGTTCTCTTTCGTCGAACACTCACTTTGTAACAAGTTCCCCATACCTCAACTATACCATCCACCTCTACCTCGCCATTTTCTTCCACTCAAGGGACGTGTCGTACACCTGATATGTTGTGATCATACAACTCTTTTCACCTATTGACTTCTCGTCTATGCACGGGACTTTGGGCTTCAAGTTCATTCTATGTTGTGTGGTTTGTTTAGCTCTCTTCATCTACGGAGCACTCTTTCCTCTTTGCCTCGCATCTAGGATTGTGTGTTGATCTTAATCAGGACATGGTTCCCTACCACTTGGGTAGGCTAACTTTCGCTTCCCTTATACCTTCTACAACATCTCCAATTCGTTACCAACACCATCAACCTTACCTCACCAATATTACTATCAATACCTTTACCAACCAACCAATCACCTAACCATACCTAAATTGCCTAAATTCACCTCTCCCTGGTCCTAAGGGAGAACTACATCGGTCTGAGGCCCCTCCTTGCTTTGTGCAATGGGCTATGTAGGCAGCACTTCGGAGACATGGGGTCTCCCAAGGTTAGCTCGACCATCCCCTACCATAACCTATCATGTGTGGTAAATATAAATATTTTTGTGTATTTCTATTTAATCACATTCCTCTTTATCCTTTTTCAAAACACCAAAAGTCAAAACGCAAACATTCTTATTATTATCATAACTCAAATCAACATACATATTCAGTTTTATTTAGATGTTAAACAAATACATCTTCTCTATCATCGACACGCAGGTCGGCATCCTTATTTATTCTTATACCTTGCTAACATTTATTTAGACCCTCACGCCTCATCCCGAACTAGGTGATGATCGTGATCGTCGACCCCTCTCGCCAGGCCTCTCTGTCCTCAAAGGTACCACGGCTATTGGTACCGCCCACTGATCTGCCAATCTCTCCTGTAACATATGAATACGCCCTCTCGCATGGAGGACTCCAGCCTCTAGTCTCTCCGCCCGTGACTCCGCAACCGCTAACAATCCTCTTGTCTCATTCACCTGCGTTTGGAGCTGCTGAACTAAACGCTGCAGACGATCCCTCTCTGCTGTAATCACAGCTATGTCAGGACAATCACGTATACCTCGCAGCTCCGCTACCCACCATAATCTATAGGCCTCTCGCTGCTCTCGCATCCATTACCTCGCGATCGGCCGCTACTTCTCTTCAGGACCTTCGGAGGTGTTGGCCGGGAGGTGAGAGTATGCCGCCTCGCATCGATCCTCATATATGGTCTATAAGCTCGTGGTATATCCCCGCACAAATCCAAATTGTCGCCACGCGATCTATAGGAATCCTCTCATATTCACCTGGCCTGTGCCCCGCGATCCACCTCATTCGCTCTACACCCCTTAACTCCTCAGCTATGCTCTCTGTTACCATATAGTTACCGTAAGGCCTCCAACAGATGTCCGCAACCGTCACCCTCTCCCATACCTACCTGTAATACACAATATCACCCGTCACGGCCTGGGATCTGGCCTCTTGTTCTGTCTGGACCCATCGTCTGAATCCCAACCTCTGCACTCCGGTCTCTCCCGACTGGATGGGTCGGCCTATTGGTCGCACACAAACAATGTGCTCATAGGCCCAACAGTGTAATAAGTATGAACCATCCAGTGTCGTCCTGTGATTTCGCCTACAAGCCCATAAACCCCTGTATAGCTCCGCCAAATATGCAGGTGCCCATGCAAAAGTCACGTTCCTTTCTATCATCTCCCAAATAACACACATCAATGCCTTTGGAAATCTTCCCCCTTCCGCCCTTGGTAACGCATAATACCCTACCGCTATCATTAATATCACTGCTAACCTTGTCTCCTCAGGGTGTGCTGCATACATTACCCCATATGTGAATGACAAACCTCGCTGTGTTAAGTCTCGTGCATATGGACCAAATACTTCTGTTATCGCTGCCCGCCCCACGCTAGGTAATGCCTGATATACTAGTTTTCCTGTAATGGGAGTCTCAAAATACGAAACACATCTTCCAATGTTACTGTCATTTCACCTGTTGGCAGATAGAAGGTATTTTTCTCGGGATTCCATCTTTCAATCAATGCCTGCAACATAGCATGGTTCCGCATTCGTGAATAATAGCGGATTCCACTTAACCCCAAACGATTTATCAATGTCCATTCAGCTGGTGTTACATCCGCTCGGATTCGTGACAGCAACGCCGGTACACTATCATTCATCCTTATCCCCGCCTCTGCCTGCATACGTTACAAAAACAAATAACCGTTCAATAAATCAAATCACCACGGGTTTTTTCTCACATTCTGAAATTTCCTACAAAGAATCGGTATCGTTATAAATAACCGCTATCGTGCGGTTAGTAACCGATATCGGTTATTCCTAACCGATATCGGTCACTGATAATACATACATCTTGCCTAAAACAACCACCTACGACAATAAATTGATCGTTTATTCCTTTCTATATACACAGACATACCCAAAACCCCCAATTACCTACCCCATAACACTCACCTCATCTATAACCCTGGCTATCATGTTTTCTTTCTCATATCTACTTACTTATTCTCCTCCAGCTTATTCCCAAAAACATGCAGTAGTTAAATCACAAACAAAATGATACCTCTTGGGTTGCAGCAGCTTGAGGTGGCCCTTGTCTTCCCTCTTGTCCCTGCCTGCTGGATGCTTCTCCTCGTTCTGCCATGATCACCACCCTTTTCAACTTTGTCTTTCTGCCTTCTGAATCTCGGATCACATTCACTTTCCTTGTCTCTTTTCTCCTTATCACTCAAATCTCTCATGCAAATACCTGTCTCAGTCGTCAAAAAGCGTCGCGTTCGCGTATTTAACCTCTTGCATGGCTCTAAAATTAAAACTTAAGTTGCCACCCTAGCTTTTCTATTTTTAGAAAAGCTCATACCTAAATAACCGGTATCGGTTACTTAACCGATATCGGTCTATCAGCTACCGATATCGGTTCCTTAACCGATATCGGTTACACACCTATCTTTTCTCAACAGGGTTCTTTTCTTCATTTTTACCTAAATTTTTGTCGCGCCCGCTTCTTTTCCTGCATAACAACACCATTTACCACATTTGTTCATCCACCACACATATCATTACAATTTCATTAACATCATTTATTTTATACAAATACACACAAGCCATCAACTACGGATATCAAAAACTATCAATCTATACATCATTTGGATCCAACTCATCGATTACATATATCACAATGTCACAAAACCAAAACATGCATTCATCATATCACATGTCATTCATATATACGTACAAAAAAAAAAAAACAAAACCATCAACATCATCCATCTATCAACATGCCCACTAAACTTATCATACATTATATATTACCAAACCATTAACAAAATATTTAAACACATTTTTGAACACTACATATGGATCAAAACATCATCTATATATATATATACCAGTTTTCAAAAATACAATGTGCCCTACATCGGGGCCTCTCTGATCTCATAATCCACCAAAGCCGCACGCAGCCGCAATAATCGCAAAAAAATCTCGACTCGCTCGCAGCCGTCCTCGTATCAAAAATAGATATATACTGCTCGCAGCCGGTATCCACTATACAACCCCTACTCGGCTCGCAGCCGGTATACAATAAATGAATGAATGAATACATGAATAATACATAGCACGCAGCCTCTATCAATACACCTGGCTTCGCAGACCGGTGCCCATCCATCTCTAAATACAAAACCATGTCTGGGATCTCTCGGCTCTCCCCACCGCCCGGCACCTCTCCGCTGGTCCCCGTGGTGCCTCGCCTCCCGCCCATCACGGACACGCCACCGTGGGGCTGCACCTCCCCGAGATCTCTGGGCCGTGAGAGGTCTCGCCCTATGAGCTGCATAAGGCCGATACTCGACTCCGGTACTATCAAGAATATCCCGATAATATCGGGCCTCTCGCTCTAACCTCCATATAGCGCTCTCGAGCCACCGAAGGAGCTGGGCTGGTCCCGGCACCTAACTACCAATGCCCCCTGAGCTGTGCTAGGTGCTTCGCAGGTGCCTGTGGGCCGCAGCGTGGTGCTGTACTGTCGCTGCTTTCTTGACTACACTGCACTTTCGCACTCGTGGGCTGTGGTGCGGTGGTGGTGCTTTGCCGTGCCTGCGTGCTCGAGCTCGGCTAGCTGCCCTCGTAAGACACCTATTCGTGCTGCTCGCAGCAGCAGCTAGCCCCCGTAAGAGCCGCACTCGACCCCGAGCTGATCTCTCTCTCTATCATCACTGCAGCCAAGTCCGGCTGGCAAGGCAGTGTACTATCTCTGCTGCTCTCTCCCGACCCACCACACCCTCGTATGCTCCCGTGCACCCAAAGATCATCTACACCCTCACCTGCTGGCCTCTCCGCTACCCAATCTGGATCCAAAGGCTGTGGTGCAGGCAGTGGGGCCTCTACATCATCCCTCCTGTACTGAGGGAAGGGAGGTGGCTCGTCCTGTCGCAGCCCCATCTGCCTGCGTACCCTCTCTAGGGGTATCCTCTCGTACTCTCCCGGCCTCCGTCCTGCTATCCAGAATGTGTACTGGATCAGGCGCAGCTGTACGCGGGCTCCTCTGCCAGGGTGGTGACCTCTGTAGGGTCTCCATACAATGTCTACTGCTGTCAGGCCCTCTAGCAAATGTCTATAGTATGCCACATCCCGACTGCACAAATCGCTGTGGGTGGCCCACGACCCCCAACCACCTCTGAAAGCCATATCGGTATATGACTGTGGGCCCTGGCTGCTGGGGTAACCCTACTGGCCTGATGCATACGATGTGCTCATATGCCCAACAATGCAACAAAAATGTAGAACAAATACCGAATCGCCTCCTCCGGCGATAGCCCCATAGCTCCCTGTATAATTACACCAGATATACTGGTGCCCATGCGTAACAGGTGTGCTCCTCCACCATCTCAAGCAGCACCCCATCAATGCTCGTGGAAAGCGGCCTCCCTCTGAGTCCGGGAGGGCGAAGCAGGTGATCCCAACCATCATCAACACAGCCAGTCGTGTCTCGTGTCGATGCGCACGGTACATGTCACCGTACCCGATACTCGCGCTGTGGTAGGTCAGTAGCGCGGCTGCATCCCCAAAAACCTGCAGTATGCTGTCCATGGCAGTCTCTGAATCTACCTGGAAGACTGCCTCTCCCTCGATAGGTAACCGAAGGATGCGATACACATCCTCCAATGTGACGGTCATCTCCCCAGTCGGGAGATGGAACACATTGGTCGCCGGATCCCATCTCTCGATGAGGGCGACCATCAGGCTGTGATCTCTCTCTATCGCTCTGTACCTCTGGACTCCACCGAGTCCCACCTCGCGCATGATGGCCCAATGAGCCGCAGATACGTGTGGCCTCATCCGCACCAACAGCGGGGGCATCCTATCCCGCATCGTCAACTGCTGACGTGCCTGCAAAACCAACCCACATCCTTAGACCTACTCTTTATTACAACATCTACTTTACCATCTAAACCCCTTTTTTATCCCCCCCCGACCACCCCCGACTCTCTACCACCCCCTCTAACATCCACCACTACCCACCCCCAACCCAAACCCAAACCCACCTAAAACCCAAAACCCAACAACCCAACCCCAACCCTTACCCACCCCAAAATCAACCCAAAACCCAACCCAACCCCAACCCCAACAAATCCCATATCACCCAAACCCAACCCAACCCAACCCAACCCAACAAAAACCAACCCACCCCACCCACCCAAACCCAACCCCCCAAACCCAACCCAAACCCAACCCAACCCAAACCCCAAACCCAAACCCAAACCAACCCCCACCCAACCCACCAAACCCAACCCAACCCACCCCACCTACAAACCCCCAACCCCCACCCACCCACCCAACCCAAACCCAAACCCCACCCACCAACCAACAAAAACAAAATCAAAAAAAACACATGCAACCCAAAACAAAACAAAACAACAAAAAAGCCAACCGACGCGCCGATACATATACGACCGACGCCGGTCACGCTCCAACACTCCCTTTTCCAAAATTTTGCGACCGATGCCGGCCGCTTAGTGACCGACATCGGCACATCGTTCTCCCCGGAGCCGAACCCCGCGCGGCCCCCAAAACCCATTTTTCACCTATTTCTACCCATTACCCACCCAAACACCCTAAAATTCTACCCACCTACCCACCTTAGCCTATTTACCTATCTACCCTCTCCCTTTTTCAAATTTATTTCCATTTACTCTCATTATTTCCTAAAAAATACAATTCCTACCCAAACCCCCAATTTAGCATAATAACCATTTAATCACCAAAAATAAAAGAGTTTCGAACCTACCCGAATGATGACACGCGTCGTGGTGGGATGGGTGGTGGCGGTCCAGCCGGTCCAGCCCTCCGCTCCTCCCCGCTGTGCCATGGCTCCAATCTCCGATCCGCTGGGTCCCCGGCCAATCAATCAAGCTGCCTCCTCCTCACTCGGGCCCACTATCAACTCTCTCCGCCAATAAAATAGCTCCACCTCACTCAATCAAACCTCCAATCTCAACTTCTCCACGCGACAAGTCAATTTGGTTTGCAAATAACAAAAGTGACAATGACAAGCCGTATTTTTCTTTTTATAGGTTTTTCGCTTTTAACCGATATCGGTTTCATTTTGCCCTAATGAACCGGTATCGGTCCCTTAACCGATATCGGTCATGTAGAATCGACATCGGTTCGTATCCCAACTTTCCCCCAAATTTTTTGCCCTTCTTTACCATTTGCCCCTTTTTCACCAACATCGCCTATATCCACCTTTGCTGAACACCATTTGTTCACCTCTCCGGCCCGACCCAAGGCCTCGCCCCTACCCATACCCATTCCAAGGGCCCGACCCAAGGCCTCACCTACCCATTTGGCCCGACCCAAGGCCTCAACCTACCTATTTGACCGACCCAAGGCCTCACCCTACCCATTTGGCCCGACCCAAGGCCTCGCCCTACCCATTTGGCCGACCAACCTACCAGGCCCGACCCAAGGCCTCACCCTACCCATTTGGCCCGACCCAAGGCCTCACCCTACCTATTCGGCCCGACCCAAGGCCTCCCCTACCCATTTGGCCCACCCGCCTCTACCCAATTGCCTCACCCCTATTTGGCCCGACCCAAGGCCTCCCCTCACCCCTTCCTGGCCCGACCCAAGGCCGCAACCCACCAACTTGGCCCGACCCACGGCCAACCCAACAACTTGGCCCGACTTCACGGCCATACCTTCCATACCTTACCCAAAATCAACACCATACACTTTATCCACCCATCCGGTAGTTTTTTTTTGTTCAATCGAGCTCACCTGTTCATGTTTTAGCATGATTAGGGTCCTTGACTTGATCTGTCGACCAACTTTGCCCAGACCTAGACCGTGACGTTTATCTCAACCAAACCAACCTTTTGGTACCCAACATGCCTAAACGTTCTGTATTTTACCCGTTATATACCCTGGGCTACTTCCTATGCCTTGATACCAGGATTATATCACCCTTGTTTGGATAAACTATCGACCTTTGCCTATGCACTGCTGGTTTGCTCGTCAAATCATGTACCCTAGTCGTACTATTGCATTTCAACATGCGTCTGCTTCCTTGGACCTACCCCATCATCTTACCATCCCTCTACCCCATTTACCCTTTATCAACCCTATCCCTGATTTCCCGTTCACTCAATCTGTGATAGATTTGAGGGGGATTACCTATACCCTTAACAGGAGTAACCACTTCATATTATTGTCCGTGCAGCTTTACAAAACAAGCTACACGACAATAAGGGGCTAATGTAGACACCAAATTTGTGTCTTACGACCCCTTGTGACCCGCATCTCATCTCGCAATCTAACCTCATCACCTAAACCTTACACAATTATTTATTAATTACCTTGTAATTGATAAATCCACACCACCTTACCCGCCACCTCACTTTGCCACCTCATCATGACCTAGCCCTAACCCTAAACTAACCTAATTAAGACCTATGACTTGGTCTAGACTCACATCCATAACTAATGCCTCCTTACTCGCACCCAAAACCGACCTTCTAGCCACTTGACCAAGCCCGCAACTGATCTCTTGGGAGAAAAGCAGGGAAGGTGGGCTATTTTACTAAAAATAGCCTACTTTTTCCTTACCGATGCCGGTTCCTACTCGACCGCCGTCGGTTACGTAACCGCCATCGGTTCCCTGTAAATGGGCTCCCCGAACCAAAATCAAAGGTCGAATGATTTTTGAATCAACAGAGATCATTGGGAGCGAAAAAGGAGTCCAGACCTTCACTTGACCGAGCAGAGACGAGGAAGAAACCAGAAGTGCTTGCAGTAGAGGATATCAACTTGCATCTTCGCCCAAAACCAAGTAAGTCATATCTTGCATGTCCTCTCGTTATAACATTTCTTATGCTCTTTAAATCACAGTCCTCCTAAATCCAGTTTTGAACCCACGACCCAAGATCCCATTGCATCTAACTGCCATTCTTTTACCCCTCATCATCTCATTTCCTAATATCATCCATAAACCAGCCTTACAAACACCATAACTACCAAGAAACACAAACACCTCACCAAAACAACCAACCTACAGTTCTTAGGCCCAACCGATGTCGGTTACCAGAAACCGGTATCGGTTACCCTGACTATAACCAAAACCACCTTCCCTACCCGTTTCAACCAAGTAATCTAATTGATATTTTGCGCATTTTGTGTTAATTCATATTAGCAAGGAAACCACCACCTTCGAAAGGAAGTTTTATATTTCCTGGCCCAAGGCGCTTCCTCATTTATTATCTAATCAAAATCTTGTGGTCTTGTGTTCTTATTTACAGTAGTCCTTCCAAGACAAAAAGGAGTTCTCCGCAATAACCCGATCTTTCTCTACGGTACGCGCACACCATCTCGACATTCAACAATGTATTCCTCCTAGCCCTAACCTCATCTGTTTCTAAAAGGAATGAAAGGATAAAGCAACTCTATTCCCGTGCTGAAACATTCCGAGTGAAACACACATATGCTCTTTAGAACAAGGTACGGGAAAAGGCAACAATCAAATCTAAACCCATTGTTGATTATCATATTGAATCTTATGTGCCTAGCCCAATCAATGCCAACTACTCGGTTTTTATCAAGAAGACCTCCTAAGCACTTGTGAAGCAGATACTAAGGTGAAATGTATCCCGAGACTTGACTCTCGATGAGTGGTAAAACAAAAGACATGCTTTTGACCCCTATGAGGAGATGGAATAATTTGAGTTAGGTGTCTACTTGTCTACATGAAGAGAGTTATCCTCTTCGTGACCTAATTAAGCCAGAATATAAAGATGACAATGAGGTATGGCAATTGTTATTTGATGGCTAAAGAGTAGACAAGGAGTTGGAGGAGGAGATATGATTGTGTCCCCATAAGGTATGAAATATTATTCAGCCTTCATATTTTAGTTTGCCTACTCAAATAACACTGCTGAATATGAGGCTTTGGTCCATGGTCTTCACTGGGGGCAAGGAGGATAGGAATCAAGAACTTGCGAGTGTTTGGTGACAGTGAACTAGTTGCCAATCAAGTCAAAGGACATAATGCTATCAAGAATGACCTACTCAAGAACTACAAGAGTAGGCTATGGGATCTCATGGAGGATTTCGAGGCCTTCAACATTGTGTCCATACCTAGGATGTAGAACGAAGATGCTGATAGGCTTGAAGTAATTGGAGCAACATTTGATGTGGTCAACAACATCAAAAGATACAAAGAATAGCCACATATCCATATAGTTATGAGGACAATAGTGCCGATAACAATGCATGCTTTGGAAGGTGTTTGAGAATGATTGGTAGATCATTAATTTTTTGCAAGAAGAAGTTGAATTCTCAGCTAGAAATCAAAGTAGATTAGAGCAGAAATACGGGAATCAAATAGTATAGTTGCATACAAACAAGATTCCCAAAGGCTTAGTGACATTGGATTCTATCTTCAATCCTAATGATCAGTTTAGAAAAGAAAAGGCTAATATAAAAATCAAAGGAGAAGTTTCAGAGTCAATCCTAGTTGGAGAAGGAAAAAAACTTCAAATTGGAAAAGTGGCCACCAAGCAAGAAAGGTATGAATTCATACAACTTTGCCAAGAATTTCCAGATGTATTTTCTTAGAGCTATGAAGACCTAAGAGGGTTTAATCCAAAGCTAGCACAACACACAATCGAACTAGATCCAACTACTCAGCCCATCAGGAAAAAGTAGAGACCAATCAATCCACACATTGAGCCTCTGATGAAGAAAGAGATGACAAGATGATAGATGTAAGTATCATATTTCCAATCAAACACTCAAGATGGGTTGCAAACTTGGTCCCAGTCAGGAAGAAAAATGGAGAGATTAGGTTGTGTGTAGATTTTCGAGACTTGAACAGAGCTTCCCTCAAAGATCACTACCCACTCCCTTTAATGGAGTAGATCTTGCAAGTGGTGTCAGATCAAAGAGATTCTCCCTCCTAGATGGTTAATCGGGTACAACTAGATCATGGTGAAAGAAGATGATCAATTCAAAACAACTTTCACCACTAAATGGGGCACCTATGCCTACAGAAAAATGCCATTTGGATTGTCCAATGTCGGAGCCAATTTTCAAAGGGAAATGGATATGGCATTCAAAGGGTTGATCAACTAAATAGTACTTGATCTATCTCGGATGACATTACAAAGTATTTTCCAAAAATGTAGCAAACCACCTTTTCCACCTAAGGCAGGTGCATCAAAGATGCATGAGTTTTTGGTATCATCGAACCCTAAAAATGCATATTCTTGGCCTATGAGGTCAGGTTTTTAAGCCATATTGTATCAAAGGAAGGATTAGAAATTGACCCGAGAGAGAGTTGACGTAATAAGAGCATTGCCATTGCCAAGCCACAAGAAATCTCTTTAAAGCTTCCTGGGAAAAATCAATTTTGTCCGTATGTTTGTATTGAACTTTGTTTCCTTTATTAAGCCAATAACATCGATGTTGAAGAAGAACTTAACATTCAGGTGAACAACTAAAGGAAAATGAAGCTTTGAGGCCATCAAAGAAGCTATATCACAAGCCCCAACTCTCGTGAATCCATATTTCTCTAAAGACTTCATATTGTATGCCTTTGGTGGCAGTGACACAATTTCTGCAATCTTAGTTCAACAGAACAAAGAAGGTACAAAACAACCAATTTCTTTCTTTAGTCAAGGTCTAGAAGACTATGAAGTGAGATACTCCTTCATCAAAAATCAAGTCTTGATAGTAATCAGAGGATTAAAGAATTTTAAGCATCTAGTTTCAAATAATAAAAATCTAATTGTTGGTCTCTCATGCGAGTTAAAGAATTCGTTCTCAAAGAGGATATGAATGAAAAACATGTAGGATGGATCACTCATGTCATGGAATATGACATTGAGATCAAGGTCACTAAGTTGGTCTGTGGGAAGGGGTTGTGTGAACAACTAGCCTCAGGTCAACAAGACGAAGCAAATAGTGAAAAGGAGGCTGTTTTTGTTCTACAAGATAATCAAGAGGAAGGAAATGATGATGTACCTACTCCTTGTTAGACTCAAGACATGGTGTACTTCCTTCAAATAGGCCTATGTCCTCATGGGATGAGTAAAGAAAAAAGGATACATTTCAGACTACAGGCCATCCCATATGTTCTTATTGATGGTGTCTTGTTCAAAAGAGACATCAATGGCATTCACTAAGATGCATTGAGATAGATCAGGTTGAGAGAGTGTTACAAGAATTCCATGTTGAAGCAGCTAGAGGCCATTTTTCTCCAAGGGTGATAGCACTCAAGATTATGAAGGTGGGTTATTATTGGCCCAGAGTGTTTAGTGACTGCTATGCATGGATCAAAAGGTGCAAGAATTGTGCATTCTTCAAAGGCAAAGAAAAGCTAGCAGCACTTCCATTGCACCCAATTTCAATCGACCAACCTTTCATGCAATGGGAATTGGACTTCATTAGAGTCATCAATCACAATTCAAGCCAAGGACATAAATGGATTCGATAGTAATAGAATATTTCACCAAGTGGAGCGAGGCGGTGACACTCAAGGAAGCTAATGATTCTAGTATACTAGGTTTCTATGAAGGGATAGTGACCGGATCCGGAGTGCCATCCACCATTATATTAGGTAATGCATTAGCATTCATAGGTTCCAAGATCATAGGATGGGTTGTTAATAATGGGACTTGAGCACTTCATCAAACTATTACCCTCAAGGTAATGGCTAAGTTTAGACTCTACAAATAAGAACTTGCTAAAGATCATCATAATAACTCTTGATGAAAATCGAAAGCTTGGAACAAAAGCTCAAATCAGCCTTATGGGCTAATAAGATAACATTCAAGAGATCTACATGAATGTCTTCATTCAAACATGTCTATGGGAAAGAGGTAGTGTTGCCTATATCACTTGAGTTACCAACATTGGAGCTCGTGAAACAACTAGAGATATTTGAATTTGAACTGATGGAGGCTAGGTATGTGGAGATGATAGAATTGGAAGAAACCAAAGAACATGCACTCCAAGCAATAGAGAAGGATCAGGCCTCAATCAAGAGATGCTTTGAAAAAAGGAAAAATAAGGACCTTCTAAGAAGGAGACTTGGTTTTGAAATGGGATGTAGATCGGAAAAACCAGAAGGCATTCCAAGTTTGATGCCATTTGGAGTGGCCCCTACATGGTCATAAGTTGTAAAAGTAGCAATTCTTTCCAATTGTCTACATTGGATGGTAAGGAATTATAGGTTCTAGTAAATAGAATCTATATTAAACATCTTCTTTAGAGGAAGGTTATCACCTTGTACATATTAGTTTAATTTCTTTTCCTAGAAGTGATTTTTAAAATTGTCTTGTTGTAGTTTAGGTTGCTTTTCTCCTAAGTGCTTTACATGCTCTACATGTTCTATTTGGAGCATGTATGATTTCAAATTTTGTATATAGTTGTGGTGCTATTTTGTTGCTCTTATGCAGTCCATTTAGAGAGACAGATGAAGCCTTGGGTCAAAACAATTTTCTACTCTCAGAAACCTTCATTTTGAAATTTCTTATGAAAATTGAGAGTGCAAACAGTCAAGCTCATGAATCAGAGGCAGAATTAGTATCAAACCATCGTTCTTGACTCCATGCCCAACGAATATGACAAGGCAATTGGTCTTTTCATCTAGTAGGCAGATACCCCTATGAGTCACCAAATTTTTATCCATATTTTTCCCCTAGGAAAAATATTGGATCAACCACGACCCCGCATAGAAAGAACTGAGAAAACTCGTTCAGATCTTGTAAATAGGTCGCAGAAGGACTCAACAATGGAGTGGCAGGGGCTGAAAAAATATTAAATGACCCTATGCAAAAAGAAACGACTCTGTCAGTCGTTTCCATGTCTTAAATCCATTTTTCAAGTTACAGGTAGACTCAATAATGGAATAGCAGGGTTAGAAAAGAAGGGGCAATGCTGTAGAAGAACCAGGAGCAAGAAGGGGAAAAAATGGTGAAGTTTTGAAGTTTTTTGGGCTCGAAACCATTTAGGAAAGAGTCTAAAATTGACTAAGTATGGAAGATCCAGGAGAGAACCACGTGTCCTAATGACACTTCTCCAAAGATGAATCCATAAAGGGAGGCTCAAACAAGCACCACATCTCCACGTGTCCCAGGTCAAAATGGAGGTAGGGTCAAATAGTCAACAGAGTCAAAAGGTAGACAAGGCGGGTTTTAAAAAATTGGCTAAATATAAAGTGCCAGTGGAGGTCGCCAAGTGTCATCTTGGGGCATCTCCAAGATGTAGTCCAAAAACGGAGACCCAAATGAGCGCGAGCTCTCCATGTGGCCCAGAGTCTAAAAGGATAAAAGGGACCATTGAAAAGTCCACAGACCTATGGAGGATTGTAAGTGTCAACTCGATGCTCCTTCAAAGGAAAATTTTGAATCAAGATTTCAAGTGAGCACAGTGCCTCCACGTATCATGTCTCAAAAAGGGGCAGAGTCGGTTGAATAGTCAATGCATGGGGTAGGTGGCGGAGGCTACCAAGTGTCTAAATGGCGCTAATTCAAGGATTAAATAGAGAGAGGGTTTCCAAAGAAGATCCAGTTTCTGTGTGTCCTAGGTCAAGAGATATGACCCCTGTAGAGCAAAAGACTTAGCCAAAAACATAGAAATTGGGTAGGCAGCGGAGGAAACGCCATGTGGCAAGCCTAAACTAGTAGCACTAAAGTGGGCCATCGGGGAAAGTTGGTTTTTTCCCTTGTTATTCCAAAAGGTGTAAAAGTTGTAAAATGGGCCGCAACTCCACCCAAAGGAAAAAGTCAGCGTTTGAGCCCGAGTCAAGGTCAAAGCGGGGAGTCGAGAGGAAAAGGTGAAAATTTTCCTTTTGTCAAAAAGGCACAGAGATAAAAATTTAAGTGCATCTCCCCAGCCAACCAAAGGGTTCCATGTGTCCAAGCAGAGCGTCGGGGACACGGGGGTTTTCTAAGTTTTGCGTTTTTATGGAAAAGGGAAAAAGATAAATCACGGACTGTAAACCAGATTTTGCCTAATCGGCTACCACGTGCCCCATACTAAAAAGGATAGCCATTTTTCAAAAAATTTTCCCACTCATTTGTATGAACCCAACACAAACTTTGAAGGGGCATATATTTTGACTCAAGGCTCAAAATATTACAAATCTTACACCGTTGGAAGCATCTTGGCATCCTCTATGCCATGTAAAGATAAAAATCATTTTTCAAGCCTGGTAGTAGGTGAAAATGTCTTCGTGCCTTTAATACAAGATCTTCTTGCGTCAATAACCAGATCAAATTTTATCTACTCCTCTGTTTCTTCCTCCTTCAAGAATAAGGATTTGATGCAAACAACAAATATTTTGAACAGATTTTATGGGAGAAATTAAATAATGGTGGTTGAGCTTAGAGCTATTTTTTCCCTGCTTCTCTCTTTTCTCATGTCTGTATCAAATCTATAAATATAGGCTCAGGAATCATTGTAAAGGGTTGGACATTCTTTTGTTTTGTAGGCTCCCCTTTCCTTCTAGTAAAGGAATTTGTGGAGTTTAAGCCTTCCATTAAAATTGTAGTATGTTTCTTGCCTCCTAGTTATTTTGTAATGCATTGTATCAATCTGCAGAGCAATAAAACACATTTGTGATCAATTCTAGATCCTTTCTATCTCTTTTTCTTACATATGGTATTTCATTATAAATTTGGTTATCTATGCTTGATTATTGTATGTATTTCGTTGGTTTGTGTCTATCAACAAAACTAGTGTTCATCGTTCCTTCGTTGCATCACCTTTTAGCTTAGTTATTTCTTATTTCTTATATTCCTTTTTATCCTTGTCTCCTTCTCAAATTTTAAATCAGGTATATAGATAGATCCTCTGCAAGTTCTCATGTATGCACCTAAATAGAGGAATAGGAACCAACTTTTAACCTGGAGATATTTTCCATTTGTAAGGTCCCACACCTTGGGAAAGTTCAATGTTATGCGGATCACACCAAATGACTCGCCTTAGAAAAAAAAATCTATAGAACTCATTTAGGGGTGTTGTGATTTTGCACTAATAGTACACCCTACTCCTAATGAGAATGTTATCATGTTGGCGACAGTTGCTCTTCATTTTCATACACCTTGATGGTGATGAGATGTGATTCTATATCTATTTCAGTATGCGACCCAATTTCCAAACCAGCTTTTAAGGCACAAATGTTTAGGCCTGATCCACCATCCATAAGAACATTTTTTTCTTATGATTAATGATAACCTAAATGTGTAAGGGAAAATTATGTGAAGGATCTTCTGCAAGAATTTCCTCTTAACTAAAGGTTATATGCTCCATTGGAGCAATCTGTGTGACCATTTCTTGGAAGTGGGTGGTGTCTATATCAACTGATAATCATCCGATTGGTCCTACATGATTATTCAAGAATAAGTATGGAGCTAAGGCCACCATAAAGTCTAAAGAAATTGCTACATACTCTAATGAACCTTATGTGCCAATCCCTATAAATAATAACTACATAATATTTGATCAAGAAGAATTCCCAAACATTCAAGAAGTTGACACTCATATTGGAGGCATCCCTAACCTAATACTTTATGAATAGGAACATAAGAGGCATATATATGACCCTTACAAGGAAATGGAGGAATTTGAATTAGGAATTTACTTGCCTACATGAAAAAATTCACCTCTTCTTAGTGTCACAAAGCCAAATGATGAAAATGAGAAAGGACTTTGGAAAATTTACTTTGATATATGAAGAAGTAGATAAGGTGGAGGAGGGGAGTTATGTTTTTGTCTCCTAAAGGTATGAAACATTATTCATCTTTCATATTTCAATTCAGTTGCTCAAATAATACAATATAATATGATTCTCTCATGCATGGTTTCAATGGGTGAGGAAGAGGAATATAAAAAAATTCAGGCCTTTAGGGACATTGAATTGATAGTAAATCAAGTAAGAGGTTCCCATATAGCTAAGGATTATTTACTCAAAGCCTATAAGCACAAAGTGTGGGATTTTTACAGGATTTTGATACCCTTAATATTCAAGGCATCCCAGAAAGGAGAATGAGGTTTGTGGAAAAACTTGCTGCGATTGGAGAAATTTTTGATGTTGTTGATAACATTAAGAGAGACAAAGCTCAACCACGATCAAGATGATAGTTAGGAATGCCATACCAAATAATGATACAAGATGGAAAGTGTTTTAGAATGGTCATAAAATTTTCAACTTTATTCAAGAAGAAGTTGAATTCTCTACAAAATCGAAACAAGTTGGAAGAGTAGTATGGAGACCATATTGTATAGCTTATGAAAAACAAACTAACTAAGGTTATAGTGACCTTAGAGTCCATCTTCAACCTCAATGATCAATTTAGGAAAGATAAATAAAACATAGTGGTCAAGGGTGATGATGTTAAACCTATCTTAGTGGGTTAAGGAAAATCTCTTCATATTGAAAAGGCAAGTATCTCTCAAGAGAAGCATGATTATGTTAAACTTTTTCAAGATTTTACGATGTTTTTGGATGGAGATATGAGGACCTTAGAGTTTTTTTATTCTAGCTTATCGCAGCATACCA
Source organism: Taxus wallichiana var. yunnanensis (assembly GCA_018340775.1). Lineage (NCBI taxonomy): Eukaryota > Viridiplantae > Streptophyta > Pinopsida > Cupressales > Taxaceae > Taxus > Taxus wallichiana. The sequence goes on along the minus strand of CM031243.1, from coordinate 519,290,323 downwards.
TTGATTTGGACCCTATAACCAAGCTTGTCGACAAAAACAGAGGCCCATTAACCCACATATTGAACCCTTGATGAAGAAAGAATTGAACAATCTTATTGAAGGAATCATAAGTTTTCCTATCAAACACTCATCATGGGTAGATAATCTAGTTCCAAGACGGAATAATATTGGGGAGATTAGGCTGTGTGTGGACTTTAGAGATATAAAAAGGGCTTCCTTGAATGACCATTACCAACTACCCTCCATGGAACATATTTAACTTATGGTAGTTGTTTCATGAAGGTTTTCTCTTCTTGATGTGTATTCGTGGATATAACCATATCATGGTGAAAGAGGAGGATAAGTTCAAAGATAATTTTCACCACAAAATGGGGAACGTGGAGGAATATTTTAGTGATCCTATCAAATTTTGGAGAAACTTTCTAAAGGGCCATGGAAATGACATTCTAAGGGCTAATCAACAAATTTTTTAGATTGTGTATCTTGATGATATCACAAGTGTTCTCTAAGCATGCATTTGATCACCTCCTTCATCTGAGGAAAGTCTTTGAAAGGTGCAAGAAATTTAAAGTCTCTCTCAATCCCAATAAGTGCATCTTCTTATCCCATGAAGGTAAACTCCTAGGACATATTTTTTATGAGGAAGGACTGAGCATTTATCCATAAAGGGTTAGTTTCATTTTTTATTTTCCATTTGCTAGTCATAAAAGGGATCTCCAAAGTTTCTTGGGGACGATCAACTTTGTTGTAAGGTTTCTCCTAAATTTTACTAATGTTGTAAAGCCACTAACAATTTTGTTGAAGAATAACAAGGCCTTTAAATGGACTGCTGAAGGAAAGGAGAGCTTTGAATCTATAAATAATTTAATCACATAGGCCTCAACCCTTATAAATCTAGATTTTACAAAGGATTTTACTTTGTATGCCTTTAGAAGTGTTGAGACAATCTCGGTTGTGTTAGTAAAACTAAATCATGAAGGAATAGAAACGACATATTGCATTCTTTAGCTAGGGCCTTGAGGATTATGAGGTGAGGTATTCATTTATTGAGAAACATATCCTTTCTTTGATAAGAATTTTAAATAAATTTTGGCATCTTGCATCAAATAACGAGAATTCATGTACTAGTTTCATATGCTAGTATGAAATATTTTCTTTTAAATAAGGACCTTAATGAGAAAAGGAACTAGTTTGATAACCAAGGTCATGGAATATGAAATTGATATCACAGTGATGAATTTGGTAAGAGGTAAAGGTCTTTATGATAATTTGGCTTTAGACCGACAAAGTAAGTGAGAAATTACTTTAGTATTTCAATAGGACCATGCACAATCAGTGAATTCCTTACTCAAATCTTTTTGGACTCAGGATTTAGTGCACTTCCCCCAAACAAGTTAATGCCCTCAAGAATTGAGTAAGGCCAAGAGAAGGCATTTTACCTTTCATTTCATTCCATACGTGCTCATTGACCATATTTTCTTCAATAAATATGTAAATGGTGTCCTCCTAAGGTGCGTCGAACGTGTCAAATAAAGAGGGTATTACACGAGTTTCATGATGGGGGAAAAGGTGGCCACGTTTTCCCAAGAGAAAGAAATTTCATTTTTTTGCATTTTTCACAAGAAAAGAAAAGATGGCAGCACTTCCACTCCACCTAATCTCAGTCGATTAACCTTTCATGCAGTGGAGATTGGATTTCATTGGTTTCATCAATCCAAACTCAAATTTAGGCTACAAATGGATCCTCATAGACAAAAATACTTCATCAAGTGGATAGAGGAATTTGCACTCAAGGAAGAAAATGAGGCCAATATTCTTGACTTTTATGGAGGTATTGTGACTCGATTTGGTGTCCCTTTAACTACAATATCATATAATGTTGTGTCTTTTCTAGGAGAAGAGATCTCTGATCGGGATGGTAATAACGAGATATATCTCGAGCACTTCCTCTAACTATTACCCCGAGGTAATGGACAAGGTAAGTCCATGAATAAGAATATTCTAAGGATCATAAGAAGCAATCTAAATGAGAACCAAAGGAATTGGCATACAAAGTTTAAATCAGTCTTATGGGCTGATAGAATCACACACAAGAGATCCATTGGTAGTCATCCCTACAAGATAGTCTATGGAAAAAGCAAGGATCGTAGCATCCCTATAATTTCCAGTATTGGAGCTTATCAAGTAGTTGGAATTGTCTAAATTTGAGGCCATAGAAGTGAGGTATGAAAAGCTAATAGAAATTGAGGAGCTCAAGAATCCGGATATACAAGCAATGGAGAAAGATCTGCCCCAGATAAAGATAAGATTTGATAAGAGGGTAAAATATCGAAGCTTCAAAGAGGGAGATTTAGTCTTGAAATGGGATGCAGATAGAGCCAAACCAGGAAGGCACTCAAAGTTTGATGCAATATGGAGTGGTCCCTATATGATTTTAGGCTTCAAGGAAAAAAATATTTCTCGTTATCAAAACTATATGGAGAAGAATTCCATATTCCAGTCAATGAAATCTACCTAAATCATTTCCATTTGAAGAAAATAATATCTCGTGTACATATCGATTAGGTTTATAACTCCTCCAAGTGCTTGTAGTGCATTGTTGTGCTAGTAGTTTAGGTTAACTTTAGGACTAAGTTCTTGTGCACTCTCTCGCATATTCCATTTAGTATGTGTATGATTTTCATGTTTGTACAAAGTCGTGCATTTTTTTTTGTTCCACTTTCTAGTTTCAAGAAGGCTCTTTTGATGGTAACAATGAATTTTCAGCTCAAGCGCTTTCATATCAAATTCAACTCCACGTTGACGAGAAAAATTAATATTTTACATAGAAAACTTTCTTGTATTATACTTCATCAAACGTGATTACAAATATATAGGAATCATACTTCCTATAAACTAGGAGGCTTCTCAACAACACTCTCATAAATCACAAATTACTCATTTATGTAAAATAATATATTATTGTTACATAACAATAATATATTACTAACTAAAAAATAATAATTATTCAATAATTACTCACATTTCAACTTTAACCTATATATTAATAATGGGAACACTATTAATTCCTAACATTCACCCCTTAGTGTGAACATTATTAATAGTTAATCTTCATCCCCTTAATGTGAACATGAAAAATAACCATATTCACGTAAGTTGAACCACCTCCTAAAATCACTGCTTAGACTAGGTAATAAATCCATAGATTATCTCTTTACCCTTGTAAAGGTGTAGTGTCTAGCCAAATTATGTAAGAATGCTCACTTCCTCTTTGGATTTATATGGGACTTTCCCTTCCTCCTTGGCACTCGGATTTTTATGTACAAGATCCATAAGCTTGGAAATAGCTTGATAAACATCCCTTGAGTCTACCTCGAAATCTTCTCCTACTCCCCAAAAGTGAGTTTTCTGAAAATATGAATCTTCCCCAAAATTTTGGAAAGGGGTTTATTCAATGCACTGACACACTGAAAAAATAGGACCTCTTAAATGAACATATATCACACACTACTAAAAAAATGTCACCAAATCATTTGTGCGGCCTCTTCATCAAGCGAATGACGAGAGGTCGATGATCGACCTCTAACCTCCATTATCATAATTCCTCCGATGTGACATTACTAGCTCAACAAAATGTGAACATGAATCTCAAATTTACATATTGGACGTTGTGTTCTAGTGATAATGCGTCCGTAAGGCATTTTTAAAAAACTTTTGACAATGACCTATAACATTGTAGAATAATGATGAAATGACGTCACATAATTTATGGATTACATGAGCTATAAACATCTTAAATACCACCTCTATTTAATTTGACACTCCTTATACAAAACGGCCTCTCATCTTTAAAAATAATAATAATACTTGATCTATTTAAAATTTTGACACTTAGAAAACATATCCCCATATTTTTCTAATAACGGGATTTGACCCATCCACATTTTTGGAAATTAAAAACGAGAAAACTTAACTCTTATTAATCAACCAATGTGTAATTGTAGTGATATAATTATACAAAAGATGCTTTTAAATGTATTAAAAACACCTTTATTTTGTGGAAATACATGCATTCTCGTTATTTAAAGGCGATTCAAGGGTGATTGATGTGTCAATGCAAAATTTTAGTGTTACACTTTTCATCTCATCCCATTGCAGTTTTTAATTCTAATACAATGAATCCAATCAAATTCAAAGGTAAATGGTTTGAATACAACATTAGAAGAGACAATGTCGAGCTACATGTACATGAAATTTTTTGATAACTCTTTAAATTTTTCCAATTTCTTCACTAGCTAACATGATCACATTTGAAGAGAAAACAAGATCAGAGAACCCATTCTTAAATGGATTGAATACAACCATGAGGAGATCATTTCTCTAAGCATGGAAATCATGATCCGAGATGGATGGAAATTCTAGAGATGTAAATAATTCATATGAAAAAAGAACCAATATAAACACGCTAAGTTGAATGAATAATTTGATTCTATTGCAATGTGTTTGCAATTGGAAATGATTCAATGCACGCACATATATCACCATGAATTTTTGTCTCTGAATAGATCACCAATGGACCTATCGGGTTCCACTACTTTTTTCTATTCTTGGACGATAAAATAATAATATTTTCTCAAGTAACAAATCTCAATCCAAGTGCCAAAAATAATGCTACAACGTCGAGCAATACTCAAAATTGTAGATACACACGGGATTAAATTACATGTTATGTCGATAAATTTTTTTCTCTAATGTCCTTTCTTCATCTCCACTCAAGTGCCTTAAATGCCTTCAAAGCCACCTAAAACTATTATGTTGTATCAAAATTCCTTAATCGATAGATTTATTTGAGTGCTTCCATCTTCCGCATACAAAATTGAAAAATGAGTAAATTATGCCTAACAAATAAACTTTAATCACGTAAAAGTATAACTGATCTATGTTCACATAAGACTATCACAATGTCTCATCAACTAGGGGCAACCATGGGTTTGAGGATGCCCCTTAATAAATCAATACACCATAGGAGAAACTCGCTTTAGTACCAAATGACGGGAAAAATCAAAATTTTACGCATCAAACTTTCTTCTATTATACTTCATCAAATGTGATTACAAATATATAGGAATCATACTTCCTATAAACTAGGAGGATGCTCTAAAACACTCATGTAAATCACAACTTCCTTAAAAACTTACTCATTTACGTACAATAATATATTATTAGTACATAATAATAATAATATATTACTAACTAACAAATAAAAATTATTCACATAATTTGTCACATTTCAACTTTAAGCTATATATTAATAATGGGAACAATATTAATTCCTAAAACATGCACTACTTTAGATGAGTTTAAGGGTGTTTTATTCAAATACCAGAGACCAATTTTAGGTTTTTAGGTTGAGTCCATGCCCAATGGATGCTTGAAGGCCACGATCTTTGTAATCTATCGGAAGATTACCCTATGAGTCACCAAACTATTGTTCACTTTTTCACCCCTTAAAAATTGAACAACCCATCAAATTTGGACTAGAAATGCTTGAGGGAGAGTGAAGTTCAAATGGCCATCAAATTTCACGTCAATAAATTGGTGGAATGGAGGCCACATGGCGAGGAAAAAAGAGAAGTGAAAATAAAATCATCTGGTAACATCAAAGGATGTTACTGGTAGGTAGCATTTTATATTCTACTAGCCGATAGCAGGAAATGATGTTACCAACCGGTAGCATGGACCGGTGACAAGGTCATGAGTAGAGGGTAATAAAGTTGCTAATAGCTGGTAGCATAATTCATGCTACCAAGTGAAAATATTTTTCCTACTACCGGCTAGTAGTAGGGAGTGACATTGAGCATGATGGTGGCTATAAAGGACCGGTCAAGTGTAGGGAACCGATATCGGTGGTAGAGATGATACCAAATCATTAGCATATTTCATGCTATTGTCGACAATAAATTTAGCAATATCAGTTGGTTACAGAGAAAATAATGTTCGGGTCTTTTTAACACATGGTGCTAGTAGTAGAGAAGCATGCTAGCATCTAGTTACATAAAATATGCAATCGGTCAATGAGGAAAAGACAATGCTATCATCTTAGGGTAAAATGTATGCAACCATCCAGCTAAAAGAACATAAATGACTGGCTAGAAAATAATGAATGAAGTACAAAGTAGCCCAACAACCATTTTAATGAGGTATGGCATCCATGGCTACCAATGTAAGAAAAGTACCCTTGGCAAGTGAATTTTCATCGCTACTCATACCTATTTTCAGAGAGTTAATACAGGATGTCGGTTGGTGAATAAAATTTATGTATTTCTATCTATATAATGTAAAAGACCCTCATTTTGAGATGAGATATTCCAGAATGTAAAGGAACTCTGTCAAACTTGTTCCAAAGATTTTGTGATTTTCAAGCCTTGAATTTGATAATTTTTCAAAGGATTCTTGACTTATGCCTACTTATGTAATGGATTGTACATCCTTTAAGAAATAAAATTCATATTTTGTCGATTTTTGTGCCTGGATTTTGTTATATTGCATTATTTTCCTTCCTTTACATTTACAAATATATTATGTATGTTTTTTTCTTCTTGTAGGACTCAAATCTATTTTGCTTCATGAAAATGGAGATTTGAATATTGTTTCGACTATGACACTTCGTTTGCCCTCTCCTACTTCATTTCCTTCCTATTTTCACTTACCAAAGAATATCTCCACACCTTTTTCTTTGTGTTATCACCTCCCTCAGTTTTGGATTTTAATTTCATACATCTTTCTCTTTCTTTGGTCCCTTGGAATCTTAGGTTAGTGTTAGATAGTATCATTTACCTTTTTTGGAGTGTTTTTAGTGCTAAGGATAGGTAGAGGAACCAACCTTCCTTGGAGGATTGTCTCATTTGCATGGTCCCACATCTTAAGATAATCCCATGTTACCCAAAAACATTGGATGCTCATCTAAATTTCATGATCAATTAGAGGGTGTATTTGTTTGATGATAACAAATATTCCTATCAAAGTCTTCAAGAACAATAAGGGCTTGGTAGTTAGATATATATCTAATCAAACCATGAATATCTAATCAACTTATAGGAGGATAAAATAATGGGCTAAAAGAGTGTAACTTGAGAAAAGAGATTCAATAAAATAACTATTCCACAATGAGGGGTGTGATGCAAATGTGGCTCATTCACGCTGCGTCCAAAACTATAAAAATGGTGGTCGCAATTCTTAACACATAAAGAATGTAATTGTGGAAAATTTTGTCTTTTGATTTATGTAAACCATACAATATTGGTTCAATATATATCCAAGGGAATTTGACTGTGTTTCTCACAAGAATTTTTCTTATATTGTGTTAAGGATTAATTTATTTTCTTCCTAATGGAAGTAAGTGACTCATCATTTATATGGAGAATGGAACAATTTACAAGCATAAATTCTAATTTCTTTCATAGTAATTGATTTTTGATATACATAGCTCCCAATGATGTTTTCATCTTTTAATGATAAATCTGAGATATAATTTATAATAATAAGCAGTAGTAAACTTAAGGCCATGTACAATATAAGAAAAGAAGACTTGAGTTGTTTCAATGATATGACTGAGATAAACAAACTTAAATGTCTACCAAAATAAAACTTTCACTATTTTTCTTCAATAATTTCACTATTATAATATCAAACAAAAAGGTCATGTATTTTGATAGAATCATAACAAATGTGAGAACTTAATTTCATTATAAGTTTGACCAAAAATAAAAATAACACCATTAGAATTTAGGGCCAATGCTAATATCAAGGATCTCGCATAATGACTCCAACATTGGAAGTGTGAGCCTCACACTTTTAAATTGGGAGACTCACACTTTGAAAGTTCGATCCTTGTACTTCAAAGTGTGATGTAGACACAATATCACGCACTTTGGTTATTATTTAGTCTTGGTCTCAAACTACTATTCATATGGTTTTTGAGTGAAGAAAGTACTATTTAACCCATGTCTTTTATCCTTTTTATTTTACTTTCTTTCATCACTTCTAGCCTTCAACACATACTTGCTCAGTCTGTTTTTGTCATTTTGTGTCATTCTACCCTTGGCTTACGTGCATAGGCTAGAACTTGGGTGCCTTAGGCACCCTGGTCCCATTCATGGCACCTTGATCCTTTCTCCACTTTCCACGCATATTTGGGCATATTCTAGCCATTTGAGCTTTCCATAGTTTTAGTGGTCAACCTTTTCCAAGTTAATTACAAAAATAGATCAAGAGAACCATATAAATATAAATTTTTGAGACCATAATGAGGGACCAAGCACTAGTCACTACTATCACCACCTAAGGTTGTATCCATCTAGACCTCATCTATATCAATATAGCTCCATCACAAGGGACAAGGCTGGTTCATCTACATCACATTCCATAGGAGGGAAGTTTATTCTATTCCATCCACCATCTATTACATTTTTACATCTACTTATTTCTCACTACTTCAAAAAGTGCGATGACATAAGAGCACCCAAGGCACAATTCACACACACACACATAGAAATACATTTTGGTATGAAATGTAGTACATTGTTCAATTAGTATGTCCACCATTGTGTCTCGATGAGGGCAGTTTTGAACCCTTCATATGGATATTTCCCTTTTTCTAGGATTTTGATGTTTGTTTTGGTGTTTTGTAGGTCTTCTCTTCATCTCTAATCATTAGCGAAATTCAACGCATATTAAATATATCAAGGTAAAAGACAATGATGGATTTGGATCATCTAGTAACCACCGTAAATCTAGTTTTTATCCCTCTTGCACAAACAAGGGCACCCAAAACACATACTAGGGAACCCTAGGTGCCCTCAACACTTTCCAGCACCCGAGTTGATATAAATAGCTTATATCTACACCCTTTTGGGATTTAACATAGTTTTTCCTCCCTTTTTCACTCAATCATATCTGACACGATTACGCTTCAACAAGCTCATTGAATCAAATAAGCTCTTTCTAACTCTCCTCGTGCATTAAGGTTTTACATTTATACTTTATTAGTTACTTGGGTCACTTTCTATGTTTACTTATCTATTATTTAATGTTATACATTTTAGATTAAAATAAACTCAAACCCTCATATTTCCACTTTAGTTTAATCATTTTGGTGAACCCCTCCTTCAATCATCATGCCTTATAGGGTCTTCGTTATCCTAGGATCTTCACATCATGAATATTTATATCCAAACTTATCTTCAAAATCATCATGATTGTATTAGTAGTCTCAACAAGTACTTAGCTACGAATTACATTCATCCTCATGCATCACCCGAGTATGTATACCATAAGTTTAATTCTTCCCTATCCCTCAATGAGGATCAAATAACTTTCACACTAGATGACTTACCTTCTCAAGAAATACTACAACATGATCCTCCCTTGTATATTTATGTTTATGTCAACAATGTCGGGGTTGAATATGCATTATTTGACAATGGATATAGCCTTAACATTCGTAACATCACTTTCCTTCATCATTTAGTTATGTCAAAAACATATTTAGCTCCTTCATCCATCTTTGTTCATGGCTTTGTTAACATTCCCAAACATATATTATGTAATCGTTAGCTTACTCGTCACTATTGGTCCATGTACAATCACCATCCCATGCCATGTCATGCCTAATAACCTTAATTATAACATTCTTCTTGGATGACCTTGGATCCATGTTATGCATGTAGTCCCCTCTACACTACATGCACGAATTAAATTCCATCATCAAGGCATTGTTTATGATGTTCGCTGATCCATCACTTTTTGAGTATTGCAACTCTATTGAACAATCTAGTGATACTCTTATTTCTTATGATATGACTCGAGACTTTTCTAAATATGGGTTAGGGTATGAATATTTGTGTCATTATGGTTTCTCTAATGCAAATCAACACAAATGCAAATGCAAAACACTTTGGGATATCCTAATCCAGAGGACATTTTAAGATGTCGATAGTTCCATATATCTCTTTAAACCATGATAGAGTGGTATAACATTCAATGATATTTCCTTCGATACCTATAACACAGAAAATGTAGTCAATTTTATACCATTATACCAATAATCTAATCCCATGCACATCGGCCTATCACCTAATGGGAATTGGGCACCACCCAAGGCACACACAGGAATCGAGTCTCTTGTTTATGTGAGTCTTGTGAGAATGCATCATCTTATGACAGATAGTAAAATGCAGAAGAATAGAAAAGAACCATACAACATTCTAAGAACCTAGGATAAGTTGTCACCCCATTACATACAAAAAAGAGAAATAGAAAAAACATATGAAAATGGTTCATACATAAAGGAAATGCATAAGGATTATACTCATAAACACTTCTATGATTCATACAAGAGCATTATATTAATAATAACATGTTTAATAACACCATTACACCCTCAAGGCATAACAAACCCTCATATAAACAATGCAAATCCAAGTCATGCATCAGAACTATACTACGTTCATCACATTACAAAAGTGCATGTAGACCCATCCCTCTAAGTGTGTCATCACTCCTAAATTTTTCTAATCCCAACCCATAGAATCATCCATTACATCTCTACAAAGATTTGCCTCTTTTCCAGCCCACTACTCTCTTAGGATGACTCCTTGTATATTCCTCTATCTCGTTATTCACACTCTCTTCTATCTCCTCTTTCTTGCTACCCATGCAACTCAATATATAGCTTTCCTACCTTCACTATCATGCCTTCTGAGGTAACAGATCGGCTGCTAGGTGTCCAAGTGGTCCACCAATGGAGCATGTATTCTTTGATCTGATATCTCCACTGTAATGATGCTCTTCTCGGAACCTTCCATTGAATACATGGAATATTCCCTTTTTGATACTACAATTAGGTGGGCAACCTTATCCACTATGCATTCTAGAAGGGTCACTATTTTCTCATGTGTTTCCTGGGACACTGAATATGGATAAGTCCAAAACCTATATTGCCTTACACGTGCACGCCATGTGTTATGAAAAATGTACTTGAAGCCTTCCCTACATGCATTCAACCCTCGCGCGCCCTTTTTCAACTAAGTCCTATGCGCTCATGTGCCTTCTCATCCTTATCCAATATTTTTGGGCCCAATATCACCCCACACTTCACATGTTCTTCGTCATTAGAAACACTCTTTAAAGAATGAAGAATGGAAATATCTTACAAATGGTTGGAAAGAAATAATAAGGGAATGAAGAAATGGGAGAAAGAATGAAATAATGGGGAATTTATTTATTGTTGGAGGAGAGGGAAATCCTTTCCTAGTTTTGCCTCTAACTTTCCCCAATCATCGACCTCGTTCTGAGCTTGCTGAGAGAGGTCACCGACCAAGGTGCTCACTTCCTCAAAACTAAGCTCCTCCCCTTTGGCGCTCATGGTGTTGACAATACCCTCTAGTTACTTCCCCAATTATTTAAGGGAATCAATCCTATGGGTGATATAGTGGTATAGTTCCTTCAAACAGATTTTGATCGAGCCTCGCAAGGTCTCGATTGCTTCTGATTTCTTCTCCACCTCCACTAGGATATTTTCTCTCTCCACTCTATTCCCCTTATTTTTCTCTTGAACTCCTTGAGTTCCATCTCATGGGTGATGAGAAATATACTTGCCACTTTGTCTCTATTTGTTCACTTAACATAGGAAGCTTCAAAACTTGTTCATTGGCCTTCATTTCTGCCATAAGTTTGGTGTATCAAGCCAAACTCTCGACAACCTTCATATTGTTTTCTTTCTCTTGCACGCTTGTGCCTCTTCTCTGATTTTTAAGCAAGTGGTCATTTGTCTATTGTGAGAATGTGAGTTAGATCCTCTAGACATTTCAAGGTTGACTCATACTTTTGATCGAGTGGCGTTAAATCGGGGTGCTTAAGGAAAATTGCATCGTAATCATCTCCACCTTCTTGGATACTTTGCACACCTTATCTTTTCTTCATTTATCTCACACCTCTGTGAGCGCTGATCAACTCCATCTGCTTTATTTTTTTCTTTTCCATGAACTCCTTCTTTTTCTTCTCTAATTCCTCATCTAATAATTTCACTCTATCATTTCTTCCAAACACCGCCTCAATTTTTATCAAACCTTGTTAAGCATGTTACAAATTTTTCATCGATAGCTTCGAGCATTCACTAACAAATTTATCCCTTTGGGTTTTGGCACCTTCATTAGCACTCTCTGACTTACTTCAAATTTTGGTTCATCCACGTGGGACTCAAATGCCCAAGATAACATATTTCTTATCCATGGGTATGCGCCTTCTTCATCAAATGATGACATTGCTAGGATTTGTTCTGTAGGTATGATGCTCTAGAAGCGTGCATGTAGAACCTTACTAGGATCATCAATGTATCCCATTCCCTTCCCTTATGCTAATACTACACCTTTCCCACCTTTCTGTGCATCATTTGGGAATCTCATTGCCAATTTGGGATCGTCACCCATGTTGTCATACTCCTTCCCAATACTTTCTTCTTCTATCTCATTTATAATCTCATCTACGCTCCTTTCTAACTCATGTTCCAAAACTTCTTTATGATGCCATCCAATTCTCTCTCCATGGATTCCTCTACTTCCTCCTTGGTGAGGCTTGGGGTTATTTGGTTCTTAGTGCTTACTTCTTCACTCACCCCCTTGCCTTGAGCCTTAGCTTCTTCCTCATCATTATTTTTCTCATCTACTTTGTTATTTGTTATACTCCTCTTCATCTCCTTCTTCCTCAAAATCACGTACATAATAAACTGGATGGTATTCACCTCTTTTAGGCTCATCACCATCATCATTATCACCTATGTAGGAATCTAGACTCTCCACAATTAAGTCTCCTCATATGTCATCTTTTGCTTCTTCTTTACTTTGGGAATCTAGCACAAAAGATTATTCCTTTTCCTTCTCCTTAACAGTGATCTCTTCATTGAAGATTCCTCATGGGTGAGAATCTCTTCATGCTTCATTACCTCTTCTTCTAGGGTCTTTTCCTTGACAGAGACTTCTTTCTCGGCGTGTAAGTCCTAGGTTTGGTGATCGCTTTAGATGCGCCCACTAATTGTGCGGTCTACACACTTGTTACTTTCTTCTCCTGCCCTCTTCTCTTTCTCTCTTATTCATCGTGGATTTCTTTCTTTTTGTGGGGTCTTTTGGTATAGAGACATCATTCTCTAGATATGCACCTTTCTCAAACATTGGCCTTATTCAAGGTATATCCTTGTCAGTAGCCCTTACAACAATTTTCAGTGTTATTGGTTTCCTCATTTGAACTTCATGGGAGACATACTTCTCCACATACACATTCTTTTAGGATAAACGAGATTTTTCTCGAGCTTGTAGTGGTCTTGGTCCACCTCACTAAGGTTGAACCTTAATATTTTGAATTCCGTGAACCTATTGACCCCTTCGTGGAAGTATTGTGTGATGAAGGAGAAGCGTATCTTGTACCATGGACCCTTAGTCCCATTTGAAAAAGTAAATCTTCTAATGTAGAAATGTTGGTACACTACAAATTTTGCTTCTCCATCCATGAGCACAGAAACTACCGTGGGATCCTCCACTCGCCTCGAATGCGCATTCATTTATACCACTTCTCTAGGCATGCCTTATGATCAAAATTCATGGTTTCACAAGTGTTTTTTCAAATCTCTTTGCATGGGAAAAGGATCCTTATTTGGATACTCCTGAAAAACATTTTCTCGACGCATCGACACTCCAATTTTTGAAAAGATAATGGTGAGGAGGAAATGGTTCTCTCTCGATATCCTCTCGACATACATTCAGCCATGCCTTATTCGCTTGTGTCCATCATTCCTAATCATTGAGCTTGGTCACCGATTGCATGGCCATCTTCATAACAAGGTCTTGAATCTTGGTGATGTCAAAGTATCATGAACCCTTCTTGTAGTCATCCGCAGCTACGCTCCTTGATACCCTTCTTATCACTCAAATCATCATCTATACTATCTCCTTCACAAATGAGGCATGTGAACTTGGATATCAGCTATGGTGTTATGTGCATCTTGTGCTGCACAAAATAAAAGTGATCCTCATGCACGCGTGACATCAACCATTGATAAAGGTGATCAAGCTTGCGAAAGTAAGGTAACTCATATAGTTGTAATAATCCTACCTTCTCCAATATGATCTTCACCTCGTCACTGTAAATAGGCATCCCAAATGACATCCTTTTGTTAGTTGGATGAAACAAATCTAGCACCATTTTTTCTTTTTTGTGCTCATGCGATGGTTATAATTACTCACGAGTCATTTGCCTCGATGTGACACCCATTATTTTTCTAGAAATACTCCATCTAGGTATTGCATTTCTACGTACAATTCTTCATTGGAGCTAGAGATGACAACAGTTTTCTTTCCTTTTCCCTTTCCCTTTGTTTTCTTCAATGAAATAATTAATTTCTTAGGTGTCATGATTTCTATTGGGATAAAATACAAAATCCTTACTCTTCTCTGCTACTCTATTATACTCTAAACTTGACTCCAAAGCCCAACTTCTAGAATAAATCCTTCTATCCATGTACCCTAGCTACCAAACCCTAACTAGAAAAATCTTCCACGAGATGGAACCCTTCAAAAAAACTTTCCTCACGCCCATGTACTACTCCCTTCCTTCTAGTTTGCGAGATCAACTCTAGTAACACATTTAAATTCTTGGATTCTTGTGCCTTCACACAATTTTTCTCTGTATGCCCTATTTCACGAGCGTGCTATAACTTCATAATAGCAAGATAGAAAATGAATTACCTGACCTTATATTTATAGTTTTGTCTTCCCT